>PVKA01000059.1:0-77154 GCA_004027165.1 Ctenomys sociabilis
AGGCTTCTCTGAGACTCAGACTCTTAGCGTGAGTCCTTATAAAAATCAAGAGGATGGCAAAGGGTAAACATTACCGTTCCAAAGGGAGGAATAGGAGCATAGACAAAGGTTGGACCAAAGCAAGACTTGAAACCCATTAGATCCTGTAGCTTCATTTCCAGATCCCAGGAAAATTGTGATGAGATATGAGATCCAAAGGCTTCTCCTCCTGTATCTAAAACCCCACTAGTTGCAGCCCACGTGACCTCTCTCTTGGGCCAGCTTCACTCATTGCCTGTGGTTTTCCTCACAGAGTGTATGTTTCTGGCATCCTCCACTTCTTGGGATTTCCACTGTGCCTTCAGTTTCATATTACACAATTTTTCCTGGCCTTCCAGGTCTTCTGAAACCTAAGTGAACGCCTCCATGATTTCATAAATTTGAATTCTGCCCACCTGAAAAAGCACCATGTGGATGATGCCAAAGTCAGCCTCTAGCTTGAGCAGTAGACGGGTTCCACTGGACCCTGGCTGCAGAGACCCCAGGTGAAATGAGTCCTAGGACTCAATTCCTTAAATGGCCTTCTATAGGAGGGGGTCCCAGAGCTCTCTTCTCAAATGAAATTTCATGCGTTTGTACCTTTGAGCACGTACAAGGTGGCGTCTTGCTACCTCCCGAGACGCTTTCAAGTCATCTTTCCTGTTAAACTGATGCAAAGTACTTGGCTTCTCTTTAATGTAGCTAATGTTTCTAACAATCTTGCTCTCCTTTGCTCCAACTTTTCAGAAATTTCTTTTCTGGTGAAATTAAAAACATTCCAAACATTCAGCTCTGTGGTTTCCTCTATATTTTCATTATAAATCTTGTGAAAGCAACCAGCAGTATCCATGCCACAGCCTAAAATTAGGCTGTCTTTAAATTTTCTCTACCATGTTAATTACCTATTGCCCTTAATCTTGGTCTCCTGCAAAGTCTCAGGAGATAGGTTAAATGTAGAAAAAAAAATTGTTGCCAAAGCATAACACACATTACTTCTAGCCCATCCGTCAATGGAGTCCTTCCTACCTGAAATGTTCTGACCCTGGCCTTTGCTGTCCACATTCCTGTCAGCATTCTGCTCTTCTGAGTTCTGACTACTATCACCCATCAAACATGCTTACAAGATTCTGTCTTCTCTATCTCATTTCTCCCAACTTTTCCAAACTCCACAAATAAGTTGCAAAACCTTTACACTCACGATCAGTTACAATTGCAGTAATGACTCCATTCCTGGCACTGATTATTCATAATAGTTGCTTTCCTGTTGTGCTTCAAAGTACACCGAGCAAACACTGAGAGATCTGAAAAGAGAAAAACTTAAATCCACAGTGCTGAGTGATTTCTAAACTGAACATGCCCTCGCCACAGCAAAGGATATTGGGAAAACTGGATATCCACATGCAAAAGAAGCAAGCTGGATTTTTATCTCATAGCAAATACAAAATTTAACTCAGAATGGATCATTGTCCTAAAATAGGAGATAAAATGGTAAAGCCCATTGAAGAAAACATGGGAAGAAGTTTCATGACATTTTATTTGACAATAACTTTCTTAGATAGGAACTATAAAAACATAGCAATAAAAGAATAGATCGACTGTACCAAGTCAAAATTAAAAACTTCTGCACACAAAAGGATACTATCAAGAAAATGCAAATACAACTCATGGAATGAGGAAATATTTGCAAATCACATATCTGATAAGGAATTAATATCAAACAAACACATAAAAAAACATTTCAATACCACTAACCATCAAGGAAACAAAACCATGACAAAAATCCTTTCACATCCAGTAAGAATTCCATTATCAAAAAACACAGAAAATAACAAGTATTCATGAGGATATGAAAAATTTTGAACTATGAACATGGCTAATGAGGGTGCAAGACAGGGTTACTGTGGTGGAAAACAATATGGCAGTTTCTCAAATAATTAAACATAGAATATCCTACAATTCAGTAATTTTTAAAAGTATTTTTCTTTCACTTTTTATCTATTTATTTGGTACAGGGTCTTGCCACACAGTTGAACTTGCTCAGATCCTCCTGTCTCAGCTTCCCCATCACAGGGACCACAGGTGTGTGTCACCACACCCAGCCTCAGGGCCAGCACGTCATGCCCAGAACCAGCATGCAATACCAGGGATTGAACTAGGGGCCCTGTGCTTGTCAGGCAGGCCTCTAGACTACTGAGCTATCTCCCCAGCCCCAACTCAGCAATTCTACTGCAGAGAGTCTATCCAAAGTCATTTACATAGTTCATAGTAGCATTATTCATGGTAGCCAAAAGGTAGAAGGACACTTTAGTGATCCTTGTTGTCACTGTAACAAGATACCTGATACAGACCAGTAATAAAGAAGAAACTTATTTAGTTCACAATTTTGGAGATTTGAAGTCCGGGTTTGAACGGCCCCATTGATTTGACTTGGTGAGGGTGGCTGATGGCAGCACAGCATAGGATGAGAACGTGAGGGAGCAAACCTTCACCTTTAGAACAGGATCATAAAGAGGACAGGAGGGGCCGGGCCTGCTCCTCTTATGACACCCCGAGCTTGCAGGAGAAATGCCTCATGTCCTCAGTGTCCCAAGAACCTCACACAAAGGATCGCCTTCCAGAGGCTCCACCACCTCTACAGTGCCACCTTGTGGGATAAACCTTTAATTACAGTGGACATTCGGGGGACGCTGGAGGTGCAAGGAAACCATAGGGCAGCCTGGAGCCAGCCATCGTCAGTTAGGTGGACAATGAAAGATGGGACATGCAAAAATGGGAGATGCTTCAGCCAAAAATTGAAGAAGTTTGAACAGAACTACAAAATAAATAGGCTGCAGGGACTGGGGTTTGATGCCAGCCTGGCCCCCGGGGCGCCCAGAGATGGCGCAAATGAGCCTGCGCGTGGCAATGCGAGCCTGTAATCCCAGTGCTTGGGAGGCTGAAAACAGGAGGATCACTACGATTCTGATCTGTGTAGTGAGATCCTGTAGACCCTGTACTGAATACATTAAAAAAAAAACAAAAAACCTACAACATAGAGAAAACTTGAAGATATTCAGCCAAGTTACTAAATAAGGCAGTTACAAAAGGGCAAATGCTGTATGACTCCTTTCATAGGAGTTTCCTTGACTAGTTAAATTCATAGAAACAGAAAAAATACGAGGATTTAGGGGAAAGAGTAACAGGGAGTTCCTCTGTAGCGGATAGGGTTTCAGTTGTGGAAGATGAAAAATCCTAGAGATGACTCGTGGTGACGCTTGTCCAATAATAGGAATCCACTTAAAACAGTTGAACTGTGCATTTAAAATGGTTAGAATGGCAAATTTCACAACATGAAAAGAGAAGAAATAATAATAAAAGATTTGAGGGGAAACCTCAGCATGTCTTTTGGGTGATTAAATTTACTTTTTCTCCTTTTTTCCACATCAGAGGGAAATTCTTATATTGCCATCTGGCCCAGTTCCCCAGTTCCCCTTGAAAAGAATTCCTGTGTGCTAGAAATCTCTGGCCAAGTGGGCCTGTGGGTTCGTATCTGGCATGAGAACTCAATTTTTCTTACTTCCCACTTTAATTTAGGGGAAGGCACTTCACTAAAGTGCTTAAACAGGAAGGAGAAATTACCAATGCTGTTATTTTCTCTGGCGACAGCCTCAAGATGCAAGCTAACGCTACCATTATCCTTTCCTTCCAGTTTCTCTAAAAATACTTACCTCTTACTGGATCCTGCAGAGAAGAGAACTTGGCTGGCTTGCACAGGTTGGGACAAACTGTAGGCCCCCTGGTCTTGTGGGCTCTCTGCAGTGACAAGAGACCCTGTTCTTCCCTGGGCCTGTCTTTGGCCAGTGCTCCCTGTGTATTCAGGGGCCAGGCCAGACTCAGGACCTGGATGTAAGTTTCATTCTTCAATGACTGAATGGGTGATCAATGTATCCAATAAACGATAGACCTCATGGATAATTATTTCAATTTGATACCACTACAAAATACAGAGAAACAGCACACTGGCATTGACGTTGTAATTTTCAAAATGAGAAGACTAAATAACAACCACCGTATTGGCTGACATTTTGGATACTTTCACATACTGATTTATTCAGTCTTCACACTTGTGCCATGGGGCAAGTTTTATTACTACTGTGATATCACAGATCAGGAAATTCGAGCACAGGGCAGTGAGGTAACCGTTCCAGCCACAGTCTCGTCTACAGTTTTTTGCTTCTTTTTCTTGACACTACTTTCCACCACTAGATGTTCCACTGAGATGCAGACCACTTTGAGGCTTGTTTCTTGTTGCTGCATAATTGAAAGTATTCTGAGGGCCAGTGAGACAGCTCAGCAGACTAAGCCCCTGGTTTGGCCGGCACAGGAACCAGGGTTAGATCCCCGGTCCCACATGCCATGCCAGTCCCGCCCCCAAGGTGTGCTGAACTGGCAACAGAGTCCAGGTGTGGTGACGCACACTGAAAACAAGAGCGTCACCCTGATTCCAGTCTGCATAGTGAGACCCTGTACCAAACACACAAATGAAAAACTAAGAAAGTATTCTGCTAACAAACTATGGGAAGTCAATTCAAATTTGCTGAAGCAAGTATGGCAGATTATTAGTGAGATAATTAAGAGGAACAGGTATCTTCAATGTCAGGCATAGCTGTATCCAAGTGACCATATGCCTGCCTGTCCTTCTGTCTGTCACACACACGTGTGCACACACACACACACACAAACACACACATATTCTCCGTCTCTAAGGTCTGCTTGCAGTCTGCTAAGAGGAGAGGGCTTCTTTCCACCCTTAAAGGCCCAGAATGAGTCCTGGAGTTGAGTCCTGGTGGGCTTGTTAGTCTTCGGCCAGTTCACACCCTCCAGCCATTTCCTGTGGACACATGGGAGGACACCTCAGACTGACCTGGTCTGTGTCACTAGCTCTTCTTCATGCCTGGGGACAGGGAAGGGATCAGCTCCATTTGAACTGTGTGAACCAAGAGTATAGGGAGGAACACTGAGGTGCCGTCACCTGAGGGACAAGGAGGAGGAAGTACATAGGTCAGACCAAAGTAGCAGATATGCACTGCCTCGGTCAGAAGGGCTCTCAGCAGGTACTGCCTGGCTCAAATCTGAGCACAGGGGATTTCTCTACTGTCAGACTAGATGTCTCCCTACAATGCTTGCTGGCAAAGCCCTTTTAACTGCTTTGAATTTATCATAGATCCCTCAGAAATCTAGCCATTGGAGTTAGATTTCTGGAGTGCTGCCATATACATTATTTTAATATTCATTTCTTCATTCAACAATGATGAATGGAAGACATTGGTGAGGATGTTGAAATGTAGAGGTGAGTTCGAGGCCATGACCTTAGCTACACTCCAGCTAGGAATCTAATGCTCAAAGCCATCGGATGAGGGTTTTCCTGAGGAGGTAGATCACAGGCAACTTCTGCACATGGCATTGGATTTCCATGGAGTGCCATGAACAGAATTTCAGACAGTAGAAGGCAGTCAGTTCATACTTGGTAACTTATTACACAGTAGTAAAAACTCACCCTCCTGTACCACCTCTTCTCTCTTATTGATCTGCTCCTTGGCCAATCAGATGATGAGTGACGAAAACTGCCAATGATATTTCCAGGGGCAGTGATGTAACACTCTTCCCGGAAGTGGAAACTGTCAAGTTTGGGGCCTCCATATCCACTATCATTTGTAAGGTGTTAAATGAGTCTGAGAATGGAAAGTCTCACAACTTCCTTTTCCCCTTTCTATACTTTGCTACCTTTGATCTTGAATTTTAATCTCATTTGGTTAAATTATTTCTAGTGAGGTGTTCAAAGGCTTTCAAGTATCTCTCCCTTTTGAACATTAGCTTCCTTTTTTAGTGTGTTTTTTCCTAATTATTCTAAATATAGTATAATGACCATGAAAGCGGGGGGGGGGACCATTTTATGTTCTTGAATTTTATTTCATATTCACAGCTTCCTCTTCGTATCTCTCTAGTTATTAGGTTCGTTTCAATGTCCTTTATGAGGTTCCTGTCAGGGTTATAGTTATTTCCATATATGTTACTGCACAGATAGGGCATATGCTAGTTCATTTGATTTAAATGTGATATCTGTGTTTATATGCTGTTCAGAGGTCCTATCATAGTTATTTTAGAGCAATGCTACCATATATTATTTAATATACATTTAGCACTTTATTTATCAACTATTTATTGAGCAGTTACCTTGTATCAGGTACATCCTCAGACCTTGGGAATGCAGCAGTGAAGAAGATAAAATTCCGTTTTCAAGGAGCTTTTATTGTAGAGATTTGGTTCTTTGGGCAGCCTCTGTCCTTGGCAGATGGCTGTCTTCTCAGTGTGTGTTCATCTGAGCATCTTTATGTGCATTCAGGAGTCAGAGGGGTGTGTGTGTGTGTGTGTGTGTGTGTGTGTGTGTGTGTGTGTGTGTTCTAATCTCTTCTTCTTCAAAGGACATCATTTTGGTTGGATCAGGTCCCAGACTAAGGGACTTTTGTGAACTTACTCATCTTTTTGAAAATCCTGTCTCTAAATACTTTCACCTTCGGAGGCCTAGGGACTTTGGACTTCAGTGTATGAGTTTTATAGTGGACACAATTTAGTCCCTAACAGGGGGTCAGAAAAGACCTCTAGAGGAGGAGACACCACCTGAGCAGAGTTCTGAAAAAAGGGAACAAGACACGATGTGGCCTGAATCACCAGGGTGAAGAGTGCCCTAGTGGGGGATGGTGACTATGACATGTCAGTGCCCTGGCTCCAGCAAGGGAAAGACAGGATGCCACAGGTGAGCACAGGCCCCAGCCTGGGGAGGATCTCAGCAGCACTCTTTTCTGAATAGTGCCAGAAATCATTCTAATGTTTTCAGCAGGTAAGAGACCTAATTTCAAATGCACTTTTTAAGGCTAATTTAAGAATTCACTATGGGCTTTTTGTGCAGTTCTGAGAATTCAGTGGTGAAGGTCATAGGGACCATGAACCTTGAAAGAAATACTGTATCTTAGACTCATTTGAGACTACTGTTTTTCAGGCTGTGGAAGTTATTCTTTACCGGTTTTCTAGGAATTTCTTCCCTGGAGGGTTCAGATAGCAGCTGGAAATTCTTTGGAATGCTAGATATCTGCTAAAGCTTCTCCTGCCACATTCAATGATGCTGAGTTTATGACAAGAGAAATCTGTGGCTTGATTTGAATATGGAGGACACCCTTTTCATGAACAAAAGCTCTCATTATGATCATCTGGAATTTTTATAAGGAGCAATGTTACATTGACATCACTTGGGACAAAAAAATCAGGGAAAACTCTGCGATGCCTTTTCCATCTTTGACAAATGTCGTTTCCGTGCTTACAAGAAGTAATGAGAGAGTGAATAACAAGGACTCTGTATGTTTTGAACAGTTTGTTGCCAGAATATAAAGAGATCGCAGGACAGTTTATACGTATCACATTCAGACCCTATTCTGAATTAATCAAGGATTGGCATTTCTAAAGCCCTCACATACAGGAGATCATACCACGGACCACTGACACATTTTTACATTAAATGGTTATTCTCGCTTTTGAGATATATTTTATGATGCATGATTTTTATAGTACTTTTGTTGCGTTGAGCTAAGAGCACTACCGTAACCCCAGTAGAAAGCACATTCCTTGAATAGATTTGTAAGAATTTTCATGGCAGTATGTAGATATAAGCAATTAACATTCTCTCCTGTATTGCCAAGAAAACTGGGGGTGATCTTCCAAGACCTGAAGTTTCATCATATAGAAGAGAACACCACACACACACACACACACACACACACACACACACACATACACACACAGGATGGGGGAGAGAAAGAGAGAATGAATTTCTATTGTAACATCCTGATTATGATTAGCATTAGTGGAGCCCATGAGATAGCTCAGTGGATACCTGCTTTGGCAAGCGCAGGGACCACGGTTTGATCCTCAGCACCACATGCCGCCCCACCCCCACCCCCAGGACAGGTTGAGCGTGCCAGAGTCTGGTCATGGTGGTGCACATGCCTGTAATCCCAGCACTGGAGAGGCTGAACGGAGAATCACAAGTCCAAGCTGCACGGTGAGACCCTGCAACAACCAAATACACACATACATACGTAAAACCTGGGTCTTGGCCCTGAAAGATTGGGTGCACAGCGTGAGTCACAATGTCTCAGTCCAGTTTGCAGGCAATGCGAGACTGTCCTGGACGGCTAAATTAAGAGGATAATGTGGTGCTGAAGTAATACTGTTGCGCCTGCTTTCATAAGAAAAGGTGGAAATCATTCACAACTACCCCGTCCTCAGTAATTTGTATTCCTGTGAATTCTGAAACCACAGAATTCTGCATCAGAAGTCTTGCTATGAAGTCCTAGCCGCGAGGGTGTGGCTAGTGCTGTTAAACTGTTAGATTAGCAAGGCTCGACTGCATTTGCACTTCAGGCCAGAGTGCTTTCACAGCTGAGCTATAATGCTCCTAAAAGGCCTACCTAACAAGATCCAGACGCGGAGTAGAATCCCAAATGGTGAACAACCAGTGGCCTTCATATGCTATGGCCTCGCTAAAGCCATCCAAAAAGGCACTGCCTAAGCCCCAAAACAGAGGAAACCAGTGCAAGGAAGTAGGTGACTCCTCCGGTCATAGTGTACTGCTACAGGACAGGAAGGCAGTTCCGTTTTCCAGAGAGCACCCGTGTGAACTCCAGTCCCTTCCTAAGAAGAGAAGTACAGTACAATGAACCTAAATTGTCCGATTGATGACTAAATGTTACATTTCACTCCCCTGAGTCTGTGCACGGAACAGAATTTCAAGGAATCGCATTTAGCTGCTGGCCAACTGGGGCTTGCTGCATACTTGAATAAACATAAGGTTTCCTAATAAACTGCCTTTCTTAGAAATCTAAAGTACTAAGAACTTTAAGCTCAGGAAAACTTGAATCTCTCAGAGAGGCAGAGAAAGGGATCAAGTTTAAGAACAACAGGGCTAGAAAATAAAAAACTCAAGTGAACCCAAGGGCAGGGAGTTAAAAGAGTTTGAGAAATTACACTTCAGAAAATTATGTTCCAGTTGCCAAGTGAGGCTCTAGTTTTTAAAGGTAGGTGGATTCATGAATAGGGTGAATCTTGTATAAAACTTATTTGTTTGGCTTGATTCCAAGTCATCTGTGACTTTCATTTCCACTTGAATGACGAATTTTTTATTTTATTTTATGTATTTGGTACAGTCTTACTGTGTAGCTTGAACTCATAGTAATCCTCCTGTTTTCAGCCTCCCCAGCACTGGGATTATAGGAGTGTGCACCATGCCTGGTCCTGAATGATGAATTTGACCAGTGTGACGCCTGTCCTGTCCTGACCACTGTGGACAAAGACTACAAGCTCTGGCCTTGGGTTGGGGATGAGAGAGGCCCAGAACACAAACACCAGCAGCAAAGGGAGTAGCATGGGGTTGGAGTCTCAGGGAGAAATTTTAATAAATTAGATGGACTTTCATGATCTGTGACCTGGGATGTGAAGACCATTTTTTCTCTTGCTTGGTTCCTTATGATAGCACATCAGGGGTTTGGGATGAGGCTAGCAACACAGAAGTGTTCTTGTGCTATCGTACCAAAATTTCAGAACCCAGAAGGGTAGACAGGATCTATCTGACTATTCTGGTAGCATCTAAAGTCACCTGGGGGAAGATACTCCAGTTTGCTAGAAGGATGAACAATGACATTTAATTTGCAATCTAAATAAATAAAAACACATTTCTGAGTGTGGATCTGTTACCAGCTTGCCTGGGAACTACTGGGTAGATTTTTCACAGAATCAGAGTGCACATTTGGATTTAAAAAACAGACTTTAAATATAGGCTGAAAGTGTAGGCTCTTTGGGGAGCTACCAATAAAGAACTGCGCCATGTGACTGGCATAGGTCAGATTCTCCTAGAAATGGCTTTGGAGATGGCTGTGGTTTATGAAGGAAGTGCTCCAGGGGAAATAGGTTTAGGGGGAGGAAAGAAGGCAGAGGCAGGACGGGCAGGAGGAAAAGGCCAAGCACAGAGCCATGGCGGGCCAAGTCGCAGCCTTGTCCCAAGCATCTAAAACAATGGTTGTGGGTCACATCTCAGACTTTGCCCCCACCAAGTAGGCGGAGAGCAGGCTTTCAGGTTCTACGCCTCTGGGTCAGTGGCCGGGATCCCCAGGGAGAACCTGACCTCCTCTTCCAAAGGCAATCCGTGGCACTGATCTTTTGGGAGCAAACAAGCCAGGGGAGTACACGTGAGAAGAAATGCCACCAGCCAGACCCATCAGACTGTAGCGCCAGCGATTCGCTGTCGAGCTGCAGCTCCCTGGCCAAGTCCATGTGGCTGGTGGCTGTGGCGGAGCTGTAGACTTCGGGATGCTTTTGAACCATGGCTGGCGATTCGGGGACAACACTGCTAAGCGAGCCTCGGCGCAGGGCGTAGCTCTGTGCAGCCTGTCCCTCTGCCGCCCTGGCCTGAGGCACTAACGAGCCTCCTCGGGCCGCCCAGGCCTGGGTGAAGCCCCTGCCCCTTCGATGACTGGAGGGACGGCGACGGTGCTCACCGGGAAGGCCTCATAATCAAAGACTAACCGCGCTACTGCACAGCCGGACCATCCTGGAAAGGGAGGTTCATTAGGGCCGGAGGAGGCACGGAAGCTTTCTGGAGGAGCTAAGACTTCATCTTGGCTTTGAAAATGAGCAAGATTTGTATAGCAGGGAGAGAGAAGGAAGGGCCTCCAGGCAAAGGGGAGCAACCGCAGGAAAGGCACAGAGGTCAGAAATGATGCGTCCTTCTACGGCAGTAAGTTGCAGGCTCACCGGGGCAAAGAATCAGCCCCAGAGCTGGCTGTTGGTCGCCCCTGAGTCTGAAAATTAGGTCACGGCCTCAAGCTGTCACCCCCGCGCTGCTCGCTCCGGCTTCTTCCTGATTCTTTGCCCAGTTCGCCACTGAGACTTGCTTGCCACCAAGCTGTGTGGAGCTCCGGACCATCCTCCTAATTAATACGTGCCAGGTCCCAAGAGCTGACAAGCTTTCAATACAAAGAAACCAATGGTGCAAGCCAGGACGAAAAGCTGAACAAAATAAAGATAGCAGGGGGTGTTCTGAGTGAATAGCGTCGTGGAACAGGCAAATTTCATAGACGTGGTGTAAAGGGGGAAACCTGATGTGTTAATTAGGAATCTATTTCCCTAATAAGACTGCTCAGAGGAAGGTAATAAAAGCACCAAAAGGGGCCTTGGAGAGAACCCTTCTGGCAGAAGAGAAGTTTCGCAGAAGAGGGAGGAGTTTATTTTTCTCTGTTGCCTTCTATGTGTCTGTGGTCTGTGGGTTCCATGAAACAGGGGCCAGCCCTTCTGGATTTTATAAAGCTTTGCGAATAAGGAGCTTGGGGTATAAATAATAGCATGGCTTCTGGCCCCAGGCAGGATTGAACAGGAAGTTCTGCAGAGGGATTTTGGTTTCTCAGGGCATATTCTATTCGCTGCTGAGCGGGGTTCAAAACAAGGGGAAGTATGGCTGGGAAGTGAAGTGCCCAACTGTCCACCATGAAGCAGGGGAGCTGGTGGGGCCAGAAGCAGCCAGGCCTAGGGGACCTGGGTCATCAGTCCTGACCCCACTTCTGCCGTTGCTGGCTCTGTGGCTGGGCCACCCAGTTGCAGAAAGCACACAGTATCTTCCACACTGCTGTCAGGTTAATTTTCCAAAAGCGCAGCGAGAGCATATCTTTCTGCTATTCAGATCTAGCAATGGCTCCCAACTGCCCAGAGAAGCAGCCCCTGTGTGGTGTTGGTGGAGCTCTGGGATTTGAGATCTTTCAGGGAGCCATTTGGAACCACCTCAGTGAGCTTCACTTTTGTCTTTATAGGGTAAAGATGATGAAGGTCACTGTGTTATTGGGCTCCCAGAAAAATCCATACAAAGCATTTGGGACATAGAAAATGCTCCACTAATAGCAATTTTCATTATTGACTAAGGAATTGCTTGAGTGTAAAGCCCCACCCTCTACTTACTAGCTATGTGATATTGTGCCATCTTTAAAAAAAAAAACTTATGTCTCAGATGCTTGCCAGTGAACCAGGAAACAGGGGTGTAGAGAGTCTTAGGTAGATAGATGTATCTTTGAAAAACTGTGACTAGTGTTTGGTGCTCAATAAACTTTAGTTTTATATTTTGACATCACAATCATTACCACAAATACCACCACCATTTTCATCATCAGATCCAGGAGAAAAAGGCAACTGGGAATATGTTTATTGCAACAAATTCCTAAAGTTGTTGTGAGGGTCTAAGAGCTGGGGAAGTAACTGAATATCTTCCACCCTACTCTCCACAGAAACTTTTTTTTCAGAACTGGGGATTGAATTCAGGTCCTTGTGCTTGCCAGGGAAGCACTTATTCTACTGAGCCATCTCACTGGCCCTCCACAGAAACTTCTGATGGGTCATGGGTAGATGGAACGTGTGTGACCAATGCCAGGCTTTGGGCTACTGAGAGTGCCACTGGCATCTGGCTCACTCTTTTCTCCCAGAGCAGATGCTGGGTACCTATGCAGCCCAGACAAAGCAGAAGTGGGAGATAAATCTTGCACCAGCCTGTAATGCCATGGTGGTTTACCTGTGGGACTCCTATTGTCTTTTTCTGCTATCACACAAGTTCCTCATGGTCAGTTCTTTCTGTGAATCTGAGATGGACATCTGCTACTCTGTCTCCTTTTTCTCTCTTTTTGAAGACACTGACCTGTCACCCACTTTGTGTCATATTAGTGAGGCTTCCAATTGCATGATTCCAAACACACTGCAAGGAGGTGGAGAATATATGTCCCAAGCAAAATAAATAAAGGTCATTCTATTCCTAGAATAACATATGAGATCTGGAGGGTTGGATTGGTGGGTAGAAAAGGAGTAACTCTTAACCTGGAACACAGAGATATAAAAAACATGAGAACCTACATATGTAGGGGGATTCTTGCTGCCATAGTGGACATATGTGATGTCCCTGTAAAGTCAACTAAGGTCAAAAGGTGGACACAGTCCTTATTGGTCAGCTACTTGATACAACTCTGCCCAAAGGTAGCCACTCCCAGGCTCCCCAGATACACGATGCATTTCACTTCCTGAAGCTGACTGTGTTTTCATCCCTAGTGTTAACTAAAGCAGGATTTTATTTGCAACTGTATTACCTTTCTGTCACTATGACAGAATACCTGAGAAAAACAACTTAAAGAGGAAAAGGTTTACTTTGGTCCTCATGTTTTCATAGATTCAGCCCATGGACCATGAACAGCTGGCTCCCTTGGTTTTAGGTCTGTGGTGAAGCAAAGATGTCATGGTAGAAGACAGAGAGAGAGAGAGAGACAGAGACAGAGATAGAGACCAAGATGGCAGATCTACCCCATGACCCATTCCTTTCAAATAGGCCCACCTCTGAAGTTTCTATCACCTCTCAATAATGCCATCAATTTATGGATCCCTCAGGGGCTTGGTCCATTGATAAAGTTCAACCTTTCCTGATGGGACAATCTTCCAGAAGTCTCACCTCTGAACACCGCTGCACAAGAGACCGAGCCTTCCACAGTGAGCTTTTGGAGGACATTACTGACCAAGTCACAACGGAAATTTTCATATACATTAAATTCAACTCTGTTAGGCTCATTCAGATGAAAAGAAAGTAGCTGTGAGGGGTTACTTAGGGCCGGTACACTGAAAACTAAGATGAAATAGAAGGCACAGAGGCAGGTGCTTTGTGCTGAAGCCTTGGGGAAAACCCAGGAAACCAAGGGGAGTAAACTAGGGCCTGAGAACGGCAGTTGAGGCTGGGTGAAGGGGAGGACCAGAGTCACGGGGGAGAAACAGACAGCACAGGTGACGATGTGAGGTCACGGAGAGCAGGAATAAGGACCTCTGTGATTCTCTATGTAGAGGCACAAATTGGACAAGTTGTTGCTGAGGTATGCTGGCCAAATAAATAAAAATGACCCAAAGGGTTTCAATCCTAAAGGCAGTGTGGGCTTGGGTTTGTGCAGCTCTGGGCTCAGCTTTGAGCCCTTCTATGTGAGAGGCTTTAGAGAGTTACTCAACCTCTCTGAGCTTCCTTTGCACTTCTATATCCTGGAGATGACAACGCCTTCCTCACACCAGAGTGATGGTGATACTGATGTGTTTGTCATTTCATATCCATGGGGCCACAACAGGATATGGGGGGTTGGAGGGAGAGAGAGAGAGAAGAGAGTGAGAGCGAGAGCGAGAGAGAGAGAGAGAGAGAGAGAGAGCCACTTCATGCCAAAAGCACTAGATATGTTTGTGAAGAATCAGACATAGAAGAGAAACATTTTAGCATATATATTTTCTACAAACAACACTTAGCTGGCTGTAGTGGCACAGGCCTGTAATCCCAGCACTTGAGAGGCTGAGGCAGGAGGATCACTGAGAATTTGAGGCCAATTTGGGCTACAAAGTGAGTTCCAGGCAAGCTTGAACTGCATAGTGAGAACTTATCTCAAAAAAGACAAAAAACAGTCAGAAGCATATCATTGAAACCGACAGAAGACAAATCCTGATAACTGTTCAGGTAGCAAAAGATGGGAAATGTAAAACTATGCAATCTCTTGATTGCTAATTTTCAATCTGTAACATATTATTGTCATTTATTTCAAAGCTTTAATGCTTTTAGTAAAGGGCCTTTAAATTATTGTAAGTCCCTTTTCCCAGCAGGCATTATACCTTTTGTCATCGCATAGCTGCTGCAGGGTTCTGACAGAGTTGAGGACGGTGGCCTTCTCCCATTTCATCCCAGGTCACAGCATCAGGGATCCCACAGGGCTTGAAAAGTAGTCATACAGTTGGGGCTGCTCGAGTATCAATGAAACAGGGTTTTCTGCCACCAACAGTAACAGGTTGCTGCAATGGTTTGAATATGTCCCTCTTGTTGGTAGGAATATGGACTAATATAGCCACTGTGGAAATCAGTACAGGGATTCCTCAAAATAAGAAATTCCATTCTCCTCCTAGGGGTCTTCCCAGAAGAGTTAAACACATCATTACAGTGATATATTCGTGGCCATGTTTCTAGCAGCACAATGTGTAACAGCTGAATTTCGGAAGCAGCCTCTATGTCCATCAACAGAGGAATAGGTAGAGAAACTGTGGTGCTTGTGCGCAATGGAGCACTACTCAGCCATAAAGAAAGACTTGAGCCATCCATGGGCCAACAGATGCGCCTTGAGACTACAGTGCTAAGTGAGATGAATCAGACACAGAGCTTAAATATCGCATGGTTTGTCTTATACGAGGAACTTAAATTGTAAATAAGGCACAAAATAAAAGATAGGTGATGAGAAATAGTGAGCCTCCCATTTGACAAATCTCAAATGGGAAGGGGATTAAGAGTTGGAGGGGGACCATGGAGGAATACAGGGAGGAAAAGGAACTCAGGTTTCATTTTAAGATTTATGTATTTGGTACAGGGTCTCCCTATGCAGCTTGGACTCAGTGATCCTCCTGTCTCAGCCTCCCAAGTGATGGGATTATAGGCATGTGCCCCCAAGCCCAGTTTCAGTGGCCAGCATGGCACAGAGCCAACGCAGCACGCAGTACTGGGGATCGAACCTGCATCCTCGCACTTGCCAGGCAGTCACTTAGACCACTGAGTTATCTCCCTGGCCCCAGGAGTTAAGATGTTTTATCCACCAACTCCTCACGAGGAATATAAATGTTATATACAGCACATTAGTATCACATGTACCAGTTTAAAAAAGAAAAATCTTACTCCTCAAATTCAGATGTGAATGGTATTTGCAAGTGGAGCATCATGGCAGATTAGGATTAAATGAGGGTGTGAAGGTGGAGCCCCTGTCATGGCATCGGTGGCTTTATAAAAGGAAGACAAGAGAGCAATGCTAGCATATTGGGGCTGCTTGGCTGCATCACAGCATCTGACATGTTATCATGCGGCAAGAAGGCCCCCATCAGGTACTGTACGGATGCCAGCATGGCTCCTGGACTTCCTAACTTTCCCAGCTATGAACTGCACAAACCTCTATTCTTTATAAATTACCCAGTGTCTGGGATTTTGTTATGGCAACAGAAAATGGTCTAAGACCATTTCTTTTTATATAAGAAGTTTGCGGAGAAACAGAATCATTAGGGTAGAGATCTAGGTACAAATATTGCTACCTGTATAGATACTGACAGTCTAAGCACTTGGACGATGGCGATGTGACCATGCAGATCTGGAGCACAGACCAGCAGACTGGCCTGAGTAGTCTGAGTCTGAAGACCATGTGCTGGCAGAACCCCCCTTCTTCTCCAAGACGGCCGGCCTTTCTTCTGTGGAGGCCTGCCCCACATGAAGAAGGGTAATCTGCTTTACTCAGAGTCTACCGATTTTAGTTTTAATCTTACCTTCAAAAAAACTTCACAGAATGATGTAGAGCAATGTTTGACCAAAGTAAGTATATTGGCACGTCAAGTTAACATAAGCAGACTGTGGGACCTCGCCAGACGCTGGAGCTCCCAGCACCTAGATCTTGGGCTTCCCAACCTCCGGCAGTGCGAATCATTTCTGCTGTTTATAAACTGCCCAGATTATAGTATTTCATTACACAATCCCAAGTGGCCAGAACACTGGGACCTCATTATCTTTTAATAAACAATTAGTTCTAGTGTTGAAGATGTGGCAAAGTTACATGAAATTATAAAGTATAAACATAAAGAAGAAATGTAAGCTTCTCTAATCTCTACAAGTGATTACCTCTATTAAGTTTTGGCATATAATCTTCTAAATATTTTTTATGGACATATGTGCTTTTCATTTTTAAACAAAAAAAATGAAACCAGTATGTTAAAAAAAAAAATGGGATTATGTTACATACTAGGTTTTTCTTTGTTTTATTTGAGACAGAGTGGCCTTGAACTCACAGTCCTCCTGCCTCAGCTTCCAAAGTGCTCAGATTGCAGGGAAGCATCATCAGACCCAGTTTATATTTGCTAGTTTTGTATTTTGATCTTTTGGAACTTGAAGGCCAGCATTGCTTCCTTGTCTTGCTTATCTTCCTCCTTCTCAGTCTTAGATATCTCAGGCAGAAAGGGCAGGATTGTGTTTCAGTTGAGGAAAGAGAAAGCTCACAATTTAGAGTTCTCAGGAGGGCCACAGCAGGTAGGATTTTCTTTTTTTTCCCCTTTTCATGTATTTAGCATAGGGTCTACAGGTTCTCACTACACAGATCAGACTCATAGTGATCCTCCTGTTTTCAGCCTCCCAAGCATTGGGATTACAGGCACACACCACCATGCCCAGTCTCAGTCCCTATTTCAGCGCACCTTGGGAGCAGGGCCAGCCACACACTAGGGATCGAACCCTGGTCCCTGAGTCTGCCTGAGGTGGTGCATTAATCTGCTGAGCCATCTGCCCAGTCCTCAGGAAGGATTTTCCTAGGTGAACACTCACTCTGGATTGGGTTATGTCTCCCACCCCTATCAAAACATATGTCCAAGTCCTGACCCCGGCACCTGTGAACATGATCTTATTTGGAAATACAGTCCTTGCAGATATAATTAAGGATCTTGAAGAAAGATCATCCTGGATTTATGGTGGGCCCTAAATCCAATGACTTTTGACCTTATTTTTAAAAGGAGAAACCTGAAACACAGACAGGAAGATGTAGGGATGGGTGGCAGGCAGCTGTGAAGACAGGAACAGAGGCTGGAGTGAGGCAAATCCAGGCTGGGCAGCACCAAGGATTGCTGTCGCCACTGGCCACTCGGAGAGAGGTGCGGAAGAGGGAGCGGGTTTGCCACTCAGAGCCTCCCAAAGGTTTCATCTTGTTGCCTACACCTTAATTTTGAGCTTGTGAGACTGTAAGTCACCAATGTTGGGGTTGGGGTTTGTTACAGCAACCCTGGGAATTTAATAGGTTCTCCTTCGCATTTCATTCCTGTGTTTCATTTGTCTGGTGAGTACTGAGTGTCTTCCCAGAAGACTTAAGAAGTCCTGATAAGTAGGGTCAGGCCTGCTTCAGCTTCCTGAAGAAGAATGTTATTGGAACTTTTCCCAGAATGAGAATTAGAGACTGTGTACTAATAACAAGTCAGACTCTGTCTTTAAAAATCCAAACTAATACAAGCAGTAAGACTCTAAGCAACACTGTAATAGTGACTTACATTTTGCAAAGTACTTAGAGCAAGGCCCATCAAACCTTCAAAAATAAAGACACAACTTTGTCAACTCTCAGTAACAATTATAAAGACATCTCCACCCAGGAGAGAGAGATGGAGTCCAATTAGGAGTATGGGGTATGCCTAAATTTTATTAAAAGGCTCATCCATTTCTCTGGTCAAATAGTTGTTCCTGCTGAGAACAGCTGTGGAGATACCGACAGTGAGAGCTCACACTGCACAGAAATGATTCTGTTGTAAATAAAAATCAATTTTGTTCATAAACATCATATTTTAGAAGACAGGTTTTTTTAGACCTTTTTAGGGATTTTTGTACTCTGTATTAGCAAGACATGAAGCAAAACTTTATTGCATTCACTGTTCCTTTTTTTATTATGCCAGCAGTGAGAAACATGTGTCACACTTTCTAAGAAAAGCTGTGAATGAAGGGTGTGAGGAAGCAGCACGTGGGATAATTCCCACATGATGATGAGGGTCCACAACAATTGAAAATAGATCAAATTTAAAAGAAGTCCTAGCTTCTAAGGCCAGAGAAGCTGACTTGCAAATTAGTGCTTTACAGGATAGAATTTTTTTGTGGTTTAAAATATCAATAGTTCATTTAATTTTGTTTTCAGGAATTCATTGTGAAGTTTTATTTTACGTCAATGCTCATTCATTTTGAAGGAAACTAACTTTACAAAATGTACTAATTTTGTAGGTTTAAAAATGGAGACACAGGGGCTGGGGAGATGGCTCAGTAGGATAAGTGCTTCCCTGGCAAGCGCAAGGGAATCAGTTCAATCCCTGGTTCTGCCAAGAAAACAAAAATTAAAAATGGAAACACAGGGCTGGCCAAACAGCTCAGTGGATTAAAGTACCTGCTTAGGAAGGTGCAGAGACTGAGGTTTGATCCCCTGTGTACTGTACCGCCCCACCCCTAGGGCATGCTGAGATAGCAATTGAGACAGGGCTTGGTGGCACTTGCCTATAATCCCAGTGCTTGGGAGGCTGAAAGCAGGAGGATCACTATGAGTCTGATCTGTGTAGTGAGACCCTGAATACCCAGTACTAAATACATAAAATAATTAATAATAATAATTATAATATAATTATTAATACTCTGTGAGTGCAGACACAAAGGGGCAAGAGAGTCTCGAGAATATTTATTGAAAAGCCTTTTTCATTTACCTTTTTGTCTTAGTCATTTTCTTCATTGCTGGGACAAAATATCTTACATTGGCAACTTTTTCTCATAGAAACTGCCCAGGAGAACACACATTACCCAGGAAGAGGAGAACACACCAGGTGACAAGTCTATGAAGGATACATTAACCTTATTGCTATGCACCAATGCAAGTGGTGATCTCAAGATAAAACTTTCTTGGGGCTGGAGAGATAGATCAGCAATCTAAGCGTCTGCCTGGAAAGCACAAGGACGCAGGTTCAATCCCCAGTACTGTGAGCTAGTGCCATGCTGGCCCTGGTGGTGGCACATGCCTGTCATCTCAGCACTGGGGAGGCTGAGACAGGAAGCTCACTACAAGTCTTAGCTGCACAGTGAGATCTTATACCAAATAAAAATAAATTAATTAGCCGGGCATGGTGGCACAGGCCTGTAATCCCAGCACTTGGGAGGCTGAGGCAGGAGGATTGTTGTGAGTTCAAGACCAGCCTGAGCTACAAAGTGAGCTTAAGGCCAGCCTGAACTGCATAGTGAGACCCTGTCGCAAAAAGAAAAAAATAATTAATTAATTAATTTTGAAAAAAAACCTTGGTTTATCACCCTGAGACACCTTGAGTATTAGAAAATATACAGTCATAAAGAATAGCCTAGTGGTCATAAGGCCATCAAATGCAAAACCTGAGATTACAAGAGAACTTTTTTCTAAGTGGATCAAGGAGGCTTTCAGTCCTATGGCTAGGAAATATCTAGAGGACATAGGTTTTCCACTTAAGGCTCTTCTCACCAAGGACAGTGCTCCTGCTCACCCATGAGACAAATTGGCCATGGAATTCCCATGGCTCTCAATTGCACACCTCTCATCTAATACAACTCCTCTGCTGCTGCCCATGAGCTAGCAGGGAATAGGTAACTTTAAGAAGCACAACACCAAGGAATGTTCCTAAAGTGCTTACAGCTGGTCTCAAGAGCTTAACAGACTGAACTCTTACACTCTTAGAAGAACATGACAACATCCTTTCTTGTGTGGGATTAGCTGAGAAATTGTGGGCCAGTGTCTCTCTAAGGACCCTGAGATCTGCCTGGAAGAAAGTAAGACTTAAAATTATGCAAGAGAGAGACTCTGAAGGCTGTGCAGAGGCACCCAAACCTTCCATCGACCCTGCAGTTGATGACACTGTCAGTGGAGCAGAGCCACAGGCTTACAGGTGGACAGTGGTGATGAAGAGGTGGTGAAGGAAAGCTCGGAAGAACTGTCTGCAGAACGTCAGCAACTTCCGCTGAGCAACGGAGTGGCAGCTGAGGAGCTTTCTGAAGAGGAGGTGGGGGTGGGGTATCCACAGTGAGGCCGGCAAAGTTCTAAAATAAAGGAAATCCAGAAAATGGGGAGTACAGTATGAAATTGTTGTTTCTGATAAACTAGGAACATTTCACAACTTTTTGGTAAACAAACTTAGGAAAATTACTAGCGTTTCTGGTAAGCTATACATATTATACAACCCATTTTAATTATGAAAAGGATAGTTAAGGGTTGCTTTGGGATGTTCAGACTACAATATGGGTATTTCCATTATTTCTCATGGGAAAAATGATCTTGACTTACAACCAACTTGATTTACAACCAGCCTTGGTGAATTAATTAATCTTATAAGTCAAGAATACTGTACTTGGGGCCAGGGAGATGGCTCAGTGGAATAAGTGCTTCCCTGCCAAGCACAAGGGACTGAGTTCAATCCCTGGTTCCACCAAAAAAAAAAAAAAAAAAAGTACTGTACTATCTTAAGTCTAGTGGGCCAGCCAAATAACAAAGCAGATTAAAGCACCTGCAAGCAGGTCAAAAGACTGGGGGTTCAATCCCCAGGCCTGCCAGGCTGGCCCCACATCCCCGGGGTGTGTTGAGATGGCAATTGAGACTGGGGGTGGTGGCATGTGCCTTTAATCCCAGCTCTTGGGAAGCTGTAAACAGGAGGATCACTATGAGTCCGATCTACTAGTGAGACCCTGAACACCCCGTAAACCCTTCCCTAAGATATGCAAAAAAAAAAAAAAAATATATGTCTAGCACCCAAAATACAAATGGAGCATGAGATGGGACCTAAGCTTCTTCCCTTATTCTTCAAACTTTCTATGGCCAAGAGACATGGCCTTAACGAAACCATCTTTTACTCTATGTACTTGTAGTAGGCAAGCTAATGAGGTATGATGCTCAAACAGTTCAAACCAAATTCCCTTGGTTTACATTGTTAAGCAACTTGTTATTTCAGGCAGTTTAGACATATATTTGCATATATAAGCAAGCACATTCTTTGAACTGAAGCCCATTATATAACCTCACTTATCCCTGCAGGTAATAAACTGCTGTAAATGCAGAATTAGATATATATGGGGTTCTCAGTGCGTGCAACTATACAGAGACCAAGAAGAAAAAAAAGCCACACTTGTTAGGGACAATAACTGCCTTCCACTTCACTTACCTCTTGTGAATTATTTCTGCTCTCAACTTTAAATCAAGGGAAGCACATCGTATTTCCTAACTCATACTATCAGATAAGTACCAAGAGAACTGAGATTCATAGCAGCAGTACAGAAATGCACTGGGGTGGGCTGTGTAGAAACAGAGCATTCTCTGCGTCCCCTTTTCTTTACCCCATGTTGGACTAAAGGTGTTTCATGCATTCATTCCCTTGTTCAACACATTTTTAAGGCTTCAAGCATACACACGTTTCAAATAACGGTGAGTTTTCATGTCCAATGAAGTACAGCTCTGCTCTCCAACAGCTGATAAGTACTGGAAAGGTTGGAATTCTTAATGCGCTTGAGTAAAAGACAGTGTTTATGTTACACTTATTTTCAGTTCTTCTCAGTTCAAAGAGCCAGCACGGCCTCTGAAGCTCAGCTGTCTGGGCTTGATCAAGTTCATCACAAGTAGGAACCCTTGGCAAGCTCTTTGTCTATTAGGAGCCTCAGGCTTTGCACTGAGCTAGACATTCTCATAGAACCTACCTGAATGTTGGGAAGACTAAATAAGATTTTAAAGGGCCTAGACATGACCTGGCAGGATTTGGTAAAGGCTCAGTCAATTTTGTTGTTGTTACTGTTAAATGCCTGGAATTTAGGCATAGAGTTTCGTTTTTGCCCAGGAGTCATTCATTGTATACTTATTATCTCAGGGAAACACCCTAGATGATTCTGCAGGACTTAGCTAGATAAGCAGTTTAGGTATATAGCCTATATTTTACCAGGTAGATAAGACCTATACACAGATAACAATTTACATAGTGGATGTTCTCAAACCTGTATGCCACATGCAAAAAGCTGGTGTTGGCTACCTATTGCTGTATAATACATTTCCACAAATTTAATATCTTAGAACAGTATGTGCTCATTAGCTCATAGTTCCCTTGGGTCAGGGATCTGAGCATGGTTCAGCTAGGACCTCTGCTTCAGAACATAGCCAAGGTATTGGGCAGTTTTAAGCCTAAGGGTCAATGGGAATGGATATTTTCCAAAGTAAAGATGGCAAAATCTAGTTCCCTGAGGGCCATGCGAGAGAGGGGCTCAGCTTCTTTTTGACTGTTGGCAGCAGTCCCCTACCACCAACCTTGATCTTTGGTAAGATGGTGGCTGACTTCATCAAAGAATGCAATCCAAAAATTGGCGATAGGGTCTACCAGCAAGACAGAAGGCACAACACTGTCTAACTAACTGCCCAGAGCAGTCAAGGGAACAAAACTATCCATAGCTCCAGCCTCTGAAGCACTGTGTTCCCATCAACCACACATGGCGAACCAATCTCTTCATGTCTCCCCATTGACTTTTTGGTACTTGGATACTTGGAGGGAGCCAGAAGGTGAGCTTAGCGTACTATCACATCAGCAATCAGGCTCTGCATCAGCTGCTCATCTGTTCACCTTCCCTCCTTTAGTAGCTCTGGTCCTCTGTGTGGATCCCCCATGTCCTCCATGATTGGTTCAGTGCTCTCATCCCCTAATTGCTGAAGAATTTGCTTCCAACAATTAATACCCCTCACAACTCCCTTCAGAGAATTCCCCTTTAGGTCTCTGCAGCTACTTCACTTAGATGCTTTTAGAGCCAATAGATTCTTGAAACTCACAAACCCTCAAGATGGCCTTTAGCCGACGACTGACAGGTACAGGAGTACAAAAATTCCCTTGCTTTCTAGTAAGACGAAACCTGCTGGTTAGCTTATGCTTGAAATCTACTAGAGGGCAGGTTGAGGCTGAGACTTCACTGTAAGCCACACCTTGTGACTTAAGACTAAAGCCCCTCCATTCCTGCCACCCCACTTCCAAAACCTCTGGCCAACTCATATGTTAAAACTCTAACCACCAGTTTGGGGAGGCAGGGCCTTTGCAGTCATAGGGTGAAGTCTTGAAGCCCTAGAGAGCAACTTTGTCCCTTCCACTACATGAAGAAGGGATGAAATACAGCTGCTCATGAGGGAGCCCCCCATGACACATCAAATCTGCTGGGTCTTGATCTTCAACACACAAGTCCAGCCCACAGAAGAGAAATAGATTTCTGTTGTTTATAAGTCACCCAGGTTATGGTATTTTTTTTATTCAGCAGCCCAAGTGGACTAAGCTATTTGGCTTATTTTTGTTTCCTATTCTCTTTTTCCTACTTCCTTACTGATTTTTCCTGGGGTAACTTGCTTAATAAATTACTTGCACACAAATCCTCTCCTTAGGATCTCCTTCTGTGGACACAGCCCTAGACAGCTGGTGTCACAAGTAGTCCTAGGAAGCTGAATTTAAGATGGGACTCTGGATTCAGCTTATTTACCAGCAATATGAAAATGGGGCCCTATGCCTGTAGTAGATGGCACTTTGTATCTCCTTATATTTGTTAGCAATTAATCATATTTTATATGAAGAAAATTTCATATAGTAATATTTCATCTTAACTAAATGTAAGAAAATATAGGATAACCCTGTAATTATTAGTATATGATAAAGCATCACAAAGGCAGAATTTTTGATATACTGTACTTAAATTGTGGAGTTCTGTATCTTTGTCTCATCGCAGTTACTGACACTCACCCTTGGTAAATTGTGCTGGGACAAAGATGGAAAAGGATACACTGTCTCCAGCTTTTAAGCACATAGAAGATACAGCAATTATTAGCACTGTGGCACTGTGTGCAATTGGGCTTAAACACATCCAGAGGATGTAAGAAAGCTGCGTAAGTGGGGACCCGGACTCCGGTGTCTTCCACTAATGCATGCACCTGCATCTGGTTATTCCTGCAGCTCACGGGAGTCCCTATAATGAGATGATCGAGAAAATATCCCGAGTTTGGGTCACAGATAGATTGGCTCAGTGTAGTGTGAACTTAATGGACTACTGATACACTACAGCCCCACTGGGAGGCAGCTCTGAAATCAACAAATATAAATCACGTGCATAGGCACACGTTGGGCACTACACTGGTCATCCACTTTGGAGAAGTGGAGAGAGAAGTCTCATGGTAAGGAGAATATATATTTATTCATGAAAACCACAAAAAAAGAAAAAAAAGCAAAACACAAAATGCTAGAAATTGCTCACAGGACTGAAAGGAGTGATAATGGAAATTTGAGGGAAGATGGCCTAAGCGATTGGACAAAATGGGAGTAAGATCTTGTGTTGCTCGTTAATACCAGCCAAAGAACGTGCACTGCAGAGGAAACACTAACCAGATGGAGAGGGTGAGTCACCAAAGAGATGCCAGTCAGCTTGCTCCTTAGCTGCTGTGGTGGTTAAACTTACTTTTGTCAACTTGATTGGCTTAGAAGCCACAGAGGGGCGTAGTGTAGGAGACGCTTCCTGGTCCTCGTCTCAGTCCAAGAAACCAATATTTGTAATCTCAAAGTTACGTTATTGGAATCCCATCAAGTTGATTCCAATCTACCACTTTCCATGCAACCCACAGCAAAAATGAGGACACTAAATTATATTTTTAATCATCAGGGAGTCGAGGGGCTCTAAGTCCTGCTATGACATGGCTTTCCGGAACCAAGAGAGCGATCCAGGGCCTCACCCTGTTTTTATTCAGTGGGGGAGTGGCTTGAGGATTGACTGAGAATTGTGGGAAGTAGGTGACTACTGTGAGCTGAGCTAGGTGGGTGGCCTACATTTACCTCTGCCATATGCAGAGGATATGCAGAAAGAGTAATCTGCATTATATAGTATTTAATGTTTTGGGAAGTCTAGGGCTTCAGCTTTGATGTAGTCTTTCAAGCCCCAGGAAGTCATAGCCTCTATTTTGAGGCTCAATCCCAGCTGGCAGCGCGGAGCATTAGCTCTACCATCCTGTCTCCACCCGGCTCACGTTAAGGAGCAGCAGGCTTACAGGGAAACACGCATGCCACCTTCAAAGACTATCACCAGCACCTCAGCTAGACCAATACACATTGCTTAAGGCCAATTGAAGGATAAACAGAAGTCCTAGCCAGCTCTATACATAACAATATGAGGAAATAGGATCAGACTCAGTCAAAATGGAGACCGTAGCTTTTCTTTCAAGGAGAGCTGCTCAAGTGGTTCCCCACAGCGTAGTACAGCACATTTTTGGATGTGTCTAGGTCAGTCGTGGAGCCATCATCTTGGGTGGCGAGTTTGGTCCCATGTCCCTTTTTCTTTGGCACTGTCCCTCTGGTCTGTTTCCCCATCTCCACAAACTAAATATCTTTGCCCTGCCACACCATTTTGCTATAAAGTTTCTGCCTCAGAGCCAGCCCACCTGGATGAAATTCCCTGAAACCATGTAGTTTTACCACATTCTTATTGCTGGGACAAAAAAAAAAAAAAAAAAAAAAAAAAAAAATACTCAAAAGCTACAACTTAGATTTATTTTGGCTCATGCTTTCTAGAGAATTCAACCCCTAGTTAGCTGGCGCCAAAGCAGGAAGAACATAGTAGAAAGGTTTGGTTTGCGGGAAGCTGCTCAGGTCATGGCTGCCGGGAAGCAGAGTGTGAAGGGAAGAGCCAGGGAGGGAGATGGCCCCTTCCAGGTCATGCCTGCAGGGAGCCACCTCTTCTGGCCAGACACTATTTCATTAAAGCACATTCAGCTCTTATTCCTCCATGATCCAAATACCTGCCACACACAGGAGAATCCACAGTGACATCTTACGTGAAAACAGAACACCAAAAGCCAAATTAACCCCTTTCTCTTTTAAATTTCAGGAAAGCTGACTAATGCAGAAATTTGGTGCTGGAAAAGGGAGTCATTGCTGTGATTGTAACGAACTATATGGTTCAGAAACCTTTGGAACACATTGGCAGGAGAAATTTAGAAAGTTTTGCAGATGTGGGTTAGAGAAGCCCTAGAATGTTGTAGGCATTTCTTGATGTTGATTCTTGTCAGAACTCAGAAGACCAGAATGATGATAGGAATATTATGGCTGTAAAGAATAGGCTCATGTAGTTTCCAAAGTAAGGATTCTTTTGGAAATTATATGGCAGGGCATGCATGTTACACTCTGGCAAACATCTGTCTATATTTTATTCAGATCCTGAGAGCAAAATATTTTTTAAAAACTTAATCTTCAGCCCCAAAGGAATCAGATGTGAAGTTGTGACGTGGGTACTGACAAGGTTAGCACTATTAAAATGAAAGCAAGTGTTCTCTACAAGGACAAGAGGAAAGATCCCTTGAGGACATCCTGGAGACCCACAAGACCTCACCCGTCACAGGCTCAAGGGCTCCAAAGCATAAACCTTTCATTTGAGAAGCGAGTCCCTAAGACATCCACTCAAAAAGGACATTGTAGGGATTGGTTCTCCAGGATTCATTCCCCTATGATCAGCCATCCAGGTACTTAGAGACTCCTGCAGCCATGGTCCAAGGGGGGCCTGCATACTGCTCTCAGTCCAGCAGGCCTTAGTGTTGTTCATATGATGTTTATGCACAGTGCAAGAGTTATAGGGTGAGGGAGGCTTTCACTCAGATTTCAATAAAAGCTTAGGAGAACAGGCAAGGAATATCTGCAAGGGTACTGCGTGAAGCTGTGGGAGTGAAGTTCAAGGCTCACTGGAGACCCCAGGAAGGGAAAGGCAACAGGAATGTGGAACATTTTCGAAGTAAAGCTGAAGTAGGGGCCAGGGATTTTGCTCAGTGGCGCACCCTTGCCTACCAAGCATGAGGTCCTGGGTTTAACCCCAGAGAAGAAGGAGGTGGAAAGAAGGAGGAGGAGGCAAGAGACCTCAGAATGTCCGATCTGCTGACATTCTGGATTGCACAAAACATATTTATTGGTTTTTTTGGAGGGGGGGCAAGGAAGTATGGCAGTGGGTACATGATTGTGAGACAACCTGTCCTACAACATACCATATAGTTCAGAGGCTTCTAGCTTAATATACTGTATGGGGCTGGGGAGATGGCTCAGTGGAATAAGCACTTCTCTGGCAAGCGCAAGGGCCTGAGTTCAATCCCCAGTTCTGCAAAAAAAATAAATAAATAAAATAAATAAAAATAAATAAATTAATATACTGTAACCACATTTGTGAGTAATAGCTAAATATTAGTTAGAAATGATATCTTCTGAGGCTTAGGCACTATCCTCCAGAATGCAGCATACAGTTTACACCCATAGCTACTACATTATGCTGTATCTTTTTGTA
The DNA here is from genome assembly GCA_004027165.1 of Ctenomys sociabilis. Taxonomy (NCBI): domain Eukaryota; kingdom Metazoa; phylum Chordata; class Mammalia; order Rodentia; family Ctenomyidae; genus Ctenomys; species Ctenomys sociabilis. The sequence goes on from PVKA01000059.1 coordinate 28,004, forward strand.
AGCCGGATACACAGATCTGGAAACCAAGGGTTAGAAACAGCTAACCCATTGGTGTGACTGTAGCTGCTACCAATGTCCAGGTTTTACTGAAAACAGGCAATTTTAACAGCAATTGCCTAATTAAAAACGTGGTTTTTAATCCCTCAAGGATGAAGATTTGGGTCACTCCATCATGCAAGTTACCTAGAGTGCAGAAGAACTTGGTGAGGATGAGGGGAATCTAAACTAGACTGTAGAGAATATTAATTATTGCCACAGGCTGTGGTTTGTCTGCACCTGGAATCTTCAATCTAGAAGTCAGTGAAGTATGTGGATTTGGATGGAGCAAGGGGTGTACTGTAATAGGGGCCCTTGCTGCCCTGCCCCTCAGCCACCAGATTCCCTCTACTGTAGCTGTCCCACCAGCTCCTCACTGCTTGTAGCTCTAACTGCCTTCTGAGCACTTCCTTCCCTTAATCTCCAGGAGCCACTTCACCCCAACTCACCCCAGAAGCAGAAGTTTTGAGTATTCGTGCCCAACCTCCTGTAGGTAGGACTGCAGCCAATGGTTGTCGGGTGCAGCTCCAGTGCCTCAAGGTGGAATAAGGACACGGTGTAATTTATGCTTCAGAGCAGCCTTTAGATCAAGTTGGGGGTGGAACCTCACCTTAAATTACTACTCCCTTGCTTGGCTGCTTCTCCTTCCCTGTTCTGCTTACCTCCCTCCCTTACTAGTTTCTCCTGGAAGCACTTCTTTAATAAATCGCATGCACACACATCCATGGCAACCCGACAGTTCCTGGCAGAAAATAAACTCTTTGTGGATAGACACGGTTTAGCAGAAAAGAATTTTTTTTTTTTTTTAATCCCAAAGTGTTTAGCTCAGCATGGTATAACTCTATGAGTCAACTCAGTCTAGGTTTTAGATTTTCTCTCTTTAGTAAAAAATCTGAAGATCCTAAGTAGTGATTCCAGTAGTACCGTGCAGACAGGGGCATCTGTAAATTATCAGCGATACTTTGACGTAAACCAAGATTTTTTTGGACAACTGATCTGAAGTTTTCAATCCCCTTGTCAGAACATGTTCCAGACAGTGTGTCCCAGTTGCGGTGGAGTATGTGTGTTTAGACAGCAAAGGGAATGATGTGCAGCTACTCAAGAGGAGCCTAGGGGAGGAAATCTGAGCATTATTGAAAAAAAGAAAAACAAAGAAAGTAGGGACCCTGAAATAAAGCAAGACTGGATCTCAAATCCTGGCTGCAACCCAACCAGCTGTATGACCTCGGTCGTATTTTACTGATGCTAAAATGACTAGCGCCTACCTAGATTGAAAGTGAAGCAATGTTTGCAATCCTTAGCTTGGCTCCTGGATAGAGTGAAGTTCAAGAAATGCTTCCCTAGGTGTAGGGGCTGCAGTTCGATCCCTGGCGTGCCCAGCCCTGCCCATCTGGCCCTGCCCATCTGGCTTCGACCCGGGGGAATGCTGAGATGGAGATTGAGACTCGGCATGGTGGCGCAAACCTGTAATCCCAGCATTTAGGAGGCTGAAAACATAAGTCTAACTGAATCGGATCTGCGGAGTGAGACCCTGAAAACCCAGTACTAAATACATTTTTTTTAATAGATGAAAATAAATGCTTCCTTTTAGAGGGGAGCAACAGCAGAGGACTAAGGGCATTCAGAGGAATTTAGGGACTTTATATTTTAGAGATAGGGACGACTGCGGAAAGAGGAAGTAAGAAAGAAAACAAGTTCAAGTTTTAAGTGTTTTCCGAAACAAGTTTTAAGTGTTTTCCATTCGCTGAGCAACGCCTCCTCCCCGGGGCACGGGACACAATACTTGTAGGGAAGGCGGAGAGCGTCTTGACCCGGAAGAAACCCTAGCCAGAGAGAAGGCGCCGGGAGGCCCCGGCACCGCGTGGCTCCTGGAGGGCCTCGCCCCCTCCCCCATCTCCGTCTCCGCCCGGCTGAAGTAGGTGAAGGGTGGAAGCCCCGAGGCCGCGCCGCGGAGGCGGACGCCCGCCGCCGGTCTCCTAGCAACGCCCGCCCCGCCCCGCCCGGCCTGGCGCGCCGACGCCCGGAAGGGGGAGGGAGGGTCCGCCGTTGCCATGGCAGCGCAGCCGCCTCTCGGGTCGCGGGCGGAGCCGGGGAGGCAGCTCGGGCCCGCGTGGGCGGCTGGGCGGCGTCCCCGCTGGTTCCCTGGGGCTGCGGGCGGACCGGCGCTCCTCGGTATCGCGGAAGAGCCGGGCCGCCGCTCGCTCGCCCGCGACCAGGGCCGTGCGCGGCTGGGGGACTTCCCAGTTTGTTTTGTGGGCGCCGCAGTGGTTGTCCGGGCTGGTTCCGGGCCGAGGGCTTGGAGGGCTGGGAACCTCGCAGACTGCACGTTTTTCGCCTCACCTGTGCTGCAGCGTGCGCACCCGCACACACACACACGTCCGAGGCGAAATGTCCCCACTTTTTCTTTCCAGTGTTTTCACTCAAAAGATCTATAATCTCGCATAAACGAAAATGCAAACAACGGAGGCGGCAGACGTGCCTTTTAAAACAACAGTGGAAATGAGTATCATATTTCTCCAGGGCCATTTAAAACAGAAAACGGCCATGCCTGGAAGGGTGTGCTGGATCCTGGAATGGAATTTGCCTTCTTCTGAACCTCTGCATTGAGCAGCGCCTGGACAATTCAGTTGTAGGGTGTGCAGTTTAGATGTACACAACCTTTAGCTGGCGAAACGATCCCTCTGCCAAAGGACCCACCAAAGACCCATTCACAAACAAAGCCATATGCTTCTCTGCCGTTTTCTGGCTTGAGAGTATTTTTAACCGAGGCGGAGTCAGTCACATGTTGGTGAGTTTAATCAAATTGACAGGGACTCTGAGCTAGAAAAGCTTTCTGTATAATTCGAAGACGACATTAGGTACATAGAGAAGCATTCTCTTCGGACTTACTTGAATCACAGCTTTTCAAGTAGAATCTTCTGCATCTATTTTTCTCAGTCTGCTGCAACTGGAAAATTTAAATCAGAACCTGATTGCGTACATTCATTTTCATGGTAAACATGCTGGCAAGCGTATCTCCACTGAGAATATGCGTTTTTCTTGATCAACAAGCAAACGCTCAGCAGCCACTGACTTGAGCACCTTGCTGATGAGTAACACTTGAACCTGGAGGCAGGCACAGGCGCACTCAGGAGAATCCTCCACAGCGTATTTTAAAGCATATTCAACACTAACCTTTCTCTACTCCAAAGGCCCAGTCGTTTGGAACATTTTATTCTTCAGTTTTCCAAAGTCATCTCTTCGAAATCCACTCATGTAGACTTTGGAGTTGGAAAACGTGGTTGTGCTTGAGCAAATGAGCACATGAAAGATCAGTCTCCCTGTCTATATCTGTCCATGTAGGTCTAGTCCTTTGCTCCCCGGTGTCAAAACTGAACCTTTTAATTTGCAGGGTGGAGCACATAGAATAAATTGTGGGAGTGAAACAGCCCAAAAATACCAGTTCCGTGCTTGGCAGTATTGGGGCTGGAGGCACTACGAAAGTACAAAACTTAGCTAATTGCTCCAAGAGCAAGACCAATCACAAATCCTCTTCATACTTTGGTAGTTTAAATGTGGCCATAACAGAAACAATAGCAATGAATTTTATAATACAATTAAATTAATGTTTGTAAACATGAATTTTTATTTGGTAGCTTTCATGGTGTCTTTGATTATTCATTCATTACCCTGCAGTCCCTTTCACAGAGGTCATTCATCAGTCCGAGCCCAGAACAACCTGACTGTAGGGCGCGTGCCCCATCGGTTGGCAAACAGACCCGCCCACTTCCGCACCTGAAATGACTGGTAGTTTGCTCTAGAGGGAGGCTGAGTTACCCCCATGAGCGAGCCGAGCCTTCGCTACTCCTCCTTCATCGACGACTATTGCGTACATTAAACAGACAGCAGAGGAGCCAGTAGGATTTATGCGTGCCCTACTTTATTTGTAATATTGGAACGTTGAAAGCCTTGCTAGATTTTCCACCTAATTTCCTACTGTGGAAATGTTCTCCATGCAGCTGTTCTTGCTGGTCTCCAGGATTACAAGGTTGCTAGCTTATCATTTATGGTTATTGTTTCCTCAGGAACCTAATATTTATCAAACACAAGATCCATTTTGCATGCTCACCTTTCCTCTTTTCCAAATAATCAGTGAACTAAGCCTTAAGCATCTTACATTATTACGAACTGCCAGCCTCTTACCTAATCCTGCATTAAACTCGATTCACTGTTTTATCTATACTACTTTAGTATTTTAGAGGCTTATCATAATATGGATTGTTTAATGAAATATTTTTATCGTAAGAATATACTAACCTCCATTTCTTCAGAGTTCTCTGCTTCCATTCATTTAGTTACATACCTTTATTTTTCTCTAAATATTTGTGTTTTCTAGTTTGATTTCTTATATAGTGCAATGAAATAAACCCAAATGCTTGTTACTGCAGGAGCAGCTGTGTTACCACAAAAGTGAACTCTTCTTCTTCAGCTATTGCATTTAGCTCTCCTGATCTCAGTAAAATACAAATGCTTCTGTTGCTAGAAAACTGTCACATCCTGAAGTCTTCCTTGTTGAGTTGTAAGGCCACTCTAGAAAATCAAATGGAACGGGGGCCGGAGAGATGGCCCAGTGGAATAAGTGCTTCCCTAGCAAGCGCAAGGGCCTGAGTTCAATCCCTGGTTCCACCAAAAAAAAAAAAAAAAAAAAAAGGAAATCATTCCTTTGCATTTGAAGAGGCAATGTCGTTATTATTGGACTGGACTCTGGAGTCAGCTCTGGATTCAAATTCTGCTTCTGGCTGTTTGACTTTAATCATATGTTTACCCTTTCTAGGCTTTAGACTTCTCATCTATAAAATGGGAATAGTCACATTTAGCTCATTAGGACTGGATATTTTGAATAATGAAATGAGATAATTCTTATAAAGTTCTTGGCAGGCAGTCAACTCAATATCAGAAGTGACTGGCTTTATCATTGTTGCTATTAACATTGTTTCCACTGACACCAGTTAACCTAAATTCCTTTATTAAACTATCCACAGAGGAAAAGGGTTTTGACAGGACATACGCCAGACATTTTGATTAAAAGAGAGAGAAGGTACAAGGAGGGGGGTTGTTATGGCTTGTGTCTGGTTGTCCCCCAAAAGCCTCATGCAATGATGGGCTGCAGGCTTCTAGAGTTTGTGATTAATTCATGATCCAATGTTGGGATTATGGGTGTAAGTGCTGCAGGGATTACAGGTATGAGTGCTACACTGGCCCTGAGGGTGGAGAGACTGAATGCAATATGAGGAAGGGGGAGAGGCTTGTTCTTTGCTCTGCTCTGTTGCTGCCACTGCCACTGCTCCTCCCTTTTGCTCTTGGTCTTTGCTATTTTCCGCCCCCATGAACGGCCGCCCTCTGCCAAGTGCCACTGTGCCTTAGCGCCAGGCAAGTACGGACTGAAACTTCCACTAACTGGGAGCTAACTAAACCTTTCCTTTCGTAATTTTGGGGGTCAGGTATTTTTGTCCTAGCAATGAGAAAAGTAACTGAGACAGGGGGACAATCTAGGGCATGGGCCAGAAGCTGATGGGGACAGTATTATACACAGATATCTTAGCAAGTCAAAGCACAGCAGGGTCACTAGGCGCCTAAAATAGCGAAGTAGACGGGAAAATAGAGCTGACCATAGAATAATGCTCATGTGTCCAGAAGTGACACCATCAGATAAGGCCATAAAAGTCATGATTTTATAATTCAGTACATAGCCAGCCAAATAGCTCAACAGATTAAAGCACCTGCTTAGGCAGACGCAGGGGCCGGGAGTTCAATCCCCTGGCCAGCGCTGGCCCTGCCCCCAGGCATGCTGAGAGGGCAATTGAGACTGGGCGTGGTGGTGGGAGCCTGTAATGCCAGCACTTGGGAGGCTGTAAACAGGAGGATCACTATGAGTCCGATCTGTGTAGTGAGACCCTGTACATCCTGTACACCCTGTCCTAAATATAGTAATACATGAAGAAATGGAGAATTTCAATAAATTCATAAGACTGAAGACCTGGGTGGAGATACCTTTTTGAGAAGCTCAGGCTTTCCTGGCAGAGGTCAGAATCCACTTTTGGGATTTCAGTAGAAAGAAATTTCTGTGTTAGGGTGATAAATGGCACTGATACTTGTTTATAAGGTTGTGGGTCAAGCTTCAGGAGTCACTGTCCAATCAATCCACACAGCTGGGTCATCATAGCAACTCACACCTTTGAGGCAACCAGAAAGTCTTCTTCAAGCTATGCAGCTGCCAGTGCAGCTTCTGGTTTAGGAACCACACTGCCACCACTGTGATCCGAGCAAGCCTCTCTTTCTCTTATATTGTATTTAGGCTATCTGCCCCAGGGTGGGTATAGCACCCACACTCAGAATCCTAGTATTGGATCATAAATTAATCGCAAACACTAGAGGCCCACCCTAGTGACTGCATGAGGCTTTGGGGCGACAACTAGACCCTAGCCATAACAGCTACTGAGCCCTGATCCACTACAAACTCCACCTTTGTTTTTTGGGTTTTTGTTTGTTTGTTTGTTCAGAACCAGGGATTGAACTCAGGCCCTTGCGCTTGCCAGGCAAGTGCATATTCTACTGAGTCATCTCCCTGGACCCAATACTCCACCTCTGGCCATTATACTTTCATAGACATTGTTACCTAAATTGAGCTTCCATTAATACACAGGTCCTCACTAACATTCAAATGCATTTGCTATCTCCACAAAGAGGCCCATACTTCTCAGTATCCATGTCTGGGTGATGTTTATATTTCCCTTTAACCTAGCCATGACCTATTCTTGATATCCTACACCCTGTGAGCTGAAAGAGAATTCATGGTGACTCCAAATCCCTTCATAGAACATCACGGGGAAGGAGAAAAGAATAACAAGGCAATAGGGAAAAAGGAAAAATACAAGTAGCTGCAGTGCTACAGCCCTCATATTTGATCTTGTTCCATGACTTGCCATTGGTGGTGTAGCCTCTTCCCCTTCTTCCCGTTCATGGTAGTGTCTGCCCCAAATGAATGGCTCAGAGCCCCGGATTCATGGTGATGAATGAGTCCGGGCCTCCTAGCTCTAGGGTTGCTGGAGGCTTTTGTAACTCTTGTCTCTGGCTGTGGCAGTCCTAGGAGGCTGTCCAGAGAATCAGTGGCCTTAGCTACCATGGTTCTTTCTGCTAGTGAGGGGGATCCATGGGAAGTCCCATGATCAAAGGTGCCCTTAAGTACTAGCAAATGATACCACGTGGCCTAATAAGACACACGTCTCCTGCGTCCACCAGCCTGTAAGTCAACCTAAACCCAAAGCGTGGGTCCATTTACATTTAAGCATAGGAAAACAGCCCACAATACTTAGATTTATGTCAATAAAGATTCTATCTGTTCATATTTGTTAATTTTTGTTTAAGAGAATTTAACCTCTTGGTTAAACAGGCCAGTTTCATTATTCTAAGTAAAAATTACAATTTGGGCTTATGATTTCTGCATTGAAATCTTTCCATATTTGTACAAAGTAGTGAAACACTTAAAATAATTTAAAACTCAACATAGTTATAAAGTTATAGTTAGAAATTATACATATAATTAGAGGATTCAGCATAGTTATAAATTATATATACATATAGTTATAGGATTCAACATGGTTTATTAGATTTGCAAGAATAATATAAAGATGGGGCGGTTTTTGTTAGTTAAGATATATACTGGAGCTACATGAAAAGGCATCTAATATTAAATATATAAGTGTAGTTTAAAATGTTGAAAGAAACTTTCACTGATTTTATGAAAACCTCTTTTGATTATCAGAATTTGCTAGCTTTAGGGGCTCAGGAGATAGCTGGGCCGTCTGAGAGCCTGTCTAAGAGCCTGCCTGGCAAGCACAGGGACCTCAGTTTGATCCCTATGCCACGCTGACCACCAAAACCAGGTGTGGTGGTACATGCCTGTAATCCCAGCACTGGGGAGGTTGAGACGAGAAGATCGCTATGAGTCTGAGCTGCATAATGAGACCCTGCACCAAGTAAAAATTAAATAAGATTTTTAAAAATGTATTTAAAAAATAATTTGCTAACTTCCCATATAGAATAAGAAGATCGATGAGGTGAGTCTAACATGGACCAGCAGACTTTTTTCAATGAAGAGCCATGCAGTGAGTTTGTGGACCCTGTGTTCTCTGTGGAAACTATTCATCTGGGTTATAATAACACAAAAACAACATAGACAATGTGTGAATGAACAGGTGTGTCAGTGTTCAACCAAACATTGTTTACAGAAAGAGGCAGCTAGCCAGTTCTGGCTTTCAAACTGCAGTTTGCCAACCTCTGATCTAAAAGGCTGAAGATTTTAAGTGTGTAAGTTTTTAAGTGTATAATTTCTGCAAGTCAAATATTAATTATTTAAAAATGTAACTACTGCACATAATCTCTGGTGTATACAAAAGCCATCCTCAAATATCTAAGAATTCACATTTGAAAGAACTATCTGGCCCTAGAGACCACGTGATACAACAGAAAGGGGTTGGGTTTGGGGGTTTGAGACCTGGAATCCAGTTCTAGCTATTTAAGCAACTGTGCTGTTTGGGGAAAACTAGCTTCTGATCTTTGTAAAGAGAAATATATAACCAAAACTACACTCAGAATTGTGGTGATTTTCAAATGCACATTACGTGAAAATCTACATTGAAACTAGAAAGTTTTTTGGTTTAGTTTTTGCTTCTTTCATAATGTTTCTATCAAGTATAAATGCATTTGCATAAATGTTGGTACACAAAATACAACAGGAAATTCAAATAATCTTTTTACACTGCTTATCATGTGAATAATTTATATCTTGGTTCTAATTCATGGATGATGTTCTGCTCATCAGAATTTGAATTAATGTAATACTCAGATTGGTCTCTTTAACATCAAAAAATATTCATATTGGTATTTTGTAATTCCAAGAGATTCAAGTTCTTACCCCAGAAAAAGCCAATTTTTCAGATTTGATTCATGTTGTTTTATGACACTTTGCTTTATAATTTTAGAAGTAGGAGGAATTGTAGAAATCACCCATTCAGTCCTACATATGGAAGAATGAGGACACAGAGGCGTTCATAGGTTTAGTGACTCTCCTAACAGCACATTTTTTTAGTAACATGTTACAATTTAAGTATGTTACAAGCTAAAGTACAAAAACAATAATGATGGACTTTTTTGTTTGTTTGTTTGTTTGTTTGTAGGATCTATTTGGTGCATGTATTCTGGACCTTTCACAAGTATTTTCCTAGAAAGGGTAGATAAGTGACTTTGAAGCTGCAGTCTATAGACTTTTAAAGTCTATTATAATTGACAATTTGGAATCATATGCAGAAAAAATGGATAGTCATTCTTTCAGGTTCTGCATTTTTCTCATATATGGTTTAGTCCCTGTGTAGACTTTCTAGCATATATTAACAGAGGAAAGTAGCAAGCAAATCAGTTCTACCATTATTTTTCTGTGTTTATCCACAGTAAGTTTACCTGTTTAGTTTACTACTTTAGTGTATTTAGGCTGATCAGCTCCCTGTAAAAAATACTAGGGAGGAAGACTGTGATAGGTAGACGGCACTGAGAAGTATTAATAGAAATTATACGTGGAAGCCGGGCGTGGTGGCGCATGCCTGTAATCCCAGCACTCGGGAGGCTGAGACAGGAGGATTGTTGTGAGTTCGAGACCAGCCTGAGCTACAAAGTGAGCTCGAGGCCAGCCTGAACTGCATAGTGAGACCCTGTCTCAAAAAGACAAAAAAAAAAAAAAAAAAAAAGAAAAAAAGAAAAAAAAGAAATTATACGTGGAAATCCCAGCACGTTGTGTCTAAAAACTGTAAAATGTGATTTCTTTCCAAATCTGAGAGGTGGTGAATGCCTTGTTAAACTCAAACATTTATGTAGTTTTGATAGGAACAGAAAAAGGAACTTATTTTCATTCTTTATTTTAATCTTGTTATACCTACAATCTACTGAGTGGGATTTTCCTCAATTCAGGAGACAAGAGTTTCCATGCAAAGGTGTAAGTAGAACAAGGTATTACCGAATCCTTCCTTCCCACCAACTTATTATTCAGTTAATGTTTTCTACATGTATAGAATGTATGCACATATGTTTTATTACAAAAAACACACTACCTTTAAGAATTATTGTATAGCCTGCCTGTGTCACTTAATATGGATAATCTCCTGGATGATTGTTTTTTCTGCCACATAATAGTTAACAGCTGAGCGGTTTTCCATCAGCCAGATGAACCATCATTTGTTTACTCACTGTACTCGTGAACATTTGTATTTCCAATTTTTCATTATTATAAACAATGTTATGATGAATATCCATATGCATAAAGCTTTATGCCCAGTTCTGACCATTCCTGTAAGATACATCCAAGTCGTGTGAGCGCTGGGCCAATGCATATGAATACCTATAAAACTTCTTGTACATCATGATCTCACTGATGTCATTTATTGAACCCCATGTTCTGGGGACTGTGCTAACTACTTTATAAACACAGTCTCAATCTTCACCACAAGCAGATGAAGTAAGAACTACTAAACTCACTTTTTTTTTTTTTTTTTAGAGAAAACTATAACTTGTGACAGGAAAATGCCCAATAGTGATGTGGTTGGTATATCTCTTATTTAAACCTGAGTACTTTTTTTTTTTTTTTTGGTCTTTTTGAGACAGGGTCTCACTATGCAGTTCAGGCTGGCCTTAAGCTCACTGTGTAGCTCAGGCTAGTCTCGAACTCACAACAATCCTCCTGTCTCAGCCTCCCGAGTGCTGGGATTACAGGCATGCGCCACCACGCCCAGCTTAAACCTGAGTACTTCTGACTATATAGATAATCATAATCAGTGTACTTTATCGCCTTTCCAGAACACCCTTCACAACAATGAGCATGATTTAGATTTCTTCCAGCAATGCGATTGTGTTTCTTTCCTTGTATTATTGAAAATCCTTTGATTCTGAGTGAAGCCGTACACGTTTTTTACGGCTCTTGGCCGCTAGCACTTCTTTATGGATTGTCTGTTCATGTCCCCTGCATAGAATGCACGTCTGAAATGTTTCCTTCTGAGATAATCTGATGATCTGAATTCTAACCACAGCTCTAGCCGTAATTACCTATGCAGTGGCAGGAAAAATTACCGAGCGTTCTAGGTCTCCATTTCCTCCTGTAGAAAATGAGATGGTTAAATTAAATAACCCCATGGTCCATTTCTAAAAGGTTGTCATTCCATCCATCAGCCAGCCCACTCATCCTCAATCCTTGTCACTGGCAAAGGTCACCTATGCATTTAGGTGTTTAAGAAGAGACCTCTGCTCCAAAACGTGCCTTTCTGCCCTCCATGGGGGCTGGAGTGTGTCCCTTCTTCATTTTCTTAAATTTCTTCCTTCTGATTCTTTGGCTTCAGCGGTATCCTTTTCTCATGGTTTGGTCCTCCACATTCTTTTTTTTATTTTATTTTATTTTTTTTGGCAGAACTGGGGATTGAACTCAGGCCCTTGCACTTGCCAGGGAAGTGCTTATTCCACTGAGCCATCTCCCTGGGCCCTGGGCTTGTCTTTCTTTCTGTACTCTAAGCTCTTGGGATTCCCCAGATTTGCATTTGGCTGCTGGTCTTTCAATTAGATAGCTCTTGGCTGGGAGAGGTGAGTTTGGAATGTATGAGGACTCTCTTGCCTCCAAGCCCTTGAATATGCTCCCTCCAGCACTCTTCTTGTCTTTCTTTACTGAGTTCTGCTTCACCTTCTTCGCTCAGGAAAGCAGCGTGGCGAAAACCTGGCACCTCTCTTTAGAGTACGGCGGTCAGGCTTCAAAGTCCAGATGCCACCATGTACTGACCACGTGACTTTGGGTAAAAGAGGTCTTGCCTAACCTCTGGGGCAGTGGGGGGAAATGACATTGTCTGCCTGATTCAGTTGTTGAGAGGAGGAAATGAGGTCATGCACACACAGCCTGGCACAAGCTCTGCTTGGTTTTCTTCTTTTTTAGCTTTTCCAGAACCTCATGCACAGCTCTATCCTAATGTTAACTCGCTGTATTCTGAGCATTCATTGTTTTATCTCTATTACCTGGTATTGTGTCTGCCACGCCCTGGGAGCTTGACAGCTATTTCTTGAGGGAAGTGTAGGTCACACTGAAAGTGACTCCGTGAGACTTTCTGAGGTATTTTATGATTCTTACTGTTGTCTGTTGTTTGTTTTACGATACCCTATCAGGAATTGCTTTCCAGCCTGACATGTGAGGAAAAAACACTAACTCAGGAGATAGAAAGGTCCAAAATAGGCAGCAAGACTACCTGAAAGACAGACTCCACTTCTGCACTTTCACTGTGGGTGCTCTCCTCAGTTCTAAAAGAAACTTCAGCTGCACCCGTGAGTCCGCGGGGCGGGCTTAGGTCTGTTCACACACCTCTGTGTGAAGGTTGATACTGAAGGTTGCCTGCTTAGCCCCAAATGTTTCCTGTAAAGCCTCTCAGAGCAACTGAGCAATAAAAGATTTCAAACCAGATATCGTCCTTAAAGAAAAGAGAAGGGAGAAGAAAAAAAAAACATACATGTTTGGAAAATAGACTCCCCGGGAAGGTGGCCAGAGGCCAGAGCTAGCAGAGCAAGCAAGGAGATTGTGTGGAAAGAGGAAGGCCTCTGGTTTATTGAAAATTAAGACATCTTTAGGGGAAGAAAAATCAATATGGGCTATGAATCTTTTAGTATAGACTGATGGCAAAAAGCATCGCAGTAGTTTTTTAAAAGGATTTAAAATAATTATCTGTGCACATTAGCTGATGTTTCTTTAAGGAAAAAAAATCATAGGTACCAGATTTCAACAGGATTTAAAAATAGCAAAGTTGCTCCCCACCACCCCCCTGAACAAATCAATGTCTGGCTGCTCCCTACAGGGCCTCCTTAGTTTACCATCAGTTTGAAGAGCCTTAGATTCAGGGTTCTCACCCTGATCAATTCTGGGGCTCACTAACAGCGCATGTCCAGTCAGCTCTACAGGAATAACACCCACCTCCCCTTCACACCCTCTATGTGTCTCCCAAACCCCAGCAATCCTTTTCACATCTTTCGAGCATAGTTGTTAAGTTGAGTTGTGCTTTATGAATGTAACGTCCTTTGCGAATCTGCCCCTTCCCGCCTCCGTGGTGGTTTGCCCCCAGCTTTCCCTGTTCATCACCCCCAAGGCTACATGTCACCTCCACCTTGCATGGCTAATGCATGACATTCACAGGACATGAAGAAGGGGGAGAATATGGTGGCAGAGGCATGTAATTGACCATGCACATAGCATTAGATTTCTGTGCATAAGCATTTGGGGAGGGTTATACTAGGGATTGGAATATGCTAAGCATGTGCTCCGCCTCTGGTGCCTACATTTTCAAAGGTCTTTGCAGGCCCAATGATTATCTGTGCTACAAGAAGACAAAGCTCAAAGTCTCTGATATTTACATTCTTTACACATACCGTCAGAAAGGGTAAGAACATTGAGAAGAACACACCTCCTCACCTCTGCTTAGAACATCACTTACTTTTTAATTCTTTAATCTGAGTTTCACTGAGTCCCTAAATTGCTCAAGCTGCACTTGAGCTTGCATCCTCCTGCCTCAGCCTCCATAGGATTTCAGGTGCAGGCCCCACACCCAGCTGCCTCTTTCTCTTGATGTTTTGAGCACCTTTTCATCTTTCAGGCCCAGCTCAAGCACAAGGTCCTCTGAGACTTGCCCAGTGGCTGTTTTGGGCCACTCCCATGTGCTCACCACATCCTGTCCTCCCTCCACCCGACGGTGATCCTGATAGCAGGAACTGCATCTTATCTTCTCTGTCCTCAGCACAGTCCTGCGAACAAGCAGCACACCTCAGCCAGGATTTGCGGTATGAATAATGGTGTGAATGAATGAAAACAGCGCATGGAGGAAAGACAAAACGGGCATGCAGTAAGTAGATGTCAAAAAGTAAGAAACAAGAGGAGCCAGCACTCATTCAAACAATTTAGACCAGGAGTGGTGTGCAAGTGAAATCTATTTTCAGCCTTCACAGAGAAGTCTATTGTGAGGATTCTGGCCCAGAGGTCATTGGTTCTGAGCAAATCCCAGCCTCAGTTAAAACTGTGACTTGTTGAGCCGGGCGTGGTGGCGCAGGCCTGTAATCCCAGCACTAGGGAGGCTGAGGCAGGAGGATTGTTGTGAGTTCGAGATCAGCCTGAGCTACAAAGTGAGCTTAAGGCCAGCCTGAACTGCACAGTGAGACCCTGTCTCAAAAAGACAAAAAAAATAAAAAATAAAAAATAAAACTGTGACTTGCAAAAGAACAGAAAGCCACATCTAGGCACATGGTACCACAACTTGATTTCTGTACAAGGGAAAGTGTATTTTCCAGAAGTTTACTCCAGAAATAGTTCTAGGAAAAGTCAATTTCTGTTCTTTGTAAGTGCGAATCTTCACATGCATGCCTGGATAGTACTGAAGCCAGCACACCAGAGTGATGGGAAAGGTTTGCATAGCAAGAGTTAAAGGCTGATTTCCTTGGTCACACCTCTGACTCCAAACATTCCCCATCCCAGAAATGATCCCTTGTCTTTCTCCTTCCTAGAACCTGGAATAGGCTCCTGAGGAAACCCAGGCTTTGGGATTGCTCTCCTTACGTTTCTGAGAACTATTCTATTCCACTGGAATTCAATTAAATTAACTTTCTTAGCTCCTAGGTAGAAAGCATTAGATACCCATTATAATAACATCACTCTCATACTGATTAAAGGCGAGCATATAGGTTTTGACGAAATAAGACAAATGAATGGTTTAATCCTTCTTCACATTGCTCTTGGGACCACCTAGAGTACAGAGCTGATTCTATCACACCCCCAGGCAGATGCTTTTGATGACTTTTTTTTTTTTTTTTTTTTGTAAAGTAAACATCAAGTACTTTCAAGTAAGGGATATTTATCTGACTCATCCAACCAAGCATGTCCCTGCCCTACCTCACTTCACCCCAACTCTTCACATAGGAAGAAAGTTCTTTCCAGTGTTTGTATCAGGATAGAAGGATAGAGACAGCACTGGCTGATCTGCTTTCTCTTCATTAAACACATGAACAAAATTATGAAATCAGAGTGATAATCAAAAGGGATTATTTTAAAATTTCTGGAAAAGGACTATTTCTGATGTCTAGTTACCACTGCTGAACAAGGGTTAGAGAGCACACGTTGCCCCCGTACACAGCTCTTCTCAGTTGATGCTGGAAGCGTCTTTAGCCAGCTGTGCACACAGGACAACCAATGGGTCTATTTTATTCATAAGATAATTGTTCTCCCTTCTCAGCACCTGATACTGTCTGCAGCTCATTTCTAGAAGACTACACGCGTCCACCCAAGATTCACCATCCACTTTGTATTGGCACTGAAGGGCGTCAACCTGCTAAGAGCTTTCAGAGTGTCTTGCTTGTGGTTTCTCCGACCTAATTCTCAAACACAGTGCAGTCTTTCTGCCTCAGCTACAGACCAGCTACCATTAATATATCTATATAATCCATCCCTGCTTTCTATTGTTCTTGATTCAGGACCAATCCTAGGAGACCCTACAGCCACAGCATTGCTTTCCCTCATCCTGGGACAATGGACTTAGCTATGGCTTTGCTGTTAGGTGGTTTTGTGCCCCCTCAGTGGGTCCTGCGAGCAAAGCCTCACAGCCCTTCAGGGGCCACCCCTCGCTGCTCCTCCGTCCCATCTCCAGTCACTGCCCGCTCTGTCCGCTGCCCTTGGGCACATCATCATGATAGTTTTGTCATACTGCATTGATACCTGCACTAACAGCTGCTTATTGAACTCACAGTGTACCACCTGTTTCAAGGAAGGCTACATGGGACAGATTTAGACTCAGGCTAAATTTGGTTCTGTTGTCTAATAGCTTGATGACCTTGGGCAAAACTTCTAGTTTCACCTTTCGGATTTCCAAGTTCATCATAAGAAAAACTGAAATGACTACCTCGTGGTCGTAAGATATAGATACAGATATTTATGTGTATGTTTCATATGTGATGTATATTCATAGCCTCCCTTCGTATTTAGCATCTTTACTTTTACTGCTTCTTCTTCATTCTGGAATGCAATCTGCCCTATCTTCCACCCGCCAAGCCCTATCCACACATCAAAGTCAGTTAAAAACCCCTCCTTTTCTAAGAAGTCTTCCCAGAGCTCACAAGTCAGTTTCCCACGGGATCGCACAACCCATTACTGGTATCATTTGTAACCTAGGTTTTCCAGGGCACTTGGACTTGGAGTAGTGACAGCGATAAAACAGGCAAAACCAGCTTCTGTCCAGGCCTGCTCTTCCTGTGACTGCAGAAACATCTCTCTTCACCCAAGTACATCTTGCATCAAGGAAGCAGATTGCAACTCTTCGTGCTATCCTGATTGGTTGCTTTTACCTTTGCCTAATGCTGTACTTGCCCATTGTAGCACTTACCTGATGAAATCATCATTCACACAAGTGAAGGTTAATGTGTTTGCCAAAGCAGGTCGAAGCCACTTGAGGACAGGACCATCGGCATGTATGGTCATTGTAGTAACACTTCTAGCCCAATGCTCAGCACAGGGATGACATCCAGCAAACAGCTGGGACATAAATGAACTCAGGCCCCATGAGGCATCTTGCTCACTGACACTAAGTCCTGCCCCCTGGTGTCTTTACCACCTGTCCAACCACCTGTGGTGGCTCCTGTGACTGAGGAGGTGATACTGCTGGTATCTGCAGAGAGAGGCCTTGCAAAGAGCTGCTGTCTTCTGAGCATGCCGGGATGCCATTGCATATGACCATGGCAGGTGTACATTGTCCTCATGTCTGTCTGGGTTCTCTAGCTGCTTAAATGCTGTGCCAGTGTAATGTCGTATGGGCTCCAAAAATAACCCCACTGAGACACAAAACTATTTCATCAGCTAGGAAATGATGTGACCTTGGCTATTGGATCCTCTACACACATGTCCCAAATGGACAGATTTTGTCCTCCTTAAAACTCGGGGATGTGGCTAGAGGCCAGGTAGTCCTCATCCTATGGCCTTTGACCTGTGAGCACTGACTTCAAAGCCATCCTGTACATCTCTACTGTGCCTTCCCTTATAATTGCTTCTTCCCAGAAGGCCACACGCTGCTACCACGTGGCCCCCACAGGGTCTGCAGACATCTGAGACACAGCTTCTGCCAGGGTGTTATTCTAGTTTCAAACCACACTATTAAAACATGTGGCTCACTCAGTAGTATGCATAAACATGGATTTTATTCATAGCCACCTCCCCAGATTTTATTCCCACCCCCCTCTGTCTCTGAAGCATGTACTCAATGGTCCCGGTCTATCCCAGGTCTTACACATATTAGTTGCGTAATAAATATTGATTGTATGGCCCTGTGAATCAACAGATGAGCAGTTATCAAGGGAGAATAATTTCTGGAGAGATCTAGAGAGTGTCAAGGGGAGACCCAGGAAATGGTAGGCAGGAAACCTAGCAGGAGCTGAGGAGATGCCTCACCCGCTTGCCAGTGTGTCTGTCTGAAATCTGTCTTGTTCCTGTCGAGGAAAAGAAGTAAGGAAGTAGTAAACTTGTAGCTTCCAGGGCTTCTGCAAAAGTCCTCACTTTCTGTTGAGGGATTATTTCCTTTCTACTTCTGTATGGGTCTCACAAGGAGAAAAGGAGGTAAAGAAAGAAACAACCTGAGACTCACAGTTGGGGAGAAATCAGTGTGAATTAACCATATTGGTTGGCCAGCTCTCTGGACCAGTGGATGCCACTGTTCTTTCCCAGAATCACGTGCGGCCAGTGAGGTAGCTCAGCAGACTAAAGTGCCTGCTTGGGCAAGCACAGGGACCGCGGTCCTATCCCCAGCACCACATGCAGCGCTAGCCCCGCCCTCCCAGGATGGGCTGAGCCTGCCAGAGACTGGGCATAGGGGCACATGCCTGGAATCCCAGCACTGGGAAGGCCAAAAACAGGAGGATCACTATAAGTTGAAGCTGCATAGTGAGACCCTATAGCAATCAAACAGATTTTTTTTTTTTATAAATCACAGAAAGAGGTCACTCCTCTGCTCATGCGACCATGCTTTTTTCTCTAGGCTCAATATTTAAAGGAATGCCGTTTTCTGGAACAGTAGCTAGTTTTTGAGTTTCATGTTTGCATTCAGTCAGGATGTTCTAGCAGACACAGTTTACCGCCATTAGCCAATAAGTCTTTCACTTCTTTGGAAACATGAAGTCTATTTTTACAGTCCCTGCTCCATGTGTGCTGCATGTAAAAGCCCCAGAAGAGCATGCAGAGAAAGTGAGGATTTACGTAGCAGCCGTGGCCCTCTCAGAGCTCTGCAGTATGCTTCTTTCTCCATGGTCTTCCAGGTGAGGTGAACAGCAGAAACTTAAACTTGATTTATGCTCAATTTGAGTTTCCTAATCAGAACGTGATCTTTGTCTCCTTAACACACAGCATGATAACAAAGTTGCAGGCTCGAAGATTTGCTTTTCTATACAGCAAGAGAAATAATTTCTCCTTTCTCTCTTTTACTATTAAAAGCGGACTCTTTCCCCCATGTTTGTAGCCATTTCCCTCAGTAAGATCTTTGGCTGATGGATTCAGAAGCTAAGTCTACTTCTAAAAAATGGGCAAGAAAATCCATTTTTGTCATTCAGAGTAGTTGAATTACTGTGTTGTGCTTCTGAACCTTCCTGAGACACTGAAGACCTGGAATTAAAATAATAAAGCGTGAGTTCCTGAGCCATCCTGATTTACTGGGGTTGCTTATGCCTTAATCTATGCCTTATGGTGCTCCCTCTGAGAACGGTGCTGGGCTCCAAGGTAGGTAGTGATGTGACATAAATTCTCAAACACATAATGTTCTTTGTCTTGTTGGAACTACATATATATATATCTCAGAACTAAAAACTTACCCTTAATCTCTCATGGAATTCCACAGTACCTTTTCCAACAGTCACAATACTATTTACCAAAGGGAGAAGTCTTAGGGGAAAATGTGGATTAAGATATCTGTACGATGATAATTTTGATATGTAAACAATGTGAACATGTTAATGTGATAGTCTATGTTCATTTTTTGTACTAAGTCTTAGTTACTCTACAACACATCTCAACTTAGACTGGTCTCATTTGAGGAGTTCAATAGCCACAAGAAGCTGGAGCTGTCTCACTGCCAGCGTCGACACACATGTCCCTCACTGTAGAACATTCTCCTGGACAGCAGCAGCAAGCCCAGTCCTGTGGATTTCATCTGGAATTTGTCTTCTTCCCAAGGAAAGCCTCACCTGTCATCTTCGCTTTCTAAGGAATGTCCTTAGGCAATGTCTTTCTAGTCAGCAGAATAACAAGAAAAACCCATTTCTGCCTATCTGGCCCTAGTTTTCCTCAGGGCTCAGACTGCCCTGAAGTCCCAGGAAAACAAGGACGTAGAGCCAAGTGCTTTCAAGCAGCGGGAGGCATATGGGCTCCAGGAGACAGGGGCTTTCCCTTCTCCTCTCCTCCCTGGGATGCTCCCCCTGGTGCAGAAGCTAATTTACATGTCGTTCTTCCGGTTCCCAAGCCTCTTTTTTTTTTTTTTTTTTTTTTTTTGCAGAACCAGGGAACTGGAGATTGAACTCAGGCCCTTGAGCTTGCCAGGCAAGTGCTTATTCCACTGAGCCATCTCCTCGGTCCCCCCAAGCCTCTTTTAAAAAGGACTTGCCTTGAGCCCCCTCTCAGAACTGCTCAAGTGGTGTGCTGGGAGGTGAAGAATGCTTCCCTCTCTGGGAAGTGCTCTGCCTTTGCCAATTTCTATGGCATACACATTCTCATTGCAGCATGGGATTTAAAGCTACCAGTGCAAGTTCGCTGGACACAGAAGCGGACAGAGCCAGTCCCTCATTCTTGGAGCAGGGGGAAGTAGCGGTGGGCTTTTGGTTCCCATTTCCTGGAATCTACAGAAAATATCATGGAACATCTCTCATTCATCTGCGAAAGCAAAATATCCCAAGGCCTAGGTGTGTCGGGTTCAAGTGTTAGGTATTATGGAATTTAGTAAGAAGGCGTGCCATGCCTGGCACATAGCTAACTCAGTGGCAAGAGTGCCTGCCTGGCAAGTGCTGTGATCCCAGATTCAGTCCTGGGTTCCACAAAACAAAAGGCTTGCTATTTGGCTTAACAAAAGATATAACGGACTGTAAACTTAGTATTTTTCTATTCTACATCTATCTCCATAATTAACAATATAGGTCTAATCAATATTACTCTGTTTAAATATAGCTGAAAGTGAGATCAGTTTTCATTAGCACCTTTTTATTCTGGTCAGATGACAACTGTACCACTGTCATTCCATAAAAAGAAACAACGTCAAATACACAAATAGCTTGAGACTGTATCTGAATTTCTTATTGACCTGTGCTTCTCAAAGAAAAGAAAGAAGAAAACACCATGTACTTTATAAAGCTGACACAAGTAGTTTGCAGGTGAAGTAGACAATCTTAGTGGACTAGACAGATGACGGGACTATAGAATCTATACTACTTTTCTTTTTTTTTTTTTTGCGGAACCGGGGATTGAACTCAGGCCCTTATGCTTGTCAGGGAAGTGCTTATTCTACTAAGCCATCTCCCCAGCTCCTCTATACTACTTCTGACAAGTCAGAGGATCTTGTGTAAACAAATGCAACTACCCAATGTCTCCTTTTTCTCACTCATAAAATTAGGCTCAGACTAGCTCATTGTTAGTTTTATTCATTCCTTTATATGACCATCATTATTTTTGTCATTTTCATCTGCTACGTACCCTGTTATTTTCCTTAATGAATTCACCTCTTTTTACTTAACTGCACGAGCCTTTCCCTAAGTAACAACATCAATGTAATCACAGCTTAATAAGCCAGCTGTTTGCTCGGATGCCCACTGACACCCAAACAGGACTACAAATTTAACCAATGCGTGTGCACTCCCTGAAATTATCTTGTATACCACACATGGCTGACATCCTACCTTTCTGAAATATCGAGCAAGGTGAGCTCTGTGGGGACACAGCACTGTGGGTCTGAGAGCTGTCATTATCTCAGTCACTTTAGCGCTTACTGTGGAAATTTCAGAATTGGTGCACCTTGCAGTAATCCTTGTCACTCAAGATGAGTGAAACCAGTGGATCACCTGGCCGTCGAACTGTACAGGTCTCTCACTACCGAGCTTGAGACTTCTATTCTGAAATGTGTTTGTTCCTGTGCCAGGATAGCTTGTGTGCTCTATCAAGCAGCAGAAAGATCTGATCAAAAATTTAAATGAATGCATTTTGCATATAATATTTTGTCTGTTACTATTAAGCTTGGTAAATAGGTTGAAATCTGCATATAAATCACTTACATTTGCCTCTTTGTCTCTATGGGGTTGCTGTGATGGTGCTTTAAATATCAGGAGAAATTTTTAAGAGATGGCTGGGCATAGGACGGAATATGGAATGATTCTTATGAAAAAAAAAAAGTTGGGGAATTATAAAGCCAGACTTTCTTTAGAGTTGATGTGGTTTAAATAATTTCAACCAGATGATCTGTTGTCAACAATTTGCATTTAAAATATAATTAATTATGTTAGCCAGGCTGCGATTATACCAGGAAATTAAGATAGCATACATGTTTATAATAGGAAATTTCTCAATTGTCTTTTTTAATCCACTATAAAGCTGCACATCTATTTCTACCCGAGGAAAGAAAAGCATATTATGCTGCTAAAGTAATACTGGTCTTTTCTAGGATTAGGAGTCAGTGGATGGTTTGTGGGATTTATGATTTCTATTCTCAAATGAGAACCAGATGTGCTAAACCAACAGCATAGACAGTTAAGAGGAAAAAATGGCAGGAAAAGTCACATTTGATAATTAAATTTATTGTTACACCTTCTCTTGTTTAATGAGATAATCAAAAACTCGATTTGCAAGATAATATAACTCCCCAACTCTGATTTAACCCAATAAAATCTCAGACTACTTTGTTCTGGAATAATTAGGTAACAATATGATAATCAAGTGGGTCTTTTTATTAGAAACAGAAAATTCTGGCTCACAAAATCTTTTAGGAGATGTTTGCACTGTTGTTCACTTAACTGTCAACATAATCTGTTTATGTACAAATTTATGCAGAAAATAACAAATTTAGGGTATGTCCTATCTGGTAAAAGCAATAGATCTGTAATTATTAACTCTACATTTTAGAACTATCTGTTGTTTTTGCACAGATGCAAGGAACTCATTTACATCCACTTATGAACTGAAGAGTAGATGTTAGGCTAATCATATAACAATTTAGGCAACATCATATGGAAGACATAACTCACATTTTGCTCTTTAAGTAATTTGTCTAGAACCCTAGATGCATAGGATCAGACATCAGTCCACATTCCAGGAGAGTTCACTAAGAGCTGGGCTCTGGACTCAGATTTTTACAAACATTATCTCATTATCATTTTCGTTTCCAAGAAGACAGAAGCTCTGAAGGTTTAAAATGTCCAAGTCCACACAATCAATATGGTTCAGAGATGGGTGTGGCCAACGTAGGTCAGAGCTAGGTTTGAATGAAGATACTCTACAGGGCTTGGGCCTTGGACTTCTGGGGCTGGGTGCTAGGGACACAAAGACAGGTAGGATAGGGTGTATAGTGTAAGGAGCTTGTGCTTAGGACCTCAGAAATTTATAATTGGGAGCCATCATGAAAAGTGTCTCATCAAACTTCCTTTTATTAGAGACAGGGAAACAGGGACCTAAAGAGGTAAGTGCCTTGTCCACCTGCATAGGGTAGATAAAAATTAAAATTAAAATTACTATAGAAGCTGATGAAATGGCCAATTAACATGTTAATAATGTCATTTACTTAATGTCATAGGGCTTCTGTGGCTGAAGTATGTGCCAGTTAGTATTTAGGCCTAATTTTTTCTAAAAGTTGTGGTAAGAAAATGTAGGAATATCAGTGAGTACTCCGATTACAGCTACGATAGGTATTAAGATGACAAAATAGCGATTCTGGTGAATTCCTTTCAACAGTGGTTGACTAAAGTGCGCTGCAACAGAAATAAGTGCTGGGCAAGCGAGGATGCCCAGCCGACGCAGGCTTCTGGCCGCAGGACTACTGCCGTAGAGAGGGGGAGAACAGTGACTGACACCACCACTCATCAGTGTGATATGGGAGCTCAGGATATGGTTGGGACGTATCAGGAGCACCAGAGGAGGGGACGTCAGAGTTTCAGGGCATGTTGGGGAGATGTCACAAAAGAGAAAAGGGATCCAGATCCAAGGCCACACCCAAGCAACACATGTGCCTTAAAGGTATCTGGACTCCTTGAAGGTACTTGTGCTAGATTCTTTCCCCTTGTTTTCAGAGTCCCCTATCTACCCTCTACCAACTCTCTGATGGCAGAGGCATGCACGGGGCTCTGGTAGACAGCCCACCCTACAGCTCCAGTTGATTTCAGTCGGTGGGGATCCAAGGAAGACTTCTGGAGGAAGGAGTTGATGGTCCACATCTGTGGTGGGTGGTTTCCGGCTGGCTGGTGGTGTTCTAAGATCACCTCTCTACTATCTCTTCCAGGGTCCTTAACACGCTTCCTCCTTCAGATAATCAGAATCCTTAACCACAGCACTGTTCTTGTTTCCCCTTTGTACACAATGCCTTTGCCAGGCTTTGCTCAGAGTAACCTAGTTTCTTGGGAAGTAGCAGTGAGCGTCTAGCTGGAAGAGAACCTTGCAAGCACTATAGACACTGTATTTTGTTTGGGGGCTAGAAGGGTGTTGGAGCATTCTCAGAAAGGGAATGGCAGGATCTAATTTATGGTTTCTAAGATTCTCCTGGTTGGGTGGAGAACTGACTGCAGACCAACTGTGAGGTTATTATATTAGACCTGGTGGGAGAGTGGCAGATCCTTGGTGAGCCCACAAGATACCTATAGGTCCTGGGTCAGTTTTGAAGGTCCAGCCCACAGAGCAATGTTTTAGGTCAGGATGGTGTTGGGTGCTATGGATATAATGAGCTACAATAGAGATGACTGTGTTCTCCAGTGTTGAGATCCATTGATAGGTCACCCACAGTGATGGTTGCCCTGATAAAAGGATTAAGTCAGTATTTCATTGTTCTTTCTTTTTCTCGAATAATTTGTCATTTGAATTATTTGGTCTTTTGTAAGATATGATCAAAGATATACAGAGAGTGTTTACATTAAAACAAATTATTACAGTATAGGTCATATTACAACAAATCCCCCTCTCAGCTCTTCCTTCACTTTGAGTGCACTTATTCTTTCAACTTTCTGAAGCATTTCTGGAATTCTTCTGTGAAGGTTTAGGAGGTGTGAGCAAAATTTGGTGAACTGCTGTGGGTTCCATCCAACAAAACAGCAGATGTGTCCGCATCTGTCTTATTCATCAGATCTGGCACCCACTTTTCCCCAAAGTCAAATAGACAGTGAAAGATACAGGTTTTGAATTAGTTCAGGACATCTAGACAGCCAGGACAGGTTAACTAAAGACATGACTGCATCAGAAAGTGACAAAGATGGATGTGAGGGCGATCTGGCTGCGACATCTGTCACCCCACTGATCGCCAGGGTTGATTCGGCTGATCTGGCTGGTGAGGCGGGTGTCCCCTTCCTCCCTCAACGATCCATGTGCATCCCTCCCAAAGCTGCGCGCTCGGTCGAAGAGGACGACCACCCCCGATAGAGGAGGACCGTTCCTCCAGGGTATACTAGTAGCTGCCCTCCCCTGCTAGAACCTCCAAACAAGCTCTCAAGAAAGTGGCAAAGGTGATGGGGTAAGGGGGCCAGGGCGCTAGCTCAGTGGTGTCTGCCCGGAAAACACAAGGTTAGGGCAGAGTGGAGGGGGTATTTTCAGGGACATTAATGGCAATATGTCTTTTGTTGGAGTAAGTTTTTAAAATCTTTAATATTTTTATTGTATTTTTGATCACACCTTGTAGCTTCCTAGTTTTCTTACAAACATATAACTTGAATCTGTCTTTTCTACAATTGGGTAAGTTTGAATGATTTTTCTGTATTGCCTGCCTTTGACCTTTAGTAATTTTCTTCTGATGGCAGAAAGAAGATTGACACATTTAGGAGTGGAAATTGAGAAGTCAAAACAGTTCTCAAATCTTATTATCTTTGGAACCCGTTGAATTGCACAAGTTTTTTGGGTTGTGGCTGGAATTGGCAGAAAGCTGTTGTCTTAGGTTTGGAATCTTCACCAAGCCATTCATGCTACGGAATCACCTCTTAGCTACTTCATTTGGAAGAAAAAACACCACTAGGAGATGACATTACTACTTTTTTTGTTTTGGTGGAACAGGGGATTGAACTCCGGCCCTGCACTTGCCAGGCAAGCACTTATTCCACTGAGCCATCTCCCTGGCCCTGACATTACTAGTTTTATATTCATATAATGGTAAGCTATGGACTCCATTAAAAGTAAAAAAAACCTTCAACCCAGATTTAGTAATTGCTAATAGGAAATGACCTCCCAATCACAAATGTTGGAAATCGTTGAGAATAAACCTTTTACGAATACTTTCAGAAGTTATAAAACAAGCGATTATGTTGCGGAGTTCACAAATAGTAAAGGCTGTTTTGGGCACAGAAAACAATTTCCAAGGTCATTATTAGATAGGGATTTCAAAGGGGCTGTATCTTAAACAAGAAATAAAGATAATATGCTCTGAAAAATCTCTAGGAAACTTAAAATGGGACTCTAATGATAACAAGCACAACAAAGCACTCAACACTGCTTCATGAAATCTGTAGCTTAAAACAGGAGACTTTAAATCCATAATGAAGTACATTTTATTAGTAGAAATTTGGTTGTTTCATCTCCATTCCTAAAAATATGTGTGCATTTCTGTGCTTGAAATATATACGTATATGTGTATGTCTATGTGTATTTTATGTATATTATGTATCTGTGTTAGCTTTTGTCACTGTGACTAAACACGGCATAGAGGAGGAGAAGATTATTTGGATTTATGGTTTCAGAGGCTTCCATTCATGGTTGGTTGGCAAAGGCAGAAGGATCACAGCAGAAATGAGTGGCAGAGAAAAGCTCTCATCCTACATAGCCGGGGAACAGAAGGGAGATCCAAAAGAAGAGACAGCACAATTTGTGATAGCCAAATCTTGGAAACAACCAAGATGCCCATCACATGAGGAATGGTTGAAAGAGATGTGGTATTTTTGTTCAATGGAGTATTACTCAGCTACTAAGAATGATAAACTTGAAGCCTTCATATCTAAGTGGATGCCACTTGAAGATATAAGCGAAATAAACTAGACCCACATGTGTAAATATCATATAGTCTCCCTAGTATAAATACTCAAAAGAAGAAGTACAAATAGAAAGGTATAACACAATTAAAAGGAAAGTGAGAAATTGAGGATTGGACAATGAGGAGAGGGCAAGGAGAAAAGCTGGGAAACATGACAGGGGCAAACATTTATACACACTAGATGGGTAAGGCAATGATCCTGAGAAACATCAGCAGTTTTTTGAAAATTGCAGTTAATCGGTAGGATTCTCACCCTGACTAACTTTATATGCTAATACCTGTGAACCAAGCAACTGCACTAAAGATAGCAATGTATAATAGAATGCCTGTCATTCTGGTCTTCTAAATACGTACTTCTTGTCATGACACACCAAGTATTACTATACTGTCTTTCAAATAAAATTTTCTTTTAAATAAAGGGTAATAAATGAAAAAAAAAAAAAACACAAGAAAAGAAAATGTCACAGGACAGTCCTGCTACAATGCTGTAAATGGATAGATTTCTAAATTTCTGTATAAATATATTTAAGTGTTCACTCTTATTTTTTTAAATTGTTTTTTCTTCATATTCTGTAAGGCCTTAAAGTTCAACATATCAATACTTGATGGAAAATACCTGTTCCATGTTATGCCTACGATGTTTGATATCTAGATAGATAGCGAGAGTAAGCCAAACTGCATATATTGCAGGTAATAATAAGCCTCTCTTTTGGAAGGTTAACAACCTAAGTTTGCAGATCAAAAATTGGAGAAAATAGGGCCGGGGAGATGGCTCAGTGGAATAAGCACTTCCCTGGGAAGCTCCAGCACCTGAGTTCAATCTCCGGTTCGGCAAAAAAAAAAAAAAAAAAAAAAAAAAATTGGAGAAAATGAAGGGCTGCAAGGTCAGCCAACATTTTGGCCCTAGCCTTTCAAAATCAGTGAAGACTCAGGACATTGGGGAACCTGTACTGTAACATCATGTAACTCAGTTGTGCCCCAAGTTTCCTGATCAAGGAGATTATGGAGCCATACAGAAATACAATCTATGATGTATAGTGTGCCTAAGGAGAGTCACATGGACAGAAAATTTTCTCTCAGGCTCTTACAGAGAGCAAATTGGTCAAGCAATGGCCGTGACTCATCCACATGGCTGACACTGACAAAGGATCTACAAAAAGTGGTACAGGGTTTCAGGATAAACCCTGAGCGTATTTAACTGACCTTATCAGATACAAAAGTTACATTTCTTATTATATAGGTCTTTATTTTGGTCTGAACCATTCAGCAGAAAAGTATAAAATTGAGGTATACAAAGTAAAGCCATGTTAATATAGTGAGCTGTGAAGGGCTCAAGTGAACAACTTCTGCAGATAACCCACTACTATTGTGGATTGCTGGACTATGTTAGATTGTTTTGCTGAATTCATGCACCTATAGTATTTAGATGCCAATGGAATACCCATCTCTGAGAGGACTAAACAAAAAAAGGGGCTACAAAGGAAGGACCATTTTGTATTTGTATATACTGAATAGTTATGATAGATATATAGCTACTTTTGCTTAACACACTGAGAAGATTTGTATTAATAGTGTTTGGACAGGATATCCTGTCTGCTTCTTATACTATGGATAACCACTAAGAAGATAACAATGTGCAATGTATTAATTATTGTAACTGTCCTATTAATAAGCTTTGAAACTCTCTCACTGATATTTGTTTCTCAATAAAAAAAAATTAAAAAATAAATAGCTGAGCAATATACTCCATTGCAAGAAAAAGAAAAAGAGGAAGAAGAAGAAGAAGGAGAAGAAAAAGGAGAAGAAGGAGGAGAAGGAGAAGAAGAGGCGAGGGACAACACACAATTTTGAAAGCCAGGCTGGCACTGATTTGCTGCCTCCGAGGCCCCACCTCTGAACAACCCAGCCTACCAATGAACTCCATAGTGGATGATCCGTCTCTGAGTGTCAGCACAACCCAGTCATCTTGTTAGGCCCCTTCTTGAACACTGTTGTGCTGGGCATCAAGCCCTCAACATACAAGTCTTCGGAGGAACACTTTATATTGAATCCGTACGAGAGGTATTGTCTTAGAGACATAGTTGTCTTATAGTCTGACTTGCAAAGCATTCCATAAGCTATCGATGTAAGAGTTTCTTTGGCCTCAACATTCATAGATCACCAGGGACATACACATAGCGGGGAGAGCTCTGAACTACGCCAACACAAAATGCTCCTAAGGCCAACCCAAGCACTGCGGTGTGCAGGACACAGAGTGGACAGCCACAGCTGTGCCTCAGAACTTGAGTCATGCTGGCTCTGTCGCACTGCTCGGAACCTCCTCTACAGTGTAAGGAGAAATGGAAGGGTGCTTCCCCCAGATGCTGGGAACCTGTTGAGGGCAACTCCCAGCTATCAATCTTCTTTAGGAATAACCGAGGCTACGGAGGACTGCCCCAACCGACACCCAGGGCAACCTACGATCAATGACTTTCCATTCCACAGAGTCACAGGCATAATGCCTCAATTCAGAACTGTGCTGGGAGAGCACTGTGGGCTCAGTGGCTGAGTGGTGGCTCAATAATTCACTTCTCCCTTTCCCCATTCCACATATGTTAATTTCAAAAGCACTCCCCAAATAAATCTTGTGAGTGTCAATTTCTGCCTCAAAGGGACAATGGAACTCCATTGCAGTTTTGATTCAAAATCAATACAAGGGCCAGCCAAATAGCTCAGCAAATTACAGCACCTGCAAGCAGGCACCGGAGCCGGAGTTTGATCCCAGGGCCTTCTGTGCCAGCCCTGCCCCCAGGGCATGCTGAGATGGCAATTAACCCTGGGCATGGTGGCATGCATTTGTAATCCCAGCTCTTGGGAGGCTGTAAACAGGTGGATTACTATGAGTCTGATCTAGTAGTGAGACCCTGAACACCCTGTAGACCTTTTCCTAACAAATAAAAATTAAAAAAAAAAAAACAAAGAATATACCTACCGCTGAAAATTCATACACTCTAAACAGCCATGATGTTGTTTGCAGCTAAGGTTTCTGGAGAAACACTGAAGGAGGTGGTCTGATAGGGAGAAAACCAGCAATAGCTAAGGACTTAACTAGGAATAAATCTCAAGAATTTAAAACTTTCTGAGTAGATATTATGTTCTAGACACTGTAAAACAGTACAGTTGTGGGTGTGAGTGTGGGTGTGGCCAGTGGAATTGAGTGTGAAAAGAAGTAATGTAAGTGTTTCAGATGGAACTGGAAGTGGAGGACCAGAGGCCCTTGAGATGGCTGTGGGCTCTGCAATAAAGGAGAAGGCAGGGCCAGCTGGTGAAGGCAGAGAGTGAGCAGGGATGATCATTTTATAAAGTCCTTTACTAGCTTTAAAAAACATTTTCCAGTACTCTGGGTGATTCCACAGGAAACAGAAGTGTGGTATGAATGTGGGAAAACAAAAGAAAGCAAGAAGTACATGGCCATGGAGTGAGTGCTTAGTCTCAGCAGTGAAGGATTCAAAAAAAAGCATAGATTAAAACCTAGAGAAAGCAAAGAAAGGGCTGGGGAGATAGCTCAGTGGAATGAGTATTTGCTTGGCAAGCACAAGGTCCTGAGTTTGATCCCTGTACCACAAATAAAGCAACAAAAGATTCCAGGACTCTGAGGGAAAGAGAAGCCCCCCAGCGTCCTCCTGCTTGTTCTTCCAATATAATACACAGCGGGTCCCACCTTGCCAAATCCTGGTTGCTACCAACTTTATCAACCTTTCCTTCAAAGCCAAATTTGACTCAGCAAAATCAATGGCAAGTGACCTTTGTGCTGAGTGTATCCCTGTATAGCTGATTGTGTGATGGCTGACACAGGGAAATTGGGACAGAAGTATCAAGTGCCCTACGGATGGCCGCGGAGCTGCGATCTGCACGACTACCTTGCTCACACCAAGGAACCTATGCAGACGACTTCTTAGTGCCCAGGGTAAGCCAGCACCAGTGCTGCATGGTGGCCACAGGTGGCCAGGACGCTAACCAGAGCATCCAGACTGTCCCTGGAGCTGCGATCCTGTGCATTTCTAACCACATGCACCGTCAAGCAGATGCTAGATGGTCGTGGCGTCCCTGGGTTCTAGTTCTTTCTCTGCCTAGTGC
Source organism: Ctenomys sociabilis (assembly GCA_004027165.1). Lineage (NCBI taxonomy): Eukaryota > Metazoa > Chordata > Mammalia > Rodentia > Ctenomyidae > Ctenomys > Ctenomys sociabilis. The sequence continues at coordinate 58,465 of PVKA01000059.1, forward strand.
TTCTAGGTTCTAGTACTTCCTCTTCTTTTTTTTTTTTTTTTTTTTTTTGCCTTTTTGAGACAGGGTCTCACTATGCAGTTCAGGCTGGCCTCAAGCTCACTTTGTAGCTCAGACTGGTCTCGAACTCACAACAATCCTCCTGCCTCAGCCTCCCTAGTGCTGGGATTACAGGCATGCACCACCACGCCCGGCGAGTACTTCCTCTTTGGCTTTCAGTTTACTGAACATGCTACAGCATGAATTATTACTTGTCCTATTTGCTCTAGTATCAGTTGAGTATGGTTGAGTCCTTTTACTTATTGATACTTTTTGAAAATGATAACTTGTCTGCTTTAAAATTTGTTGCATCTTTTGTATGTCATGTTCTCCAAAAAAACCAAAACAAAGAAATCACCCTCCAAAAAAAACAACCCAAAGGCAGATGCAGGGACCTGGGATTTGATCCCCTGCCTGCCATGCTGCACCCCCCAACCCCCCGGGTGCGCTGAGGCAGTGAATGAAACTGGGCGTGGTGGTAGGCACCTGTAATTCCAGTGCTTGGGACTGCAAACAGGAAGATCACTATGAGTCAGATTTGTGTAGGGAGACCCTGGAGATCCTGTACTAACACACACACACACACACACACACACACACACACACACACTCACACAAAGAGCAACTCCATACTGCCCTCTGCACCAGCAGACAACAGACGAGGTCTGCATAATTGGAAAGTATGAGGTTCAAAGAGGAAAAGCAGCTGGAATGAAGGCGAAGAAGTGGTGGTGCTTTGGCTGCCGCTAGGAGTCATTAAGAGAATGTCATGCCTGGCTTGCCTTCAGCTCTCCTACAGATCCCTGCTTGAAACTCCTAGAGGGCTGGGCATACAGCTTGGTGGTCTAAGTGCCTGCCTGCCTGCCTAGCAAGTGCAAGGACCTGAGTTCAATTCCTAGCGCCACACATCGCACCTGCCCTGGAACCCTGGGTGCACCATGGTAGCCACTGAAAACAGGAGTGGTGGCACACACTTGTAATCTCAGGAGGCTGAGGCAGGATATCACTGTGGGTGTGAGTTGCACAGCAAGACTCTGTACCAAATACATAAATAAAAGATTTTTTAAAAAAATAATAATAATAATGACAGAAAGACAGCCACATCCTCCAGGGAGGACAGGTTTCAGTTATAATCAGGAAGCAGGAACATGCTATAAAGTGATGGAATATGTTAGGAAATCTGCTTAGCATTTAACAGGGATCCTAAAGGATGAAATGGATGGCTTGGGAGAAAGATGCTCATAAAAACACTTGCGTGCCATTTGAAGAGTGTGATAGTGAAGTCAGAGCTGAGGTAGTCTAGCAATCAATACTAAGGCCAGTGGTATTTATTCATGATGCTGTGAAAAGTGATTCCTGACAACACAGCATCGCTTAGATGACTTCAAGGCAAAGAGATCAACAGATGGACCTAACCCGACACAATAGCAGGCATAGGTTTATAAATTATGTATACTGACAGGAATAACTTAGAGTGTAACGATTTACTTATGCAACTTGGATTGCAGTAAGAATAACCCCTGAAAGAAAAATTATAATATTTGGCAGGTGTAGCATGGTGGTGTTGTAAGATGTGCACGGAAAACAAGCAAAAGAACCATCTAGAAAGAAAAGCCATAGTGCTGAAATCATTCTGACCTGCATTAAGCAAACAAGGGATTCTTCTGTCTCTAGGAAATAACAAGATAGACAAGGAGAGACAGATGATAAAGAGAGCAACATGAAAGGAGAGGAAAGTTTTCCAAAACTGTGTTTAGAAGAAAATGTAGCATAGGGCAAGAGGAATCTTTGGAAGAAATAATCTTTGGGGGGGAAGTAGTGCCTGGGATGCAAGGTCAAGTAGATGTTCCCAGGTTTGGGATCATCTCTATGCCCTGGAGCTTACAGGGCTAAAATGGCATTTCTTCAACAAATGTGCCACATGAATGTAAAAGATCCGAAAACGCAGGCCTTCTATGTTGTCCCCATCTTTGGCTACCAAAACTGGTCCTTTCTCATGGTAATAAGCTTGTGGTTGAGAGTGCACAAGGAGTAAACACAGAGAAGCTTTCTCCATGCCATTTTACAACCAGCCTACTCTTTGGCTTCTTTATGTTGTAGGCTAAACTTCACCTCTTCTTCCTGGAATTTTCCTACTCCTACAAATTATGTTTAAATAATACAAATTCCTTTCCTCCCTGGTACACGATGCTTGTAATGACTTCGATGAAACATTTAGGTCATTCGGAGCTCAGGGCTCTTCTGTGATTCACATCATTGCAAAATATGTCCCATTATGATGATGCACAAGCTGAAGGGGAGTTAATGAACCTGCGTTCCTGCAGGATAATTCAAACTTTACGGGTGATATTAACTTAAATAAAATAAGAAGTGGAAGAAAACTCGGGTTCATTGTACACTGGAGACCATGATCCTTTTCCTCTCAGTCTATAAAAGCCGCTCTTTTGTGCAGTTGCTTTCTTACCATTATTACAGCGGTTGCAGAATACATATATGGATATAATTAAGTACCCCTCTGTGGTCATTAAAGGGCTGCATACTTTTCCATAGGGAGCATATAGGGAACTTGATTCACAAGCCTGGAAGAGAGTCTCAGTGCCTTTAACCTTTATGATAGGCTGCGTGGAAATGTGTGGCCTCTGCCTGCTGACTGCCCAAAGCAAAGGTGGGGACCGCATGGCCAGCAGACACAGCTACTCTGCCACCTGTTTTATAATAAAGTTTTATTGGTACACAACCTTACCTACTTGTTTACATATTGCTTGTGGCTCTTTTAGCTCTGCAACAACAAACCTGAGTGGCTGCAACAGCGGGCTGCAAAATCTAAAATTTTACTACCTTGCTGTTTAGAGAAAGAGAAAAAAAATTTTTGACACCTCTAGATATAAAGGAAAACTTTTATTCCTCGCTTCTTGACTATATCGTACATAATTGTAAAAAGAACAAGAATTATAGTAACTGAATCAAATATTCAGGTTATAATAGCTCTACACTATATAGAATGTCCGAGTTCTTGGAGCCACTTGACCTATTTAGAAATAGAAGTCTTTTTTTAAAATCTACACTTGGTATTTTCAGCTTATCTCCTCCTACTATTAAGAAACTAAATAAATAAACACAAACAATAGCCATGCATTTTGTAAACCCTCCTGAAACACAATGTCTCGTGTTCCCCTCCTGGCTCCATGGCAGCTGTTAACTATCAAATACTATTTCTAGAGCTGCACTGACACCAGTCCATGATCACACACAAAGCTGTTTGGCATGACACACACTGTGCAAGTTGGGGCTGTTAAAACGAAACGGCTCTGTTAAAATTAACTCTATTCACATCACAGGGAAAATATCTCTGTCTGCCAAATCAATTTCTTCCTGTATCAGTGGGGAAGAACTGTTTTCTAACCTCCAAAAAGGTAATTCAGACACAGGAGAGCACAAAGAAATAAAAAAAAATGAAAGGAAGAAAAAGAACCTTCCAAAATTAAAATGATAAAACAAAAATTTGCTTGACAGCGAAAGTACTTCCAAATGGATGAGACTGAATCCAAAACTGAGCCCGCAACAAATTTAACTGACAAGAAAGTCTGCATAATGGCCTCGGTTTTATTATTAATGCTAATATGGGAACATTTTTGTTCTGTTGTGTGGATGGTGAGAAGATAAATGCCCACCAAAGACACTTAAATATCTCCACTCCGTGGAAATACTGGTGGCAGCTGTAATGCAAACACTCTCCCTTTGTAAGAAAAAATATCACTTAAAAAAAGAAGCATTAATGCTCTTTAAAATAAATAAATAAGTAAGTAAAGAAATAAATAAAAAAGAGGCAGTAACAGAAGCCATTGCAGAAACAGGTATAGCTTTGGAACAGAATTTCTTAAAGTTATCAAGTACAATGCAAAGCTAGTTTCTTCGTGAAATTTTAAATTATACAGATAAGTTTTTTTTTTTTCCAAAACTAGGAATATAGTCCTTACATGATTTTAAGTAGCACTTCTTTAAAATTAATAATTAGCCTCTAATCAGCAGTGAAGTTTATGTGCAGGGCAACCACCCCAATGGGTAAATGCTTTTTGCTGCCAATTTTCTTTTTTCTGAAGATCAGTGCTTCAGGTCTTCTAATTTCCTGAACCCAAATCACAGGGGGAGACAGACAGGAGCCAAACAGGGCTGGTGAGAGATGGAGACTGTGCCCAAGACTGTCTGATCGTTTCCAGATTTCAAAGCCAAGGATCGAAGCTCTGCAGTTGTTCGCTGTCAGGAGGACCCAAGGTCTGGTAGCCAGGGAGTACAGCCAGCCAAGGCATAGCAAGCCAGCAAGGCAGTTAATCTGAGAAGCAGCAGTTGGGTTTCAGAGATCAAGACTAGCATAAGGTCAGAAACTCTGGGAGGTTAGGAACAAGAAGGAAATAGAATCCAGGACTGTCCTCTCCTAAGGTAATGTCTATTTGTGTTTGCTTCTAAGGGTCTTGTTTATATTCCTCCATGGTCACATCCAGACAAGCAATCACAGCTTCTTTGAAAGTGAAACCCCGTAGATAAACCTGGATCCTAGCTGACAAGCCACCCTTCAATTACAAGAAGGCTGTTACAGACCTCAGTGATGCAGAGATTATTTAAATAGCAATTACCCCTGTGCTCTAAGCCCACACTAATCATTCCAAATTCTCTCCCCACTTGGCTTTTCTCCACTTATTAATTTGCTTAGCCTTTTTCTATTCTGGAGATCAGCACTGTGAATGGTAGTCCAACTTTCAAGATGGGCCCAAGATTGCCCACTGCACGCATATACCCCTTTTGTGGATGGGCAGGGCCAGTGAATATGTTAGGATGTAGCTCTTTTGATTAGGCTTCCCATCAACGAACTTTGAATTCAAAAAGGTATTTATCCTAGGTGTGTTTGACCTAAGCAGGCAAGCCCTTTAGCACAGGGGAAAGTCAGGGGAAGAACAGGGCCTGCTGGCCCCAAGGGAAAGAAGTGAAGAGAACCTCCAGGTCAGGCTGTGAGAAGAGAAAGTCATGTGGTGAGGACTTGGGGGCAGCCTCTAGGAGCTGCCAGCTGTCCCTTAGTCATTCAGAAGCAGGAAGACAAACTCTGCCAACAACCAGTGGGCTTGGGAGAGGAGGCCCCCAACCTGGTGGGATCCTGAGCAGAGGACCCAGCTTGCTTGTACCCAGATTCCAGACTGATGGAACTGTGAGATAGGCTGTTGTTGGTTTCAGTCACTAAAATTGTAGTGGTTTGTTGCACAGCAGTAAGAAACAGATATATTGTCAATAGAACATTCTGGGGTAATGTAAATGAGCTATATTTGCATGGCTGAGTGAGTGCATTGCTAATTGCTTTGCTAAGATGGTAGCCACTGCCACATGTGGTTATTAGAAACCATTTGAAATGAGGTCAGTGCAGCTGAGGAACTGAATTTTCATTTTGTTTGCTTTTTAATTAATTCAAACGTGGGTCCACGTGTGGCTACCGTATTGGACAGTAAAATTCTGGATTGATAATAATAATGGTGGCAATCCTTTGATTTTAAAGTTCTTCACCACAAAATAGCCCTCTCCGAGTCTGATAATTTTTTGCAGCATAATCTTAAACAGCTCTTTTCTATAGGGAGTGTAGGAAGAGTCATGCATGGTCTAGGCCCTGCTCTCTCGTAGTAGATCCCTTCTCCAAATCGCAGAGTTCCTTCCCATTATTCTATTTTGTTCAGTCTTTCTCACCTGAAGTCTTTTATGTAAGCTTTTCCTTCCACCAGGACACTTTCCCCTTCATTCCTTCCTCATTTAATGCCTACTTAACATCTAGCTCTCAATTCAAATGTCAATTTCTTAGAGAAATTTCAGATGCCCTGCCTATGACAAACTCAATGACAAAGCTATGACAAACTCAGTAGCTCAAAATAGTGATCACAGGGTTGGGGAGATGGCTCAGTAGAATAAGCACTTCCCTGGCAAGCTCAAGGGTCTGAGTTGAATCCCCTGTTCTGCCACAAAAAAAAAAAAGTAGTGATCACATATTATTGGAATTCATGCACCTATGGGTCAGTTGGATCATAGGATGGAATCCTGGCTTACATATGGGATGGCAGAAGGCTCTGCATTACCCTGAGCTTGGCCAGGGTCCTTTAGCAGGGATGGCTGGGGTTTATATGCCTCCTCTTAGACTTTCCTGAGATCTGCAGGCTAGACTGGTCAGATTCTTCCCATAGGAATGGAGGAAGTGAAATAGGCAAATCTAAACACACTTGGCTTCTTAGGACCTAGCCTTAAGACTGGCACAACATTACCATCATGGTGGAACTGGGGATTGAACTCAGGTCCTTATGCTTGCCAGGGAAGCGTTTATCCCACTGAGCCATTTCCCCAGCCCTACCTTTGTCTCCTTCTATTCATTAGTTCAGGTTGTAGAACTAAGCCAGACTCACGGGGTAGCCAAGCATCCTCAGCTCCTTTCCTGGTAGGCCTGAGACAATCATACAATAAAGGCCTTTGATACAAGGAAGAGTGAAAAGTTGGGGTCAGTCATGGAACTTTCTTCATTTCCTTTTAAATATTGGATCCCCCATCCTTAATAGCTTGTAGGAAAGACTTCTTTCATACTTGGGAATTATGTACTTATTTATGAGTTACTAGTTTAATTGCCTCCTCCACAAGACAATAAGCTCATTTAGATAAGGAATATTTATTTAGTTCACTTCAGTGTCACCAATAGCTAGGACATTCAAATGTTTCTGAATAAATGAATGAGTAAGATTTCTGAAAAATGGTTTTTAAAGCTGAATATGTTCTGATGAACAGGATCTAATGACAGGTAGTTAAAGGCTGAGCAAAATTTTAGAGCTATTATGAGAGCATAAGAAGGAACCTTTAGCAGATTAATTTATGGAAGTCAAGAGATGTAAGCTAGGAGAAGGTGAAGATGTGTGTACATATGAAAATGTATATTAATACATGAAAGGACAGGAGTTAAAAGGGAGGCTGGGAGAGAGGGAAGAAAAAAAAGAAAAGAGGAGAATTAGTAGAAGAGGCGGGGAAGGTGAGGAGGGGGAAGGGAGGGAGGGACAGAGACAAAACTAGCAGGTCATAGCATTTGTAGACAAGGTATCAAAAGACCTCTTCTTGGAGTTGATATTTAAATATCCTTAAATAGTAAATAAGTAATGAACTAAAATATACCTTGTTGTAGTCATAGATTTAATAGAGGACATAAAATTTTATAGGGTTGTTTTTTAATATTCACTCAAAAAATCAGGTGCAGAAAAATACAATAGATCTGTCCATGCAACAGCGACCCAAAGAATCTAACTGAGGGCTTGTGTCTGGTAGCAATGTCCTCTACAAGTTCACCTGAAGACCCAGAGGCCACAGCAATGTCTCCTGCAGGCCCACTTGATGGAATGCGCTGGGAAGGCCCCAAGACCCATCATGGAAGATAGAAAGTCTGCAGCTGGATGACGAACCTGTGCCAGGAGGCTGAGAGAGCTGCGTTAGAGCCAGGAAGCCCACACTCAAGGTAAGGACCAGCGCTCCCCCAAAGAGAACCGCAGCCATCCTCAGTGACAGCGGGGACCTGAGCTCCTCTGGCGAAGAAGCAGCTGACTCACTATCACGCGAGCCAGCATGTCAAGCCTCTCCAGGAGGATGAACAGCAAACAGCTCCTGCAGTCCTCCTTTTAGGCTGTTGGCAACAATCTTCAGGTGAGTCATCTACTCACTGACTCCGTTCAGCTGAATGTTACAAACTGACCATTAGTTAATCCACTACACACCTCCTAATAGCCAATCATAAAATGGTCATATTTATAGAATGTTGTTGACATTTGAGAATGCCTCTTTTCAGTTGTACAGATGTGGCTCCAGAAGCAGCTGTATGAAAAATGACCCCAAAATTCAGTACATAGAACCCACTGGTTTTTTGCAATCATATCAGATGTTCTCCTCAATGCCTTTTTTTCTCGTTATCTCATCAACTATGCGGCCTAAAAATTTAAAAAGTTCTCATCTCTTGTTGCAACATTCCAATTATTCTGTGATGTGGAGACTCTTGACAGTGTTTGTTAAAGACATTTGGGATGGACAGCTGAAATAATATTGCCTCTTGAGCTGCACTGATGGGATGAAAAGAGGGCCCCTCTGATTTTCACAGAAAAACACAGAATCTCAGAGACAAGAAACACGTCTGCTGTTCATCCAGTTAGTCCTGGATGTCAGTGGACGCTGTGGAAGGGTCTCGCTTTTGCTCCCTGGCATGACACACATGTGCACGCATGTCCTCTTGGGTTGGTGCCTGTTTGCTGTTCGGAATGCTCGCATTCCCTGTGTGGAGCTGGCACGCGCGGGTGACATGTCTTAATTCTTTTTCTCACTCTCTTTTCCTCCCCTCTTTTCCCCTGTCCCTCCATCTCTTCATCCCCTTCCCATTTGAAAGAGATCTACCCTCCTTGTTTCCATTATTGATCTTTTCTCCTGGTCTTTATTTATATTTTGGGCTTTTCATATCAGAAAAACCATGCAATGTTTAAGCTTGAGTTCTAATGTATTTCACTCAACATTATGATCTCAGGACACATCCATTTTCCTACAAATGATTCAAGTGTGGCTTTCTTTCTTAAAAAAAATTATTTATTTATTTATTTTTGATACAGGGTCTTGCTACACACTTTAGACTCCTATGAATCTTCCTGTCTCAGCTTCCCAGGGCTGGGATTATAGGCATGCACCACCACACCAAGTTTTGGTGGCCCACAGGGCTTGCCTGGGGTTCTGAGGCAGACACAGTATGTGGTACTAGGGGTATCTTCCCAGCCCAAGTGTATCTGTCTTATGGCAGGGTAGTACTCTATTACATGTAAATGCCACATTGTCTGTATCCCTGTGTCTACTGATGGATTTTCAAATCAATACAAGTATCTGCAGGTGTTAACAATACATCAACTTTTTTTTACCTCAAGGACTATCTTGAGCTCTGAGTCACTAATAGCAACCTAATCTCAGGGAAGTGAGGCTAGAGGGTAAAGTGTTTCTAAGGGGCCTTAAAAGTTGTGCTTTTAGGGCCAGGGAGATGGCTCAGTGGAATAAGTGCTGTCCTGGAAAGCACAAGTCTGAGTTCAATCCCTGGTTCTGCAAAAAAAAAAAAAAAAAAAAAAAAATTAAATTAAAAAGTTATATTTTTGCTATCTATGCTGATTCAAAATCCTATAGAAATGCTTATTGAGTACCTACTATGATCTATTGATATAAGCACTAAAATGAATGACTAGGTCCCTGTCATCATGAGGCACATAGTCCAGTAGATGACACAGAAATGTATACACATGTGATTACAAATAATCTGATAAATGCTATAAAAGAGAAATTATATATGTCCAACACCACAATTTAATGGCAATGTCTAATCTGGCTTACAGTTCCAGGGGGTTCAGTGCACATTTGGCTGACTCCAAAGCAGGGACTTCATGGCGCAAGCACGGCGTGGGATGGGCAGTGAAGCTGCTGAGCTCACGGTGGCCGGGCAGCAAGTAGAGCGAGGAAGCCACTGCAGAAGAGAAGAGGTGAGGGCCGGGTGAGCCCCTTGGGCCACACCCTCCTGACGCACCCAGACACACCCGGAACAGTGCACCATGGATGCAGCCTTTGGTGGCTCCCAGGGCAGGCAGGTGGACGCAACTGAGGTAGGTGCCTCATCCCAGCCCTTGTGAAGCTGATGTCTAGCACATCTCCTTGTGAGTGCAAGGTGACAATTCTGTCTCACATGACACAACTGTCATGCTTAAAACTAAAAAGGCAATAATCTCTTACCCGAAGTCTCAACAGTTCCAGCAGTTTTCAAAAATCCAAGTCAGTGTCTCTTCTAGGACTCAAGGCAACCTCTTAGCTATAAATCTTTGAAAAAAAAAAACCAAACTGCAATCCATAATTCTAGGTGCAATGGCACAGGATAAATATTCTCATTTCAAAAGAGAATGAGAAAAGGACAGAATAGGACTAAAGCAAGGCCAAAACCCATCAGGGCAAGCATTAAGCCCTGTAGCCTCATGTCTGACATTCAAGGCACTAAGTCCAACATGTGAGTGCCAAGAGATTTAGGCAGCCCTGCCGCTGTGTCCTCACCAGTTGCAGCCCACGTGGTCTTTCTCTTGGGCTGACTCCATGCCCAGCCTGCAGCTTTCCCACATTCTTGGAATCTCCAGCTTCCTGGGGGCTGCTATGCACCTTCATTTCATTTTCAATACGTTACACACTGCCTTCTGGAGGACTCCTTGCCTGACCTTCCAGGTCTTACTTAAAAATCTGAGTGGAAATATCACTGACGCCACAACTCTTGCATTCTGCATCCCACTAAAACCTGCAGCATGTGGTGAAATCAAGCTCTTCTATCAGCAGGAGCAGTAGCTGGGCCTCCTTGGAGCATGGCCTCTGACGGCCTGGGTGTCAGAGCCGTGTGAAATGCATCCTGGGGACCAGTTTCTTAGGAGGTCCTTCTTAAGCAGGGGACCCAAATAAAAGGCTTACACTTTAGTACCCTTGAGCCTGTGATGTGTGGAGTATTCATGTTTTCTGTGATATCTTCAAAGGTGCCTTCATTCTTGTCTATACAAAGTATTTCCATTTGTTTTTAATGGTGCTTATCCCAACAGCTGTACTATCTTTGGCTCTAACCTTACACACGGTCTCTTTTGCATCAGAATTTAAGTTCTGCAGACATTTCTGCTCTGTTCTTTGCTTCCAGTTCTCAGTATAAATCTGACTGAAAGCAGCCAGAGGTATCCATTACCCAGACTGGACACCAGAGGTCCTTTCAATATTCTTTGCCAGATTCATTTGTCCACTACACTTAATCACAGTCTCCTGCAAAGTATCAGGACACAGACAAAATGCAGACGAATTTTTTTTCAGCACAGTACAACACAAATGGCCTCCAATTCAATTGCCAATAAAGTTCTCACCCCAAACTGGAACCTTCTGAGCCTGAACTTCAGGATTCCCAGTCCTCCCACCGTTCTCACTCTGAGCTCTGACCAGAACAACTTGGCGAGTTCTGCTTAGCATTCTTTATCCTGCATCTTTGACCTTTGCAAACTCTTCCCATAAACCAGTGCCAAAGATTTTAAAACTACTCAGTCAGGTATGGTCAAAAGCAACAAGTTCTTTCATGCCAATTTCCTGTATTGATAAGCTTTTCTACTATGTTCTGTCGGTCCCTGAGAAGGCCCCAATATGATCAAATTGATACACTCAAGCTTATATACTAAGTCGATAGGAATGTGAAAGATGGATTGATTCCTTTGGCCCAGAGTGTACTCTGAGAAGAGGCGATCTTTAAGTTAAGCATAACTGTACAGTTGACAGTGACATAAGAGGAATGGCACAAGCTAAGCAGGACATAGAATTTCAGGGTCCAGACCATGAAAATCCCATTGTATTATACCTATAAGTCTGAGTTTTCTACTCTAGGACAGTGGTTCTTAAGATGGGGTCTCTGGTCTAACCCAAGCACCATCACCATACCCTGAAAACTTGTTAGACTTGCACACCTGGAGTCTCCAGCCCAGCCACCATGGGCACCTCTGGGACTCAAGCCCCACGCTGTGCGCTTTCGCAGACCCTCGAAATGTGCCTCATCATAACAGAATCTGAGAAGCCAGCTCTCAGCGATGAGGAGCCATGGAGGTGTTGGAATGAGGAAGTGGCTTGGTCAGCTCAGGACCCCTAGAAAGGCGCCTCTGCCTGTGACGCGTAGAGTCCACCGGAATGCGGAAATGGGCAGGAGTGAAAGCAGCGAGTCCAGTGTGGATCCCTGGTAAGCGACCCAAGGGGGAGATGCGAGTGAGTCATGGGGCCAGAGAGAGCGTCTTGCACATCTCAGATGCACAGTCTTCAAGGAAAGTAAATTACTGAGGGACTTCACAGCCCTGGTCTAGGTTGGTGGCCATAGAGTCCCGAGTCTATGAAAGACCCACCACAAGCATCTTGAGAAGCCATGTACACATCTAGACTGGGATAATTAAGGAACTCCCATGGGTATGCACCACTGTTCTCAATGCACACAGTTCTTTATGAGTAATATTTCATACGTTCATTTACAATAACTGCAAATTCTTCATTGCATTCTCTCATTGAGTACTTTTGCAGCTGATATTGAAATATAGTTCCCATTCAATAGAGGCACTCTAAACATTTTGAAAATATTGTGAAAGTCCTCAGACTTGAAAGTGTTCAATTGATCCCCAGGCCTGCTGGGCCAGTCCTGCACCTGAGGACAGCAGTTGAGACTGGGCATGGTGGCGTGTGCCTGTAATCCCGGCTCTTGGGAGGCTGTAAACAAGTGGATCACTATGAGTCTGATCTAGTAGTGAGACCCTGAGCACTCTGTATACCCTTCCCTAAAAATACAAAAAAAAAAAAAAAAAAAAAAAAAAAAAAAAAAAAGAGGAAGAAAAGAAACAAAGAGTTCAAGTGGTAGTGCACACCTGTAATCCCAGCACTTGAGAGGCTGAGGCAGGAGGGTCACCACAAGTTTGAAGCCAGTACAGGCTACATGGTGAGTTCAAGACCAGCCTGCACTACATAGTGAGGCCCTGTCTCAGAAAATGAAGCAAAGAAGAAAAGAAAAAGTTGAAGACTGCTGATGCCTCTAATACTATCTTGTTATAATTTTTCTCATAATTATATTAGTACATGTTTGTATTACATAGTGATTCCATTCATCATGGTGGATGTGTACGTACGTACACACCTCTTGATTCTATTTTTTCACTCTGTTAAAACTGTTGTTGATGTCTGGCAGTGTCAGGGAAAGGCTGGGTGCTTATTTGAAGTTCACACGGATATGGGAATTTTAATATTGCCTGCCTGTCTGCTCTTCCTTTTTCTGTAGAAGGCTGAATTTGTGAGCCCAGTCAAGCAAAGAGAGGTGAGCTTTTCTCAGCGCTTTTCATGCGATTGGAGCAGTGGGTGCCAAGTAAGTGACAATTCTCGCATTAGAGCTTTATGATCTTTTTTAAAAAAACCCAGATCTCCCAAAGGTATGATTAGCTGAAAGATTAATTTATTTTACAACCTAATTATAATTTCTTTTACAAAGGAGGGATCTCTTTATTAAAACAGATAACAAACATTAAAAGCAAAGAAGCCCCATGGAGCAAACTACTAAAGAAAATATATACCTCAATACATTAGCTACATTTCTCACCCATCCTTATAGCTTACCAATCATCGTATAATCTTTGTTTTATTCTTAGAGCTTTGTAGAAAACTTCTTCAGGCTTTAGAACTTTTATTGTCCTAGTCCCAGCCTCTAGCTAACACTGTGGCTTTCCTGTAGCTCTTCGCTCTTAGGCACTAGGGTTGGATCTGCTTGTCTGGCTAGTAAGATTCACTAATGGAAAGGACAGGGCAGCACAGATGGCTCCTCTGTTCTCACCTACTGCATTCATTAGGCTTTGCTCGCACAGCAGAATGAAGAGAAGATGCATGTGTAAGTTATGCAGACACGTTTATTAGGTAGGTCTGGGGGGTCAGAGACAAGAGGGTCTTTATGCTGGAAGATCCAGAAGCTTCTTAGCCTAAGAAGAAGGAAGCCACAAAACAAGAAGGATCAAAGATGTAGCAGCATGGCGAGGTTGGAGGCCCAGGAACTTCCTGGAGTCGCGGGTGTGGGTCAGCACCGGAAGGCTGACGTAACCAAGATCACCATCCAGAGACAATGGCAAGGATGGAGTTCTTCAGAAACAGGCACATTTCCTTCTTTCCCTCTTTTGTTCCATCCAGGCTGCAGGTCTTTTGGTTGGTATCACCGCACGTGGAGTGGGCCTTCCTGCTCGAGTTTGCTGTCCTCTGGGGCAGTTACCCACAGGCCACTCGGAACTGGGCCTTCCTCATCTGGAAGGTAAGTATTATTAGTCTACTCAGGCTTATATACCACCATGAGAAGCCACACTTACCCATGGCAAGGCTGAGACCATCGGGCCCATCTCTCATTCTAATAAAACTCGGAGGGCCATCTACAGGGCTTCGGATGGCTCTTGCCAGGAGGATCTATACCTATGGCTACCTGCTGGTACATGCGCAGAAGCCTTCCATGTCCTCAGGTTTAGAGTTGTACTAGCTCTCCTTATAGGAAACAAACATTTACAGACATCTAGGATGGGTTTAGAACCAAGTCATAATGTGGCTTTATGTTGTATTTATGTTAGGGTTCTCCAAGAAAAATGGGGCCAACATGTGTAGGTACATACACACGCGCACACACACAATTATCTTGAATACAACTGCAAACATATTAACCTTTTCCACAAAAGAGGATGACAAGAATTTAGGTAGTGAGATATATATATGTATATATGTATATATATATATATAATTTTTTTTTCTTTTGTGGTACTAGGGATCAAACCCTAGACCTTGTGCATGCCAGGGAAGTGCTCATACCACTGAGCTGTCTCCCCAGCCCATCTATTTCTATAACTTAAGTAAGGGATATCAGCTGCTCATAGCTGGTTTCCTGATGGGGGTGACCTAAAATTTTGTTCTAATACTGTATGACTTAAAGTTATTCCTACCTGAATCGGATTGCTATTATTTTCAATCAACTCTAATGATATGGCGTGGCAATGCTAAGAGACACCTAAAGAGAGATCTATATTGTAGACTGATCCTAACCCTAACTGATTTCTTGATGACTCGAAGACAAGAATCCAAAGCAGTGATACAACATTCTTAACTTCCAAGTCAATGGAATTATTGTTGTTCCTGCAGGAATTCGTCCCTTTGGAAATAAGACCAGTAGGCCAGTAGGGCATAAAAGTGTAGGAAAAGGAAGGAAAAAAACTGTCTAGCGTGTCACAAAAAACACTAATGAGCACTGCTAGTCCCAAATTTTCACTTTCAATTATTGAACCCATGAATTATGGCTGAAAAAATCAGCACCATATATAAGATGCTGACTCAGGCCTGATGGTCTCTTTCAGAACCTTGAGCCCTGCAAGGTACCTAGACGCTGCTATGATGAGGTCCTCAAAAGCTTGTTCTCCTGGTCCTCTCATGTGAGCTACTTCAGCATGAAGAGAAACATGGCAAAATCAGTGATTCCGCGGCATGTGCCCACTGCCGTATTTCATTTGCTATAAATTGAGATCCATTGGTCAGAAGTAAAGCTGTATGGATACTATGAAGGTAGGTGAGGCTCTCTGTGAACCCTTGGGCAGTGGTTTTGTCAGAAGGACAATCTGTAACCACAACATGCATTTATTTGAATAATAACACAGTACACTGCCCCTGTAGGGTGGAAGTTGCCCGATACAAGTGAGCAAGCTGCCTTCAGGTAGCTGGTTAATGCCCCTAGAGAACAGTACTGCATCAGGTGCTCGGCGTTAGTCTCTGCTGCAAGCAGCATAGGCACTGAGCAGAAGCTGTAGCTAGATCGGTGTTGATGTGTGGAACTGCAGGTTGCTGAGCCCATGCATGACCGTCTTCTTCCCTGGCAGCAGAGCCATTTGTTTGTGAACCCATTGGGTGATAATGGAGGAGACTGCAGAGGATCACAGAATAGGTCATCACCCACTGAATATTAAAGTCCTCTTCCTTTATTCTGGCAGAGCCGGGGATTGAACTCAGTCCCTTGCGCTTGCCAGGGAAGTGCTTATTCCACTGAGCCATCTCTCCAACCCCTAAAGTCCTCTTCTGCCAACATTACACTGTGGTGTAAATACACTGGACACAGATAGTCACATTTTTCCTCATTCAGAAATGTCTATCCACACATTACCCCACCCTGACTTCTTGTCACTAATTATCCAATCAAATCCTTCCAAGTCCCTGACCATTCCCCCCAAAATTATGGCTATAGGCCATAAATTGATATATAATTGTATATGTGACCATGTATCTTTCTGACAAAATAACAAGGCCCACTGTTCAATGTCTTGCCCCTGGAAGGATCCTCCTTCACCATGGACCTTCACAGATGCCCTAAATGGGGTGGTGGTGTCACAGCTGTCCATGTCTGTGTGGTCTATTATGTCACCCAGAACCTTGACAAACTAGGCTCGCATTCTCTTTGCCCCCAAATGATTGCAAGGCCTGCCCCCAGGAAGCCACAGCTGCAGACTAGACAGAGAAGGTGGTGTAGGAGAGCTGGGACCAGACAGAGAGGACACTGCAGTTTGCTGGCTGATTTCTCTCTTGTGAACAGTTGGGTCCTTCACCTGACACAAGGATTCCCACCACATGATGGAAGATGATCTCTTCTCTGCAGTGTCTACTGATTTAAATGTTGATTTTATGTGAAAAATTCCTTCCCAGAAAATCTAGAATAACATTTGACTGAGTATCTGGGTACTCTGGCCTAGCCCTGATGATACCTAAAATTAACCTTCCCCATATTGTGTCCTAAAGGGAGGCCCGTCCTTCCCTCCTTTTTTATGCCCTTCTTTCTTTATTTCTACAAATATGTCCTGAGAGCCCCCTTGATTCTCGATCCTAGAAGGCAGCCGATGAGGTTGAGCGGTCTCCTTGGTAACCACCTCTAACACATAATGGGATACAAACTGCATCCTGAAGCAGACCATCTTCTCTTTAGCCTTCACATTTCCCTTTGCAATTTTAAACATAAACTTAAAAGAACACAATTTCACTATCTCTTTTAAACAGAAAAGTAACAATTTTACGAAGAGTTTAAGACAGAGACTGCTACTGAGACCCCAGGTGCTCTAATTTTGATGGTGCTGATTTAGAATTTGTCATGATGCAGTTACACTGGCTCAGCGACCCTTTATGTGTTACAGAGTTTGTTCTGGAAAAGAATGTTTTAAAAATATTTCAGAGGACGCACCTTACAAAATAAACAGTTTCAAGATATTTAAATGTTACCAAACGAATGAAATGAATTATACTGTATTTTGAAGATTTATTGAAGCAGGCCCAAAGAGTTCCTGTTCTCTAAATGAACTGAAAAAAGGTTATAGGTTAAATTATATATATATATATATATATATATATATATATATATATATATATATATATTCCCTTTGGCAGAACCAGGGATTGAACTCAGACCATTGTGCTTGCCAGGGAAATGGTTATTCCATAGAGCCATTGCCCTGGCCCTGAATTATTATATGGTACCTAAATTATTTAGAAGGGATAGTGCATTTCTAGCCATGGGGGCCACTGCTCAGACTGGTTTGGTAATAGCCAGTGAAAGCCCAGCATTAATCATTCATAGGTCAGAACTATTATGCAAAGCTCAAAATGAATGCCAAGAAGAGAAATCAACATAAACTAACAATATGTCACAAGACCCCCAATATAGCAGAAAGCTCATTGGGTATCAGTGTATGCTTCATGTTACAGCAATACTCATTGGACAATAGCAACAACACAGTTTTGTCATATTCTTTTTTATTGGCTGAAAGCACATGAGTTCAGTGCATGGGGAAAAAAACAGATGTTAAAGTAAATCTTGTAATAGGTGGTGTGTGGTGGTATTTTCTTAAAACTTATGTGCATGAAATATTTCTCAGACAAATAGCCTTATAACAAATTAATGCTCTGTGGGGATCATACTAAGTGTAGTGTGCATGAACATGAAAGATTATTTTTTATTACAATCAATCTTTAATGCAGAGTTTTCATGATTTCAGACTTGGCAGTAGTCTCATGCCAAATTGTTCTAGTAATTGCTAGATAAGAAAATGTGTAGTTAATACAGAATTTGACCACTTGTGTAGAATTTTCTTGTCAGACAGAGTCTTCATATGAACTTAGGAATTCCCAGGGACTGGTTACATAGCTCCCTGATTTTATAAATAAAGTTTTATTGGAACAAAGCTATGCCTTTAGGTTTTGGCTGTGGCTGCTTGCACAGTGTGTAAATGGAGCTGAATAGTTGTGGCAGAGGTAATTTAATCCTCACAAATCTAAAATACTTTCTATCACTGTAGAGAAAAACTAATGTGACCCTACCCTGCCCTTGCTGTAACACTCCTAATACTTTTGTTCTTTTAGATAGAAGAATTTTTCTTGGCTCAGAATATACATTGAGATAAACTACTTCTATTTCCAAATATTCAAAATTAAACATTTTAAGGAAAGAATTGCCAAGAGTAACATTAGCCTATATATAGAACAAGCTCCTTAAGCAGTTTTAAATTTAAAATTTCTAGTAGCCTCACTAAAAAGAAACAGACTAAATTAACTTCAGTAATATTTTGCTTAGATTCAATATAATCCTAATCAAAATTCTAATAGCATATCTCACAGAATTAGAAAAAACAACCCTGTAATTCATTTGGAAGCAGAAGAGACTCGTATAGCAGAAGAAATTCTGGGCAATAAAGGTAAGGGGGGGGGGGAAGTACAACATAATCCTTGACTTGAAATTATACTAAAAAACTACTGTGACAAAAAAGTATGGTACTGGCAGACAGATAGACACACAGACAGACAGACAGACAGGCAGGCAGGCAGGCAGGCAGGCAAGCAGACAGATGAACAAACAGACCTGAGGATCAATGGAACAAATTAGAAGCTGCTGAAACAACTCCATATACACTCAGCCACCCTATCTTTGACGAAGGAGCCAAACATCTTCACTGGAAGAAGGATAGCCTCTTTAATAAATGATGCTGGAAGCCGGGCGTGGTGGCACAG
>PVKA01000059.1:77254-195100 GCA_004027165.1 Ctenomys sociabilis
AAAAAAAAAAAAAAAAAAAAAAAAAAAAAAAAAAAAAAAAAAAAAAAAAAAAAAAAAAAAAAAAAAAAAAAAAAAAAAAAAAAAAAAAAAAAAAAAAATGATGCTGGAAAAAAAGGTTTTCCACATGGTGAAGATTAAATTAGATCCACATCTTTCACCATGCCCTAAACTAAAGTTGAAATGGACCAAAGATCTAAATATTAAAACAGAAATACTAAATTTGCTGGAAGAGAGAATAGACAGAACTCATAAAGACATAAGTGCAGACAAAGACTTTGTGAACAACTGGACTTAGGGTATAGCTCGATGGCACAAAATGCCTGCCCTGTAAACACAAGGTCCTGAGTTCGATTCCCAGTACCAAGAATGGAACAACAATGTAAAAGGCTTTATGAACAAAACCCCATTACACAGGAACTATCAAAAGAATAAACAACTGGGATTTCATCTTATTAAAAAGCTTTGCCCAGCAAGAGAAAGCACCAACAGAGTGAAGAGACATCTTACAGTGTGGAAAAAAAATTTTGCCAGCTGTTTGTCAGACAAAAGACTAATATCTAGAGTATAAATCAGGGCCCTCCACCACAAATGTAAAGACCCAATCCAAAAATGGGCATTTGAAATGAATAAGCACTTCTCAGATGAAGAAATAGAAGTGGCAAACAAATGTATGAAAAAAATGTTCAAAATCATAGTCATTTAAGAGATACAAATTAAAACACTGAGATTCCATATCACTCCAGAAAGAATGGCTGTTATAAAAAAAATTAACCAATAACAAAGGCTGGTGGGGCTGTGGGGGAAAAGAAACCTTTATCCATTGTTGGTGGGAGTGTAGGCTGGGACAACCCCTGTGGAAATCAGTGTGGAGATTCCTCAAAAATCTAAAACTAGAGTTTTCATTTGACCCAGCTATTCCACTCCTTGGTATTTTCCAAAAGAATTCAAAACATCATTGTACAGTGACATATGCATAGCTATGTTTATCACGGCACATTTTGAAATAGCTAAATCTTGGGAACAGCCCAAGTGTCCATTAACCAATAAATAAAGAAGGTGTACTTTTTTTGCACAATGGATTACTACTCTGCCATGAAGAAGGCTAAGTTTGAGACACTTCTAGCTAAATGAATAGATCCTGAAACCCTATGTTTAGGTGAAATAAATCAGAAACACCTGTATAAAAATCCCCTTGTTTCTCTGGGGTGTGAAAGTGAAAGTGCAAATAAGGACCAAAGTGTATTGTAACCATTGAGAAACAGGAAGAAAATGTTCAAATGAGGAGAACAAGGAGGGAGGTGACAAGAAAAAAAAGAGAATAGAAGGAAAAATTGGAAAAAAGCTTTGTAAATGAAGAGAGGAAGGGGACTGAAGAGAGGGAAGGAAAATGGGAAAAAGAAGCAGCAAGTTATACCATGTACTGGTACAAATTCCCAAGCACTTTCTGTATGTAAAATACCCCAGGGCTGGCCAAATAGCTCCATGGATTAAAGTGCCTGCAAGCAGGCACAGGAGCCAGGAGTTCGATCCCTGGGCCTGCCACACCTCCAGGGCGCGCTGAGACAGCAATTCAGACTGGGCATGGTGGCGCACGCCTGTAATCCCGGCTCTTGGGAGGCTGTAAACAGGTGAATCACTGTGAGTCCGATCTAGAAGTGAGACCCTGAACAACCTGTAGACCCTTGCTTAAAATCCACACACAAAAAAAGAAGAGAAACAGTCTTCTAGGCATCTGGAGAAATGACCACTTAGGGGAGCAGAGGCCAGCCAAGAAATAGGACGGCCAAAGAAAACACGGGAGGGAAGTCCAACCTTAAAACACATACACACGTCTTCAGTTTTTGTTTGTTTGGTTGGTTTTTTTAATTATTTTTATTTAGTACAGGATCTGCAGGGTCTCACTACACAGATTGGACTCATAGTGATTCCAGTTTTCGGCCTCCCAAGCACTGGAATTACAGGCGCGCGCCGCCACACTCAGTCACCATCTCAGTGCACCCTGGGTGCAGGACTGGCACAGGACACTGGGGATCGAACCCCAGTCCCTGTGTTTGCCTAGGCAGGTGCTTTAATCTGCTGAGCTATCTTGCTGGTCCCACTTTTGTTTTCTAGGCCAGAAAAAGTCAGCATCCACAAGCTGATGGCTCCTAGAGAAAGCTGCTGTACATATATGGCTCTAGCATAAATGAGACTATAAGCTCTTTGGGGGCAGGAGCTGAAACTGCTTGAATAAATGAGTATCTGAACGTGGTATTCCTTTTTCCTTCTCTCCCTCTCGTTTTTTCTCCTTTGATTTCTTCTAAAGAGTCATCTCCCTTCCATTTAGTTCTCCCTGAAATGTGCCTTCGAGTTTGTGGAATTGCATAACTTCTTACTGCACCATGCATCAGATTTCCCACTGATCGATGTTTCTGTAGTTGATTAATTAATGGGCAGCTTGGAACACCCAGCTGACCTGAGTCAGCGAGGTGCTGGGTGGGGAAGGCCGACTCGAGGACTGCTGCCAACAGCATAGAAGGAGCTGGAGGGAGAGATGGTGCACTCCTGGAGAAGCTGGTCATGCTGGCTTTCCTGGTGGGAACTCAGCTGTGATCTTATCAGAAGAACTGGGGTCCTTGCTGTCCCTGAAGATAGCTGCGGTTCTCTTCGGGGGAGCGCTGGCCCTTTATCCTGGGCATCACTGCTGGTGCCCATGCAGATCCCTCAGCCTGCTGGAACACATCCTTCACCTCACTTGCACGAACTTTCTAGCATCCACCATTGCCTTTGGGCCCTCCCAGGGCAGATCCTTGAAACAGACCTGCATGAGGCACTGCATAGACTCTAGGTCTTCAGTTGGACTTGTACGGGACACTGTGGTGAGACCCAGGCCCTCAGAAGGATTCTTTGGGTCTCTGGTGCCTGGACAGATCTCTTGCACTTTTCTGCATGTGACTTTGTGGGTAAATATTAAATAATCCCATAAATTGTGTGTCCTGCATTAAATCTATTCCTTTGAAAACTATGACAAAACTGGTGTACTTGACGGCCAAAGAAGCGAGACAATAGGCTCAGGCTCATGAAATTCACTGATGTTACCATGTTCCTCACCACCCAGAAATGCCTGCATTGATAGGTGGAATGATCCTTTGAAGACACAGTTACAGCACCAGCTAGGTAGCAGTACCTTCAGGGTTGTGGTCATGCACATGCTCTGAATCAGCATCCGCTGTATGGTTCTGTGTCTCTCATAACCAGGATGAATTGGTCCAGAAATCAAGGGGTGGAAGTGGGAATGGTACCACTCACCATGAATCCCAGTGATCCAATAGCAAAAGTTTTCTTCCCTGTCCCTGCAGCCTTGTGTTCTGCTTGCTTAGAAGTCTTAGTTTGAGTTGGAGGAAGGCTTGTACCAGGAAACACAACAATGGTACCATTGAACTGGAAGCTAACACTTCTCCCTGGTCATTTTGGTCTCCTCAGGGCTCTGGGGACATAAGCTAAAAAGGGACTCACAGTGTTGTTGGGGGTGATTGGCCTAGACTATCAAGAGGAAACTGGACTACTACTTCACAATGGAGGAAAGAAAGAGTATATGTGGAGAGAGACCCCTTAGGGTATCGCTTAGTATTACCATTCCCTGTTATTAAAAGTCAATGGGAGGCCAGGGAGATGGCTCAGTGGAATAAGTGCTTCTTTGGCAAGCACAAGAGCCTGAGTTCAATCCCTGGTTCCACCAAAAAAGAATAAAATAAAGTCAATGGGAAACTTCCTCAAGCTAATCCAGTCAGAGCCTTTGGGAAGGAAGGTATGGGTCACCCGCATGAAGGAAAGAACCAAGATCTTCCAAGGTGCTTGCTGTAGACCAAGGGAATACACAATGAGGAGTGGAAGAAGATAGTTCTAAATAGCAGCTATGACCCCATGATCAATGCAACTCAGAAAAGGGGATTGTTATTGTACTATTTCTCTCCTAATGTGGTTCCCAATATAATATGGTGTTGGTAGACTTCATGCTGGTTCTTAGGGATTGTTAAACTAGTGTTATAATGTTCAAATTATGAAATGATAGGAGTAAACTTCACCCAAAGAAAGCTTACCTTCTATTCTGGAGAGGGAATTAGTGCATTTCCATTTGTACACAGGACATTCATAATATGATAGCCATAATTATGTGTGTTTCTTTGCATCTGTAGATTGGTTTAAAGGGGTGGATTGTAATGGCCAACTGTGTCAATCTGAGAAGTTTAAGAGTCTAAATCGGCTCAACAGTTGTACACCCTAGGGTGTAGAGGCCTCCCCCTAGGACAGCTGGTTAACTGGATGGTACAAAGGAGAAATGAGGAGGGATGGGGTGGTTGTGTTCTTCAGAGGAGCTCCAGTCTTCACTTTCAGCTTGGATATCATCTCTTGGCTTCTAACACAGACCTTTGGCTTCTGTCTAAGATCCTACAGCCTTTTGGCATAGACTCTTCAAATTTTTGTATACTCTTCAGTCTTCTGTCACAGACTCATTGGCTTCCTAAGATGGACTTGTGTGAGACTTTGCAGTGAACTCCAGGCCTTGGACTGAAACCCTCAGTCTCCACTGTGCAGACACCCCCTGGGTACCTTCTCATTCAACTCTGTAGATGACCATCATACACCAATATGATAAGTTCTTGCATACTTCATGTTATATTTGTTTCTCTGGTATCTTATGGAAGAGTCTACTGGGCATGGTGGTGCACACCTGTAATCCCAGCTCTTGGGAGGCTGTAAACAGGTGGATCACTACAAGTCTGATCTAGTTGTGAGACCCTGAACACCCTGTGGACTCTTTCATAAAATACAAAAAAGAAAAAAAAAGAAAAGAAAAGAAAAGAAAGAGAAGAATCCTTATTGAGCAAATCCTTATTGAGCAATTACTGTGACAGCTGAATGTTGTATCAACTTGAGTAAGAACTGCCCAGCTCATTTGATTCACATAGCTTTGGGTGAGGCGGAACGGACTGCAGAAGACACACCTGTGTGGGTGGCACCTGCTCATAGGGCTGTGGCCTGACGGACTGGAAGGGAGGAAGGAGGAGAAAGACGTCTCCAGTTTCTTCAGAGGCACTCTAGTCTCTGCCATCACTATGGAAATTATCAACAGTACAAAGATTTGAGATTTAGGATTTTTCTTTACCATTTTGGTGTTCTAAATATTTGAGCCTTTTCCATTTTCAAATTCTGACTTAAGAGCTTTCTTCCCAGTTTGGTGTTCTAAGTATTTGGACATTTCCCAGTTTTCAAATTCCTCATTATGAGCTGCAGCACTTTGAAACAATGGACACTACCAGAGCCAGGCATAGCAGCACATGCGTCTAATCCAATCCCAGCATGACAGAGAAGAGGAGAGGGAAGGAGACCACAAGTTTGAGCCCAGCCTGGCAGCGGAGTGACTTGGTCAGACATTGTTTCAAAATAAAAGTGGACAAGGGATGTAAGGATTTTGTGTTCAACTCCCAGTACAAATAAACAAGCAAACAAACAAATGCGCTGGGCATGTGACTGGCTGCAGAGGTCCTTGGGTTTAATCCCTTGCACCACAAAATGACAGCCACAACTACTTTTACTATTACTGCTTCTACTGTGACTGAACCTATCCTGAAGGAGCGGACCTCTTCCTCGTCCTCCTCATGTACAATATGTGTGTAGCGTATGAATAAGTTTTACAGATCTGTGCACTGCTCTCCTTCCCCAGCCTAGTCACCCTGCTAGGCCTTGTGTTTGCTCTTCCTTTGTTTTGCTTGGCCATTGCTTTTTAATTACAAAAGATGTCTAAATGAATATTGGCCCTGCTGCTCCCAAGTTCATTTGCTGCTTATTGACTTTTTGGTGTTATTAGCAAAACAACATTTATTTTCCTATCAACTTAACCATTCATATAATGTTATTCACTTCAGGTCATCTTCCCTGGAGTATATTGCTCCACCTTTCTTATTGTCTGGGTTCCTGTCACTTATTTTTGAACAAAGAATCCATTCCTCAAAGAAAAAAGAATACAATCTAAGCTGCTGTCCTTATATATCTTAAAGAAAATAATACTTTTGTAGCAATAACTCACCTACCTAGAGGTCATTTTTCCAATAATCTCAGCCATAAAGAATGCAGCTCACAGAAAAAGCCTTTGAGAAGTTAAAATAAATGCCATGGAACCATTTGCCAAGCTCACGGACTTTAATCTCCACTTCATGCTCTGACATTCAACAACCGTCTCCTTCCATGTTATACGGGATCCTAATAAATCTGGTGAACTGGTTTCTCAGCCCACAGATGATTAGAAAGAGCTAATGTGAAGAAGATCAAGAGACTTCTAGAAATTGACAAGATGATTGGCAGTCAAAACATAATAGAAAAACAATTAGATATAAGGATTCAAAATTATCTCAATGAGGGATTATTTTGTATTTGGTCAATTAGTCCTGCATACTGTACTCATAATCTCCATGACCCTGGAAATCATGTTTCTTAATTATATCTCTGAGCCACCAATGGTGTTTCAAGTTCAGTATTTTCTATTGGAGAAGAGGCAGGAACACAATCTAAGAGGCTTCTAGATAATGAAGGTGATAGGGTGAAATGGAAAGAGGGTGGGCTGTGGGAAAACTGATCCTTTAGTTTCTGAGTCCTTCCTCTTCCCTCTTTGACCTAACATATCTTGGTCTAATTTTCTTTACTTATAAAATGGAGAAAATAACTAAGAACATAATGTTCATAAAGCACCTACATGGATGAAGGTGGTTTCTGGAATCCCCAAGCAGTCTAGAGTACCAAATCTGCAGCTGGGAGTGGAAAGAGGAAAATGCAGAGATGGAGTGGTGGGACCAGAGGGTCAGCTCCAAGGTGGCCTTTGAAGGGTACCTAAGTGCAGGATGAAGACTTCTTGGAACTCACTTCTGGGCTGATGACCTGGCTGGGGAAAGAGTTCAGTGCAGTATAAGTGCTCTGACTTTCAGATCACATGATGTGCCTCACTGGACACTAAGAAGGTGTGCATCACTGCCTCAGACCGTGCCTACCACATACCAGGCCATGCACTCATTGCTGGAGACACAATAGGAAAGTAACCATGATTGTTAAAATAATATAGAGACTGTTTTCTGCTTTGCCACAAGCAGAATCTTAGGAAATGCAGATGCTCTCTACCGTAACATGTATCAGATTTGAGCTGGCAGTGGATTGGGTAAGCAGCAAGAAGCTGTTAATCAGGGCTGTTAAATCAGAACTGGGGTGAGTGTTTCTCCAAAATCAGAGAATTCACCAAACTGAGGAAGATGTGGAAAAGAGGCCTTGTCTTCACTGGCCATCAGCAAGCACAACACTCACTCTTCCAGTTACTACTGCGTTCGTTTGTGGGGCTTCCATGCTTACAAAGGCCTCCCTGGGTGATTTTTAGGCCAACATGAGAGAAAGACCTCCTCACAAGAAGGCTACAACCTCTGGCTTTCACAAGTGGTCCTTATCTATAGATCTAAGGTTAAATCAGATATTCACATTAGGTAGAGTTTCCCACCATCTCTGTATCTTTTTGGTGACAGAGAAAATTAAATTTAACCCATAGCTGGATGCTAATGGGAAAGGAAAGAGAAAAATCAAGAATAACTCCTAGATTCCTGACTGCGCAAAGCATCTAGGTAGATGATGAAACCAGATCACTAAATTGAGAGACAGCTGATTTGGGGTCATTGGGTAGATTAGAAAATGTAAGTGAATTGTTTATATTTGCACTGGAGATTTCATGGGTGGCCACATTTGAAAAATAAATGTATATGTGGTGAATAAAAGACATGGCTATTTCTAAAATGATGTTTATTACTGACTCCTTTAAAGATCTAGTAAGTTACCAAACAAAAGATTAAATTTTTGTTTTAGGGCAGAGAGAAAGGTCATTGAAATTCCCCATATATGTAAACCATTATCTTGTTAGGGGTGAGCCATCCTCTATGAAAACTAAAACTAGATCTACAAAAGACTAAAAGATAAGGCTATGAGTGTAGATGATCCATGATGCCGTCTGTCTCAGTTACTTCTCTCTTGTTGGTGGTACAAAATACCTGATACCCAGAATCAAGGAAGGAAAGGTTTATTTAGCTCATAGTTGAGGTTTCAGTCCATACTCAGCTGGCTCCAAGGCAGAGTGGCTCACGGCAGAGGGCAGCTGTTCACAGCGGTGGCAAACAGCAAAGCACAAAGAGAGGAGCAGTGGGTGCAACAGCTAGCAAGCCTCTCTCCCTCCCTTATATTTTATGCAGATTACCCACCCCAGGGCAGGTGTAGCATTCACACCCACAATCCCTGTGTTGGGTCATGAATTAATTACAAACTCTAGAAGCCTGCCCCAGTGACTGCATGAGGCTTTGGGGAGACAACTAGACACAAACCATAACATCATCCTTATGCCCTTTCTATTATTTGATTGATATTAGCTAACCAGCCATATCTATAATCTTACTGGTTAATTATATTTTTGACCCGCATTGTACACCCCTCATGATTTTGTTCTATAAAATTTCTCAGAGAAATGGGCTCACTGGCAACCCACTTGCAGCCTCTCCTGTCTCTTAGGAGCTATTCTTATTCCCCATTTTTATTTCATGTTCCTGTTCCCCCATAAATTTTCCTGCTCATAAAAAAAGAAAGAAAGAGAGGTCAAAGTTCTTTTAAGGAGTTCCGGGTACTCGGCCAAACAGAACACAAATCCACCTCACATTATCTCAGAATTTATTTTCTTATTGTTATTGATTTTGGCTTTGGCAAGTCTTTGAATTATAATTTTGAAGGCTCCAGGGATTCCCAAATGATCACCTGCTTTATTTTACTAATCAGGATATTGAAGCTCAAAGAGGTTTAGCGATGCTTACAGTTTATCCATTATAGTGTAGCAGAGAGTTTACAGGACACGGGCCCTGGGAATAGACACAGCTGTTGCTTCCTTTTCAGAAAAGACTCACAGGTGGGCTAACATCTGGAATATGATATGTAGAATGTCTTATACTGCTATCAAGAGTTCCATAAACAGGTCAGCAGTCAGTTCATGAAAGGAATTATTGATAGGTTATGACCACATTGTTTGATGGGTAGTGCCTAGATTAGCTCTTTTCTGTTAAATTTCACAGCAGCTTTGGCCTTTGCCTCCTTCACTTCCTGTGTGCCAACACTAAACACACAGGGTGTCCCTTGAACTCACACAGCCTCTTTCTGTACCACTTTGCCCTAGCAACGAACTCACATTTCCATTTACCTAATAAAACTCTGTGTGTGTGTGTGTGTGTGTGTTGTGTAAACTCCAAATCTAAAGAATTTTACTGCTCTATGTAACAACTCAGCCAATAGGATTTTACAGGGATTTTTCAACCTCTGTATGATAAAGAAGTGATTGGTATTTTAATTTAAAACATTATTTCAAAAAGAAGGATGTATCAACTACATTAAATTCTGCATAAAAATGTTTCTGCTAATTCATTTTTTACTCAGCCAACCAGTCTGCCAATGAAGCTGCTTCTTTATTTGAATTCAAATTGATTGTGAAATATTTTAAGCAATATATTTGCAGTTTCTCTCTTTTTTCCTAAATATTTGATCATTTAAAATCCAATACTGCACAGAGTGTAATTATCTCTTTTGACAAATATTTATCATAACTCTGGAGCTAAGTTGTACTACGTTAGATGCAGAAGGTAAATGAAAATGTACCAAACCAAGTGCAGAAACCCTAGAGGCTGATAGACTGAATGACTATGAAGAAAGCATTTGCCTTTGCCGGGTCTTATTTTCCCTACTTGTCAGAGAATGTGATGGGCCCAGAGGCTCTTCACTGTCCCTTCTAGTACTAGGCTGGTGTGTTTCTAGGGAAGGGTCTACAGGGTGTTCAGGGTTTCACTACTAGATCAGACTCATAGTGATCTGCCTGTTTACAGCCTCCCAAGAGCTGGGATTACAGGAACATGCCACCACACCCAGTCTCAATTGCTGTCTCAGCATGCCCTGGTGGCAGGGCCAGCACAGCAGACCCAGGGATCAAACCCCTGGCCCCCTTCACCTGCTTTCAGGTGCCTTAATCCACTGAGCTATTTGGCCAGCCCTTGGGGTGTCATGTTTCTATGTAGTTGACTTGGCCAAGAAATACAGGAGTGTCAGCCCCCAAAGTCTCATAACACTCAAATAGCAAAGATTTCCAAATCTGTAGACAGCCTAATTTCTCTCCAGAATGCTAAATGTGAGTACCACATGATCTATTTGATGTATCTACCTCGCTGTTGAATAAGCATCTCTAATTAAACACAGGCTAACTCAGCATTCTCAGTCCATTCCACTGACCCCACATGAGCTTATCTTAATTATTCCAGGACAGTGGGATGGTTTCCCCATGCCCTTGGATGCTTCAACAGAAATCTAGAGATGGTTACTGATTTCTCGCTTTCCTTCCTCATTGACATCCAGGTCCTGGCAAGACCTGTTGCTCTACCACCAAAAGCTCTCCTGAGCCTCGCCAGTCTCAGTCATCTCCGCACTCACTACCCCATTCCAGCCCTATGCCTCATCCTCCCCATGGACCTCTCCAATTAGCAGCTACCTTGGCCGCCAATTTCTGGTCTTGTCCTCTGAAAACTGCCATTTACATAAAATCTAAAATGTATTTCAAAAATATAAATTACCACAGGTTTCTCAAAATAGCAGTTAATGCATAGGATTCTCACCCTAACTAACTCTATATGCTGATATCTGTGAACTGAGCAACTGTACTGTGAATAGCAATGTGTAATACTAAAACCATACTTGAAATACCTGTCATCTTGGTCTTCTAAATGTATACTGCTTCTAATGTCATATTAATTATTACTATATTTTCTTTAAAGTAAATGTTCATTTAAAAAAAGGTAATAAAAGAAAATGAGAGACACGAAAAAAAGTCATAGGAGTGTCCTGCTACAATGTGGTATAAGGTTTGATTTCTAAATTTCTGTGTAAAAATGTGTAATTGTTTTTTCACATTTGGCAGGGATTTAAATCTTAGAATATACACAGTTGTTGGAAAATAACAGTTCCATTTTATGTCTATGGTGTTTGATACTCAGACAGATAGCAATGTTAAGTACAAGTGTCTCTGTCACAAGGTAATAATATCATGAAGCTTCTCTTCTGGAGGATTAACAACTCAAGTTTGCAGACCAAAAGTTAGAGAGATAGATGGGCCAAAAGAATAACCAATATTTTGTCCCTAGCCCTTCAAGGTCAGTGAGGACTCAGGACATAACAGAACAAATGCTGTGACATCTCATAATTCAGTTCTGTCCCAAATTCAAGGAGATTTGGGGGCCACAGAGGAAAGTGATCAATGATGTATAGTGTGCCTAAGGAGAGTCACCTAGAGAGAAAAAAATTCTCTCAAACTTTCACAGAGAGCAAATTGGTCAAGCAATGGCTGTGACTCATCTACATGGCTGACACTGACAAAAGATCAACAAGGTGCAGTGCATGGTTCCAGGGTGAATCCTGAGGGGATTTGACTGACCTTGTTAGATAGCAAAAGTTACATATTTAGTTATATAGGTCTTGCTTTAACTTGGTCTTAACCATCCAACAGAAAAGTATAACCACAAAGTATAAAAAGTAAAGCTATCTTAATATGCTGAGCTGTAAAAGGCTCAAGTCAACAACTTCTGGCATTGCCAGTGCTGCTGATAACTCACTAATATTGTGGGCTATTTGACTATATTGTGTTATTTTGCTGAATTTAAGTACCTAAAATCTTTGGACTGTTGTCAAGTATGAAAAGGTCCTTTAAAGACTTCTCCAAATACAGCTTCTCTAACTGCAATGGAACACCCAACTGTGACAAAACAGAACAAAAAAAGAGGATATGTTGGGAGCCAGGGAAGCTAAGAAATTGGTCAAATGTGTGTAGGTGGGACTAGGCCTCAGTACCTAAAGCAAACAAGCTACCTCAGTCCTGAGGTTCTGGTTAAGGTCAGCTGTTAGTCACTAGGCAACCTTGTGCAGTGAGTTACTAACTTTGCAAAAGTAGAAATAAAGGACCATTTTGTTGTGAAAGAAAACATATATATGTATACACAAGACAGGATAAATATACAGCTACTTTCTCTTACTTCATTGAGAAGAAAGGTTTGTACTAATAGTGTTTGGACAGGATATCATGTCTGCATCTTGTCCTCTCAATAAGTACTATGAAGACAATATGCAATGTATTAATTATTGTAACTGTCTCACTAGCCTGCTTTGAAACTGTTTCGTTGCCATTTTATCTTTTTTTCTCACTAAAATGAATAAAAATAAATTTAAAAAATGTAAATTAGACTCTGTACCTCTCCCACTTGAAATGCTTCAGTAGCTTTTTATCATATTTAAAATAAGTCCAAAACCCTTACTCTGGCTTCTGAAGCTCTGGCCATCATTTCTGTCTCCTTATCCTCTTGCCTCACTTCTTTCACACTCAACCTCTTGGCTCCAGTAGCTCTGACTTTCTTTCCCCATCTTCCACATTCCAGCCCATCCTGGGTCCTGTCCCCAGCTCTGCTTTCTGCCTCAGATGACTTTCTCATAACCCCGTGACCATTTCCTGTTTGTCACAAAATTATCATCTTAGGAGTCACTTTCTACAACGGAAGGTTTTCCTAGTCATTTAGTGCAAAACAGCTAAGTTGCTCTTTTTTAATTATTCTATTTTGATTACTGACATGGCAGGCATGCCTATTTGCTAATTTTCTTGCTTTTCTTCTTTAAAAAACATTTTTGCTGTCTTTTCCTCAGTGAAATGTTAGGATGGGCATCTTATTTTGGCCATCAAAACGGTGTTGGCAGAGAAGCAATCTCAAATACTTGATGCATGAGTATTGCATGAAATAGTTTTTGAGCTGTAAGAACCCCTGATGGCATAAGCCAGATCGTCTCTCTTTTGTTGATCTATCTCTGCAGATATTTTCAAATTCAATTTAAGTCCTTTGTCTCTATGAAATCTTCATCAACTCGCCTTTCCTAAAAGCCTGTTGTACCACACATTATAGCATGGATGCCTACACAGTGTTGTTCTGGTGGTTTTTGTTTTGTTTTGTTTTTGATTCTGCCTTTTGTCTTTTTTGAGACAGGGTCTCACTATTCAGTTTAGGCTGGCCTTGAACTCACTGTAGCCTAGGCTGCTTGCAAACTTGCATGGATCCTCCTGCCTCAGCCTCCCAAGTGCTGGGATCTCAGGTACGTGCCACCAAGCCCTGCTCACTGTCTTATTTAAAATTTTCTTGTATGAATGCGTGTAGACTTCTTCAAAGCCTTGGAAGGCTGAGATGAGCTCTCATAATTTTTCTGGGTTGTTTTTTTTTTATGTGTTTGTTGTAACTAGCTCTACACAGAATGCATTTATATATTTGCTGCCTGACTGAAATCTAAATCTCATATATTTTTTCCTCCTTTTATTATAAAGTTAAGCCATGAAGGCAAAAGCATTTTGACAGGCCCACAAAGATTTTTTAACTTGAGGGCCACAGAGGGCTACAGAGTTCATGATTCCCCAGGAAAAGCTGCCATATTTTTGTTTGTCTCTGTGTGTGTGTGAGTATGTGTGAAATTCTCAAAGCCGTGTGTGAGAGCCACAACAGGTTAAGAAACATCTGAGGTAGGCCTAGTGGTCTACTCATTAATTCTCCATCTCACTTTGTTCCACATTTCCCTTCTCATCTAGAAAATTTGAATTCACATTTTATAGGGCATCACAGGTCATTTCTCCTTGACACCCATCCTTGAGCCCTGGCAGAGAAAAATTTCTTTTTGGAGCAACAATAACAACAACAAAGTGCAATCCTAATCATTCCAAGACAATTATAAGAAGTAAGACATGCACCACTACATTTCTGACAGGCTTTTACAGTCTAGTTTTATTATTCAGCTCTTACTGAAATGCTAATCCCTTGAGAAGGGGATGGGGGCAGAAATTATGAGTTCTTTGGCACAGTCAGTTATTTTATAGGAAATAGGAAGTGAAGAACTCATATGTACAATTCCAAAGATACAGTAAGTGTCTTAATTACTTTTTACTTGTTGCTGGGACAAATACCCGACATCGAAAACAAAGAAAGGAAAGGTTTATTTCGCTCACAGTCACTGGAGGGCTCAGTCCGTATTCCGCTGGCTCCGATGAAACGACAGCAGTTCGTGCGGCAGAAAACAATAAAGAGCAGGGGAGGAGCAGCAGCCGCGGCGTCCATCAAGCCTCTCTCTTCCTTCTACGCTGACTGCGAAAACTGGCGCTCCCCGGCAAAGATCGGAGCTCCTCCAGAGTGGCGCGGCTGTGTAGATCAAGCTCCTCTGAAGACTGGGACTTCTCAGCGGAAGCAGGGCAGGGCCGCAGGAAGCCTTCCTCAGTTCCTGGGCCCTGCGCACCTGCAGGGCTGGGCTCCCACGCTGAGAACTGCCAGAGCTGATTCAGCCAAGCTGGGACCATGTATGAACTAACACAGTCCACCCCTTGTCAACTTGGCAACTAGACATGTACTTTTTAAAGCCAATCATATTTAAACATTTTACAATTTGAACCTTGTATAACACTAGAACCATGACATTTTGCCCCTGGCCCCCCAAAGACTCATGCACATCCATTTACACAAAAGACATTTTAGTCCATCTCTAAGAGTTGCCAAAGTCCCAAAAGTTTCAGCATTGCTGAAAAGTCCAAGTCCCAAGTTTCCTCCAAGATCCAAAGCAAGCTCTCAGCTGTGAGCCCCTCTACAAATGAAAAGTTAGACACTTCCAACATGCAAAGGCACAAGATAAGCATTGCCATTCCAAAAGGTACGCACAGCAGGATACAAACAGTTGGGACCAAAACAAGCCCAAAGTCCAGAAGGGCAAATGGTAAGTCCTGTAGTTCCCTGTGGACCACTCAAAGCACCCTGTAATGAACTGTGAGCTCCAAAAGCCTTACGTGGCTCCACCCTTATGGCACTCCTGCTGGTAGCTCCTAAGGCTTTTCTCTCAAGCCTGCTTTGTTCCCTTTATGCAGCTTTTCTTAGATCATCCACAGTTCTGGCTTTTTCAAACTTCTGAGGTTTCCACTGAATAGGCTTCTCATTCACAGCTTCACACACTGCCCTCTCAGGGGCACACTGCCTGGCCTCCCAGGCCTTATGAAATTGAGGTGGAAGCCTTCTTTCCCTCAGAGCTCTTGCATTCTGCATGTGCCTAAAACCATCGCCATGTGGATGATGCCAAGGTCTGCTGCCAGCTGGAGGAGTGGCCAGGTTTTCCTCTCTCTCTTGGCTGTAGGGCTTGAGCGCCAGGATGGCTGAGCTCTCTGACCCTGATTCTGAGAAACAAATTCTCTATGCTGGCCCCATTCTGTAATCTGGTGTGTCTATCGCCTCCAATGTGGAACATGGGGCTCTGCGACTTTTTCCTCAAAGCAAAGTTCTTCACCCTTGCGATTCTGAGGCTGCAAAGGGCAAGAACCTGCCACCTCCTGTGATGCCCTCAGGACATCTTTTCTATTCTCCTGTTCCTTCTCAGCAATGGAGATCCTCTCAGCTCTGTCTTCACAGTCCACAGTCATCCTGGTGCTTTCTTTCTGGCCAAACTCACAACGTTTTAAATCACCCTTCTGGGCTCTTTGCTCTTCATGCTTAACATAAATCTGGCTAAAATCTTCCAACAACAACCATGCTACTGCCCCAATATTTGGCTGCTTTGAAATTTCTTTTTCAAGATTAACTAGTCCACTGTGCTTAATCTTAGTCTCCAGCAAAGTCTCTGCACAGGACCAAAATGCAGACAAACCTTCTGCCAAGCCATAACACAAATCATCTGCAGTCCAAAAACCAATGCTGTCCTTCCCAGCAGAAACCTCCCCAGCCTGGTCCTAACAATCAAGCTTCCTATCAGCGCTCTGGTCTGAGCTCTGACCAGAAGCTCCCAAACAGAACAGCCAAAGCTGTTCCAGCGCTTCGCTTGATGTCTCTGAGCCTTTCCTATCTCTTCCTATAATCCATTGCCAAAGGCTTGTAATCCACATTGTCAGGTATAGCCACAGCGATGACCCTACTCTCCAGGTACCAAATTCTGTCTTAGTTACTTTTTACTTGTTGCTGGGACAAATACCCGACGCTCCAAATGAAGGAAGGAAAGGTTTACATAGCTCACAGTTACTGGAGGCTTCAGGCCCTATTCTGCTGGCTCCAAGGCAAACCACAGCAGTCCATGCATCAGAAAACAGTGAATGCCTGTAATCCCAGCACTCGGGAGGCTGAGGCAGGAGGATTGTTGTGAGTTCGAGACCAGCCTGAGCTACAAAGTGAGCTTAAGGCCAGCCTGAACTGCATAGTAAGACCCTGTCTCAAAATGACAAAAAAAAAAAAAAAAAGAAAGAAAAGAAAACAGTGAAGAGCAGAGGAGCAGCAGCTGCGACGTCCCTCCAGCCTCTCTCTCTTCTACGCTGACTTCGAAGACTGGTGGGCCAGGGCGCCGAAGGTCAAGCTCCTCTACAAGACTGGGACTTCTCAACTGAAGCAGGATGGGGCGGCAGGAAGCCTTCCTCAATTCCTGGGCCCTGCCCACCTGCAGGGCTGGGGCCCCACGCTGAGAACTGCTGGAGCTGATTCAGCCAAGTTGACACAGTGTATCAACTAACGTAGTAAGAAAAGGAATAACCAGGTATCCTCTATTCCCACTGGGTAAAAAAAGGACAAGGGCGTACATGGCTTCTAAGTAGAATAAACAGCTATAGGCACTAGGAAGGTAGACCGGGATATCTTCCATAACCCGTCCACCATGGGCTCATAAGGGTCAGTCCACAGGAGTGAAAGCTGGATTTTCTGGTGATATGTATCCTAATATGATGGCCTAGCAATAATTTTAATAGCAGTGTTAGAACACATCCATCCAAATAAGTGAACGTCTCTATCTTGGTGTTAACAGACATAAATCCTATCACATGATATAGCTTATGTGACTTTCTGCCAATAAGAAGTACAAAGGGGGATTTCACCCATGTCCACCAACAAATGATGGCCTTCTCCTGTTTTAGCTTTTCTCAGCAATCTCACTAGACCTGCCATTGGAATTCTTTCCTGGAAATTAAAATAATAGACTCTGTCGAGTCCTGGCTCACATTAATAGGATAGACTAAGTGGGTGATTTCTAAACTAACTTTCTTACACTAAATTTCTCTGAAAAGGAAACATACATACTTTTTTCTGGTCCAGTTTCCCGGTTTTACTTAGCGGACAGTCTGCAAATGTAGCACATGGGTACTGATGTCCATTGTAGACAGCGTGATCAAGGGTGGGTGATTGTGAAGAAAGTGGTGATTTGTAAATGAATGTTGTCATGTTCAAAGCCATGGTTGACCGGCAGGCCCAGAGGAGTGCCCTGGGCGGCCTGTGTTACCCCTTCTGTAGCCCCAGCATGGGGCATTGTTCTTTCTTCTGAATCTTAGAGAGATCGTAGAGCTGTTTCTTGAAGTTTATCTTAAAACTTCAGCCTCAGCATCTCTCTCTTCTCCTATTTGTGTTGAAATATCAAAACTATTCCTGCTTGAAAGCCATAGAATATTTCTTGGCTCATGTGTCTGACGGGTGATAACTGTATCCTTACTGAATTATGTAGGAGCACAGCCCAGGGGCTGGGTCCCTGATCCATCATTGTGCCATCTGAGGTCTCTGTCTCAGGTCCCCATAGCTTGATGTGACCTACATCTGAGCACAGACAAGGTCACAGGAGAGCAAGTGCCTGCTACAACCAGGGTGGTCACAGTGCCTGTGGCCAGTTTGGCTACATTTTGTTCCAGTTATAGGGTCTGGTGTCTTAGTTGCTCTTCTCTCATTGCTGGGACAACTACCCGACACTCAAAATGAGGGAAGGAAAGGTTTATTTCCAGTGAATGGATGTTTCATAGTGTAAAGCAGCCTGAATTATACAGCAAGACGTCAAGATACTGCCATCCTGCATTATAGGGTCTGGAAGAAAGAAAGCACAGGCTAGCCAGCTTAATGGTGCAGTTTGCATCTCTCTGGTCCCTTCCGTCAGGCCCCGCCCTGGTCCTCTGGCCCCGCCCCTCAAGCCGCTCATTGCCCCTCCAGCCCATAACTTACATGAGGCTTTGGGAGGACAACTAGACACAAACCATAACACCTGTGAGTCTGGCTCTGAGTCCTGACCCTTCCTGGCCTGCCCTGCATCCTGCTGGTCACTGAGCTAAAAAAAATAAGTCTTTTCAAGAGTAGATCATTAAGATTTTTCTTGACAAACATCTGCACCTGTCCTGGGCTAGCAGACTAGAAAACTCGTTAGACTGTACCGATTGGGCAGGGCT
Organism: Ctenomys sociabilis; assembly: GCA_004027165.1. Classification (NCBI taxonomy): domain Eukaryota; kingdom Metazoa; phylum Chordata; class Mammalia; order Rodentia; family Ctenomyidae; genus Ctenomys; species Ctenomys sociabilis. Next base: position 95,571 of record PVKA01000059.1, read on the forward strand.
AATGCCACACAGGAGGTGGTGGTGGTTTTAGCTGTGAAGGAAGTGACAGCAGAAGCAGAAGGAGGAGGGCCCTTAGGGACAGAAAAATAAACTTCTGCTGAGAAAAGAAAACATGCAGTAGGGAGACTATATGATATTTGCACATGAGTGTCTGGTTTATTTCACTTAAGAGTATATGTTCAAGTGGCCTCCACTTCAATATGTTTCAAGTTTATCATTCAATGTTTCAAGTTTATCATTCTTTATAGCTGAGTTACTCCATTATATAGAAATACCACATCTTTTTCAACCATTCCTCATGTGACGGGCATCTTGGTTGTTTCCAAGATTTTGCTATCACACATTGTGCTGCTATAAACATAGGTACACATATACCACTATGATATGATGCTTTCAGTTCTTCTGGGAAAATTCCTAGTAGGGGCATAGCCAGGACTGGGATTTCCATTCCTGCTCTTTTGAGGAGACTCCACACTGACCTCCACAATGGTTGTACCAGTCTACATTCCCACCAGCAGTGGAGAAATGTTCCCTTTTCCCCACATCCTCTCTAACATTTGCTGTTGGTTGATTTCTTTATGATAGCCACTCTTTCTTGAGTAAGATGGTATCTCAGTGTTGTTTTAATTTGCATTTCACGTATGGCTAGTAATGTGGAGCATTTTTTCATATATTTATTCGCTTCTTTAATTTCGTCCTCTGAGAAGTGTGTATTCATCTCAGATGACCATTTCTGGATTGGGTCTTTAAATTTGAGGGCCCTAATATATCTTAGTTCTTTATATATTCTACAGAGCATATCTTTGTCTGAGTGCTTATTAGGATTTTTTTTTTAAATTTGTGGGTTATCTTTTCACTTTGTTGACAATTTCTTTTGACATGCAGAAACTCCTTAAGAAGAGTTGATCCCAGTTGTTAATTCTTTCAAGTGTTTTCCGTGTGAGCACATGTTTGTTCATGAACTCCTTGCCTTCAAGAGTTCCTCCTACTTTTTCTTCCAGGAGATTGATTGTTTCTGTTTTAATGTTTAGATCTTTAATCCATTTTGACTTTAGCTTAGTGCACAGTGATAGAGCTGCTTCAAGTTTTAGTTTTCGGCATGTAGAAAGCCAGCTTTTCTAGCACCATTTGTTAAAGAGGCTATCTTTTTTCCAGTAAGCTTGTTTGGCCCCTTTGTCGAAGATCAGGTGGCTGAGTGTGTTCGCGGAGGCCTCTGCATCTTCTAATCTATTCCATTGATCCTCACGTCTATTTTGTTGCCAATACCACGTTGATTTTATCACAGTGGCTTTGTAGTATAATTACAAGTCAGGAATTGTGATGCCTACTGCCTTGTCTTTGTTGTATAGGAAGTTAAAAGAGGAAATACAAATAGAAATGTACAACAACAACTAAAATGAATTTAGTCAGATGGTTAGGGCAAACTGAATGGCATTTGCTGTGGGGTGCTAATCAGCTTCTCTTCTGGTTAACAACCTAAGTTCACAGATCAAAAACTGGAGAAATACTAGGGCTGCAAGGTCAGTCAACATTTGACCTAGTCTTTCAAGGTCAGTGAAGACTCAGGACATAGGAGAACCTGTACTGTAACATCATGGAACTTAGTTGTGCCCCAAATTTTATGATGAAGGAGATTATGGAGCCACAGAGGAAGGTGATCAATGATCTATAGTGTGTGTAAGGAGAGTCACATGGAGAGAAAACTTTCTCTCAGGCTCTTACAGAGAGCAAACTGGTCAAGCAATGGCTGTGACTCATCCACATGGCTGACACTGACAAAGGATCTACAGAGTGAGATACAGGATTACAAGATAAAGCTTGAGGGAATTTGACTGACCTCATCAGATACAAAAGCTACATTTTTTTTTATAGAGGTCTTGCTTTATCTTGGTCTTAACCATCCAGCAGAAAAGCATAAAAATGTGGTATATAAAATAAGGCCATAATAATAAGCTGAGCTGTAAATTGCTCTAGTCAACAACTTCTTCAGATAACTCACTATTATTGTGGACTGCTGGACTGTGTTTGATTGTGTCACCAAGTTCAGGCACCTATAATAAGGTTGAATGACAATAGAACGCCCATCTTTGACAGGTCTAAACAAAAAAAAGGGGATACAAAGGAAGAACCATGACGTGTTTGTATAAACAGTACAGCTAGGATAAATATGCAGTGCTTCTGCATAATTTTATGAGAAACAAGATTTGCACTAATAGTGTTTGGACAGTATATTCTGTCAGCTTCTTGTACTATGGACAACCACTAGGAAGATAATAAGGTTAAAAAGTATTAATTATTGAAACTGTACTATAATTCAGCTTTAAAAAATAAGGTAAGTATACAGCTACATTCTTTTAATTCATTGATTAGAGACATCTGCTCTAATAGTGTTTATAAATAGAATATCACGTATGCACCTTGTATGAAAACAAACCACTACAAAAACAATATGCAATGTATTAATTATTGAATTTGTCCTGCTAATTTGATTTGAAACTGTCTCATTGCTATTTGTTCTTCAACATAAAAAAATTAAAAAAGAAAAAGAAAAACATGGACAAAAGTATACAGTGCTGGCAGTGTGTGGTGGCAGGTACCACCAGTAATCTCAACACTTGGGAGCTGAGGCAGGAGGATCTTCATAAGTTTGAGAGCACCTTGGGCTACAAAGTGAGCTCAAGGCCAGCCTAAACCTCACAGTAAGACCTTGTCCCCAAAGACAATTAATTAATTAATTAATTACAGTGCTAAACCTGGCTTAATACTCCTCTTTTATTTCTCTTCTAGTGATTTCCAAGCCTAAGCAGGGCTCAGGGTCGTTGTCCAAGATGCATCTCATGTGGGTGGTCCAGGAAGTATAACCGTGGAGCTTATAGTCAACAGAGGGCAGGGCACGTGGCATCACAGAAGCCATGTTCACCTAGAAAAAGATCTAGCCTGGCAGAGAACAGGCTCACAGCCATGCCCACTTGGTTGGAACCCACCCCTCAGTGGAGCAACTTCAAGACAACCCCTGCCCCCCAGTCTTCCTAGGCAGCTGTGCCAGGTACCCTGCCCCGCTGAGGCTACAAGTGAGGTCACCTTCTGCTAGGCTGAGGAGTCCTGGACTGCTTGGGTTTCTCTACATGCTCATGAAAGGTCATTGAGAATATGTGTCTGAAAAAGTGCTTTGGCATATTTTGCTGCAGGAGATCCGACTGGCTCTAAAAGACACCATCCTGCAAGGCCCAGGAGCCCCTTCCAAGCCATTGCCTTAGCATAACACTAGTGCAGCCCTAGCACCCCTGAGATGGCCACACTGCAGGCATCCTGCCTCCATCGCCTGGATGTGAGACTCAGGCCTCAGGAATATGTGAAAAGCCCTCATGTCTCCCTCACCAGGTAGGGATGTCCTCTTTGCCTCTCTGAAGCAATTCTTTTGCTTCTGAAAAAGCAACAAAAGCAACACCAACCTTTTTTTTTTATCTCAAAGTATGAAAGCAATGCATAATTACTAAAAATGTACATAAAAATGACTGCTAAATTGTTCAAGATCTATGAAGGTACAAAAGACATACAGTTACACACTGTTCTTATGTTATGAGGGAATATCAAGGTATATAAGAAAAATATCTTGCTTTTTTTTTTTTTTTTTTTTTTTTTTTTGAGGACTGGGGATTGAACTCAGGCCTTTGTGCTTACCAGGGAAGCGCTTATTCCACTGAATCATCTCCCTGGCCCCCAGAAAAACATCTTGCTTTTCAGGAGCTGTTATTTGCTAAACCATATAAAGACTATAGACTATAAGGAAGTACCCAACATGCCCTGCAAGTTGCAAAAATAAGAGCGATATGACCATATTTGCTAAGGATGGCCCATTATCCCATCTGTATTAGATTTACTGACAGATTCCTTAAAAGTCTTTATTCCCTGGCCCAAACCCAGAGTGACCACATCAGAATCTTTGGAGGAGATCTTGGGAAATATCTGAAGGAGAAACAAAGCCTCTAGATGAATCCTGGAATGACAAAGTTGAGAGCTGTACCCTTGGAGTTCTCAAGAGAGGACATTGTTCTTGCAGAAAGCACAAACCTCTAGGGCAACGAGATTTGGGAGATGCCCTGGAAGAGATCGTATGGTAGCACCACTGTGGAGCTGTCGTGTTGTTAGGCAAATTCCTCTCCCTCGCCATCCTTCCCAAAGGGTGAGATGCAGCGCAAAGGGGCAGGGAGAGTTTTTGTTACAATGGCCTTGACCTTTACTTGGTTCTCAATAAATGTTAGTTGAACAAATGAATAATCATCCATAACCTAAAGAAGAAGGTTTGTGGAAATGTTTTATAGGAATGGGTATAGGAGGAGAAAGTATGTAGGTAAAATTTCAGAGACTAGAAAATTAAGGTCAATGTTAAAGATAACTTACAGCAGTGAGTAGCGACAGAGTAACGTGCAAAGGCCCTGTGAGCAGTTATGGGCCCTGGAGTGCATGGTGGGGGACATAAGCAGCTGCTTTCTGTGGATTCTGTGGGTAATAAGGAGACACTGGAGATTGGAGAGCAGGGAGCCATGGGAAAGGGGTATTTGGGGCCTGCTAATTATAAGGCAAGGACAGCCACCCTCCCCAGTGCAGGCAGGCAGCCATGTGCAAAGAGTCATAAGGAATAGATTTGGTAACCCGTAGGGGCAGGACTTGCTGATATCCCCCCAACCACACCTTCCAGTGAGCCACGGAGCCATCTAGGGTCCTGACCCCTGGGAGACCTTTGTTCTTCCGCTGGCCCCCATCTGCTTGGCCCCAGGTCTGACTGAGTCCTTCTCCCTTGTCTGCCCATGCAGCATGTCTCATCTGGTGTGTGACTAACTGGGAAGTTGTGTGGGGGCACCAGGGACCATGGCCGTAGTGGAGAGGTGCGAGGGGCTTCGCTGAGATGCAGGCTCTGGGGGTGGACAGCAGGCGCCAGGCCTAAGAACAATTTCTGAAGCAGAATTTACAGAATTTGGTGATGGTCTTGGAGCAGAGGAAGGAATATGTCAGGGATATGCACAAGGTTTCTGGCTAGTCACTGAATACGGGCCTATAGGATATTTGGAGGAGGGTGATAAATAATTCAGAAAGGAACATATTGGATTTGAATTTGAGATGACAGCAAAATAACCAGGTGGAGGGGACCAGGATCTTACTGGAGAAAGACCTAGAGTTCAGGTGAGGCCTGGGTCCTGCCCTAGGTCACTGGCCAGCACCAGAAGGCATGTAAATGGAGGTGACTTCAGCACTGATGATAGAGGGAAGCCCAGGAGAGCACCCCAACATAGGTGGGTTGGGAAGGTGGCACCTCAGAGAGAAATGGAGAGAGACTGGCCAGAAAGGGCAAAACAAACCCGGGAAGAAAGCGGAGCTCACTGAAGCCAAGAGTTTTAAGAAAGTGAAAGTAGCAGCATGACACAGTTTGGAAGGGTCAGTGAAGGCCACTGGGGAGTCATGAGGGCTTCAGCGATTAAGGTTACGGTGGAAGCCAGATTGACAAAGACGGGAGGAGGAGACAGAGCAAGGCCCACCACCGGCAGCGGCTTGCAGAAGCCCACGGTACCCGAACCCGTCTCTGAACAACTAAATGCGAAGGACTTCACAGTGAGAGGGGGAGAACGCTCCCCTCATGCTCTCTGCTCCAATTCTGTTAAAGCCACTCTGCTTTTATTTAGAGCGCCCGGGCTTGTTTTCATGGCTGCTAGGAAGTTGTAGCATTGAAAGCATTCATGACATCTTTGCCTCCCTGTTTTGTAAAAGAATGTTCCATTCTCATGTTTAGCTGACTAGGAGAAGCATATGAAAAACCTGCATTCCAAAACAACTGAAAAAACAAAGCTGCCTTCTTGGTTTTTATTGATGAAAGTGTACATTTTCGCAATCTTTTAAGAAATCACTTCTTTCTTCGTTGAAATGAAATGATCCATCGCCCACTGACAGTTCTTATCCTGCAGTTCAATGTCATTTGGAGGACCCTTGGGCTTGCCAGGAAAGTGCTTATTCCACCAAGCCATCTCCCTGCCCCTGGATAAGTTTTAAGTATTCGCCACAATGGCATTTCTACAAGATAGAGTGAGGGGCGGAATAAGGATGAACGGAATATTCAAACTGTCTTCTCTATTTAAACAAAGAATAGCAAAAATTATGTTTCTCTTGTAACAATGGAAGTTTTCTTTTTCATTCATTTATTTTATTTATTTATTTATTTGGCCAAATCTTTACTGTATTAAATTCTTTAATGCCATAGAAAAGACTACTGTGCCTGTTGTATCAGAAACACACATACAAGAATTTCCGCTCTATCCATGTAGAAAGGGTGCCTGGGATGAAATTTTCTGTGAATGTCAACAATGCTGCCCCTGGCCCTAGAGCCCCTGCAGCTCTTGTGGACACTGGATTCAGCCTGGTCCCAAGGGGTCACACTGATTAAGTACCTTCCAGGAACTTCAAGAGAGGCGGAGAAGGTGGTTACTAACATTTCTAGTCTTTAAGTGGGCCGTGGTTTTGCCTGCTGAGGTTGGGGATTTCCCCAGGCACAGGAAAGGGGTCACACCTTGGGCAACAAAAAGAGTGACAAATATCATTCTCACACTGGGGAACTGGGGCTAACGTTTTAACCTTCTCTATGGGCCAGATCCAGTGCTATGCCCTGCAGGCAGTAAGTACCAACCGGATTTGATGTAAGTGCTCCGCCAACACAGATTCAGGACTTCCGCCTTAAAGTTACTAATGGCCTGCAGAGCCGTGCAACGTGGTGCATAGAATCTTTGTTCACATTGCGGTTCTTATGCTGAACCCGCTGTGATGTGGCCATATTCCGTTCAGATTCTTTGGTGAGATATGTGTCAAGACTTAACAAAGCCCACAGGCCTTGCCGTGCAAATCTCCTTCCGCCCATGAGCACATCATAATTTGCGCGGTATGCAAAAATAAGGAAATAAAAGCATTTAAACTTCTGGTCTCTGCTAAGTTAGAGAGAAAAAAAAGATCACCTCAGCATTTCAGGGCGAACATCTCAAAACCAGGGGGAGGAGTGAAATCTGTTATTTGACAGGATCGCTCTTCCGGGTCACCCAAAGGGAAAGCTTGGAGTGGACTCGCGAGCAAGCCTCAGTTTTCTGTGAAATAAGAAAAGCACGGGGGGCTTAAATGGGAAAGTTATCAAATATCTTACCTCCAAATACTTTCAAATGACTTCTACCCAGGCAACGGTTTTCTCCCAGTGTAGCATTTGCTATTTTAATGTTCAGCTGATAACAGCTAGAGATAACATAAATTGCCACTTATTTCAATAACAAAATTGTTGGCTCTTGTCTATTTTTGGATGCTGTGGAGGTACTTTAATATAGTATACCAAAGATATAGGTGAAGTATTAGACCTACTGTGAAGCCATCCCTGATTTGGAAGTGTTGAGTAAGATTATCATTACGCAAACAGATAAGACTCTGTATTCTACTCATCAACTTCCTGTATGTTAATGGCTTAAGTACTCACCATGCATTCATCCATGCTAGGAAAACAACACTGGTACAATTAACAAAACTACAGCTCTATTTGCACTTCCTACCATTTCTTGTCAATGAGGACATCAGCATCTATTGGAGCTACAAGGTCCCGCCCATGCGTAGTCCTTCTGAATTAATCAACACTAATGCATAATGAGTAGGGCTAGTACAGAGATGGCTCAGAAAGACCACATCTAAGAGCATGTCCTATGTCAATGCAGGTCTCAGTATTTTGCAAGCATGATCCTGTTACAGCCTCTCCAGAAATCAAGGGATATAAGGCCTACTTTACAGCTGACAGAGTGGGACTTCTGATACCAAGCAATGTCCGCAAGGCAGCTGCACTGGGAAGGGGCGGAGACAGGTTTGGATGAGCATGACCACCCCAGCATGGACCCAAGGCAGTTAGCATAGGTGCACTCAGATAGGGCCGCTCCCCACCAGAGGGTCTTTGCCCTAGACCCACCTTCCAAAGGTCATCAGGACCATCCGAGGAGGGAAACTGTCCTGTGACAGTGCCATGTGGCTTTCAGTGAAGCGGGGATTTCTGTGATGTGTGGGACAAGTCTCAAACCCGAGCATCCCAACCCGCCTGCTCCCACCAGAAGTTCTCCCCATCTCTGAATGGCCTCTGCTTTTCTCTTCTTCCCAGGCCATCATGGCTGCCCTGGTCTCTAGCCAGAGCCAGGGGAGGAGCACAATGTAGACATCCCCACTCACCCTTGGCTTTTCTTTCCTGAGTGTTTTAAGGCTTAATTAACGCATGTAAAGTGATCTGAAATGAGGGAATAAAAAGAGCTAGGAAACTGCAGAGTGCGGATGATTACCTGAGGCGAGACAGCTGAAAAAGGGACACAAAGGGGGTCTGGAGAGGCTGGGAGAGGTCTCTGCTCTGAGTCAGCTGGCTGGCTGCATGCCAGACCGGGACTGGTTTTGGCAGCCTCCTGCCCCAGGCTCCCTCTCAAGGCCTATGTCAAAGCTCTGCTCAGGGTAAATAACTCTTTGAGGGTCTGTGCTGGAGCTGAAGACTGGGTCTGAGGATGCAAGCTGTGGCTAATTCCAAAAGTGGCTCTACAGGGTGAGGAGTGACATCCCGCCCAAGCTCCCCTGCCATGAAGCAGGACCCTGTGCAGATTCCTGGGTTTTTGTCAACGAAGAGATAAATATCACAGATATGACTGAATCCCAGCAAGTTTCGTTCATTCCTTTTGGCAGCCATGGCTGCATAGCAGTGGCTGTCATCTGTGGGAGGCAATGACTTCCTTATACAATTGGGTGACAGTAATGACATCCAAGGTCCAACAACGTGGTCCTCTGCTGTCCCCTCATTGTGCCACAGTAGAATGCTGACGCTGTGTTTTCACAGGGAATAGGGGGCTGGCATTCCATCGCATCAGGCAAAGCCCACAAAAGAAGCAAGTGGAGAACTTTCTTTCAGTGTAACCTGATCCTACCTAGACCCAGAGTTAGTGCTAAAGCAGTGCTCTGCAGCCACATCCTCTGCAGCCAGCTAGGCTCTCTGAGCACCTCTGCATGTGTAAACGCCAGCTATATATACAGCCTACTCTACACTGTTTACGATGGTTGAGGGGGAAAGGTTTGTTTGGATAATCTGAAGTTTATATTAGGTTTTTGTTATGTTGTAACCTTCTACTTGGGCACTAGATGGGTTGTAGCCAAATGCTGAGCCCATAAACTGGTGGCTGGCAACACCCCATAACTTGGCAACCAGATTGGAAGGGGGCTGGCTTGCCCTGCTTGCCAGGGAATTAATTCTAAAGGGCTTTAATTGCCAACACAAGAGCAAACCTGTGGGCCAAACCTGTGGCCACACTATAGGGTGCCTGGTCTGTCCTGGTACCAGCACCATAAAGTGGGTAGATAAATACCCAAAAGGTGACCCAGGGAGTCACTCGAATTTGCATCTGTTCTGACTGAATGGCTAAAGATACCACAGCTACTGCTGTCCCCCAGGGTGACCAGAGCCCACCATGCTCATCCAGTTTGGGCCCCGGATGTTTCATTCCCTGTGTCTCATCCACAGTCTGTGCCCTGGTGAAACGCGGCATCACCTCTTGGCCACGGGCCACTGGAGGGTCCTCTGAAGCCACTGAGCATGAGTTCCTGCAGGTCTGCATGTGAACTAGCATAATGACAACCTCCTGTAAGTCACTCGGTCTTCTGTCTTCTAACTCATGACAGACTGAAATCGTCCTTGCAAAGCTCCTAAGAGTTCTTTCTGACAGTGTGAGACTAATTGCATGTCAACTGTCCTGGCCAAAAAGTGGCCACATATCCGGTCAGGCATTGTTTTGGTATATCTGTTTAAATGTTTTATTTTATTTATTTAATTTTGCATTTTGGTGGGGTCTCACTACGAAGCTTGAACTCGCAGTGATCATCCTGTTTTCAGCCTCCCCAGCACTGGGATTACAGGCATGTGCCACCACACCCGGACTCAATCGCTAGCTCAGTGTGCCCAGGGATGGGGCTGGCGTGGTGTGTGGTGCCAGGGATGGAGGCCTGGTCCCTGTGCTTGCCCACGCAGGCGCTTAGTCCGCTGAGCTATCTTGTCAGCCCTGAATGTTTATTTTTTGCCGAATCAGGGATTGAACTCAGGCCCTTGTGCTTGCCAGGGAAGTGCTTATTCCATTGAGCTGTCTCCCCAGCCCCCTGAATGGTTTATATTTTGAATAAAGCAAATATTCTTGGCTCTGTGGCTCTTTGGGGGAGAATGAAATAGACAATGAGTAACAGAAATCGTCAGTGAAATGGTACTGTGTTGGAAGGAGGGAAAAGCAAAGGCAGAAATAAAGTAGCAGAGGAACAGGAGGATCCTGTGGTGCGAGGACGCGGACGCCCGGCACAGGCTTCAGGCGGATACAGGGGTTTGCCATGTGGGAATCAGGATCAAGCCCAAAGCCTGGTGACTGGCTCCCTCCCTGCACCCCCAGCCGGACACACGGCACCTCCAGGGAAGCCATGCGGCTCCATGGCCAGTGCTCTGACACCTCCTTTTCTCGCCCCTCTATGTCTGGGTGTCTCCTCCAGCAGGAGCCTTCCTCACCTCACTCTTGTATACATCTCCGGAAAGTAAACCAGGAACTAATTCCAGCAGAGAATGCTGACAGCCCTAAGCTGTAGCGCTCCCAGGAACTGGCAGTGTCACCTAAGTTGGGGCTGGGCTCGCCCAGTAGAGGACTCTGCCAAAGGCAACCTGGGCCAGGGATGCCATCAGAGGCAAGGGGGAGGGGAGAAAATTCTCCAGGTCGTTCATCCCTCCTCCTACTTTCTCTCCTGACAGCACTGCCATCACCAAAGGATCTGTGAAAGTAGGGGCTACAGAACACAGTGAGCAATAGAGGGCAAAAGGCAGGGCCAACAATAACTCAGGAAACAACTGACCCTAACCTGGGACATCTGGCATTGAAACATAGGACACTGGTAACTGGATTTTGCTGCAGCAGCCCCACCACGGTTTTGCTCCATAGTATAAGGAGTGCTTGCAGCAGGGCATTGTTTCTCATGTCAAGAATCCAGAGCAGCAGCTCAACTCATTTTTTTTTTGTTTGTTTGTTTGTTTTTGTTTTTTTGGCGGAACCAGGGATTGAACTCAGGCCCTTGTGCTTGCCAGGGAAGCACTTATTCCACTAAGCCATCTCCCTTGCCCCTCTGCTCAGCCTTCGATGCACAATTGGATGGATGGATGAAGAGATGAGTGAGTGCCAGTTTCTGCCAACCAGTCCCTCTGCGGCTGCGCTCCAGCTTTGAGGAGCTGCTCACCAGCAGCTTCTCTTCAGCATCTCATCACCTCCTATTGGTGCTAAGATTAGTTTCGGCCCAGCATTCATAACATTTGAAGGCCACATGGACGGTATGACTATAAAGCAATTAGACTGGTTTTTGACAAAGGGATCAAGTGAATTGATCAAGTAAGTTTTACATCACTCCTTCTGGGTCCGTGGTCCACATCTTCCCCTTCCCTGCCAGGCCGAGCCCCTCCCTTGTGAGCTGCTTGGTGGAAGGGAATGAATCACTTTTCAGAGAAAAAATGTTGCTTTCTTTTCAGTGAAATGTCACCCAGCCCTTCACCTGGCTGAAAGGCAGGTGGGTTGGGACAGCTCATAAGAAAAGTTACGTTTCCTTTAGGGAGGAGGAAGAAAACTACCACAAACAGAACTAGCTGGTGATTTTCCCAGGGTTGCAGGAGGCCTGAGAAGTGATCCTAGACACACTGTATACCACTAAAAGACCACCTTCTGGCTTCCTCCTTAAATTTTTTTTTTTTTATTATTATTATGCAGGGTCTTACTCTGTAACCCAGGCTGGCCTCAAAGCCAAGATGCGATCCTCATGTCTCACCCTCTTGAGTGCTGGGATTGCAGGTGTGTGCCATCATTTCTAGCCACCACTCCAATTTTCCAGGGTTTGTGAAACCCTTTGGGGGGTGCACCAGGATAACCAATTTCCACTCACCCCTCTGCATGAGGAGCTCATTCTTAGACTCAGAGAGAGGACAAAGGAACAAGGGTGACTGCGGCACTGCTCATTTGGAGTTTGAAATTTCCCATCTGCCAGGGTCCCCCAGGAGCACAGGACAGAAATCTGAGCAGCACAGATTCCACAGGGCTGACTTCCTCAGTTAGCGGATACTAAAATATTCTCAGTTGGCCTTATTTTTCCATTTGTAAGTTTCTGTTCTGCTACAGATAAGAAAAGGCTACAGAAACCTACCTGCTCTTTGTTTGGGTTCTCTCATCCTTCAGTGATTATAGAAAAATAGTAACTACATGAGAAATAGTTGGGAGGCCACCCAGTGGACTTGGAAAAGTAGGGTCTGTTGGAATCAGAGAGGACCCAGCCATTCTGATCCAAAGCTGTGTGATCCAGCTGGGTCTCTCCACCCACCACGACCTCCATTTTTCTCATTTGAAAACTAGGGATTATAAGATGTTTTCTTGCTGCAGCATGGTAAAGATCACCTGAGATGTATGTTTGAGTACTTTGAAGATTGACAAGTATAATATATTACAATGTAAGGAAGCAGAAAAATGCCTTTGATGTTTAATTAATACTAAAAATCTTCCATTACATTTATTTTACTATAATTGGAAAAGGTGAGGGCCAGAGTATTTTTCAAAAGGACTTCTCCTGCTCCAAAAATAGAATGCAAAAAGCACACCTTTGATTTTTTTTGTGTGTAAACCACAGCACCATTGTTACTAGCAGCTCTACAGAACTGTGACCTTCAGACTTGGTGATATCCAAGATTGAAAGAAAACTCCCAGTCTCGAGTTTTCCAAATAGGTTCTCTAGATTAATACACTATTATTTTGAATACAGGGTTAATAGAATTGGCTCCTCACATCAGCACTTGCAGGAAGAAAGAGCTGAACTCCAGGTAGTTGAAACCCCTTTCAGGAGTGAAGCAGGGGGGAATCTGACTTGTGACAAACACACCTTCCCAAGTGGTGACAGAAAAACCTAGGAGTCCCAGTCTCCCTCCCTCATTGTACACGAGGTGACTCGAGTATCAATCTAGGCTCATAATTTACTTTCAGTTTACGGAATTTGTAAATTTTCGCATTTAATTTGTAATTAAGTTTCTTCTATGAGGCACACCATATGCCACTATTAATTCTCTGTTGTTGACGTCTTAGGAGATACACGACTGCATATTTTGTTGCAATTGCTGAGGTCTTTTGAAAATCAAATGACTACGTGCTTAGCCATATGGGGCTTTGTTATTTAAAACAGCATATTATAAAGTAAGAGAAGGCGCAGCACGAAAAGACCTGTTAACAGGGAGAAATATTGCAAAGCTGTTTAAAACACGGTTACGAGGTTTCAGGCACACGGATTTTCAAGTTTTTCCTCCTCAGGCGTGCTCTTTCTGAAACCCGTATTTATTATTGATCACGCAGCGTGTGTCACCTCCCGCGACCGCTCTGTATCACCACGCGCGGGACGAACCTACACGCTTGGCCCCTGCCCCGTGCCTCCCCGGGGCTGCAGACACATCCCCGAGTTCACCTGGAACCCAGGGCTTTCTTTTAACGTCTTCCACCAGGATCTGACACCGAGCTCCGGTTCCCCCGCCACCACCCTGGCGGCCTCTGCAAGGGGGAGGACGGGTTTTCGGGTTCTCCCGCCTGGCCGGGCTTTTCCGGGGCTCCCGAGCCGCCTGCGGTACGTGCGCGCCGGCTGCAGAGCGGGTGGCTGGGTTGGCGGCGGCGGCGGCGGCGGCGGCGGTGGGGACGGCGCGCGCTAGGACCCAGCGGGCCCGGGCCGGGTGGCAGCCGCGCCGCCGACCCCGGGCGGGCGCCGGGCGCTGGAGCCGGCTCGGGCCGCGATCGGCGCAGCTCGGCCGGGACGCGCGAGCCGGCGGCGGGGCCACCCGCGAGTGCAGCGCCGCCGCGGCCCCCATGCGGCCGCGAGGAGCCCCGGGGGCGCCGGGATCGCAGGTGAGGAGGGCGGGCTCGGCCCGCGCGCGCGGCGCCCCGTTGCCACCCACCGCGGAGCGCTTCGCCGCGCGCAGCCCCGGGCGCAGAGGTCCGGGGGTGGCCTGGCAACTCGCTTATTTTCATTAGTTTTGGCTCCAAAGTAAGTTCATTAAAAGAGAAAAAAAAAAGTTTCTCCGGAATCTGCAGAGTCCTTTCAGAAATTTGTTGGATATAGCCATAAAAATATATATAATCATTGCAGACAAATGGATATTTATTTTTAAAATGGTCAAGTAATTGCTGTAATTCTGCTAATTACTTCTTACTTCTCGGGGAAGCCCGCTTTCGTGGGGCTCCCAGGCGGCGCTTCTGTGCCCCAGGACTAACGTGTTAAATGTGGAGTTCGGTGGGGGCAGAGTTTTGGGCATTGCTGTTGCGACTGTTTTGCAATCCATTATACACAGGGTCAGATCTATGGGCAGTTTAAACCTCTTTTCAAATACTGTAACTGCTTCTCCTGGTGTGACATAAACAGATGAGACTTTCCGTTGAGGGCGGCAGGAATATTTCTCTTTTTGGAGGAACATTGTTTTTGAGGAGAAAAACCATGATTACTGGCTGAGAAGGCTGAAGAGCCTGCATCTCATGCTTTGTTTATAGTCTGGGAATGACATTCGGGAAAGAGAAACCCAATCTTTCTCGGGAGCTGTTAATCGCGGGGTTGTTCATTTTTTAAATTTATTAGTTTCAGTTGGTAGGCTGTGCAGAAGGTGACAGATTCGGTAGCAGTTCAGACCCATGATTGCAAATGCAAAACGAGCCTCCTCCCAAACTGCTGGTGTGGTGCAAGCTCCGAGAGGAGCCGGTAGGCACGGTGCCGGCGGCTCATTGAGGGAAAAGGGAATCGCTTTCCTGAGCTGGGGAAGACATCCTGCTACATTCCTTTTGTTCCCTGCTTTTCATTGATCACTAGCTCTGCCTCGGAAAGGGGCAGCAGCTTAGAGAGTGCAGAGCTCCTAAGACTGCACACGAATGTCTGGAGCCCGCTCTAACTCGCACCCTGATTGGTCAGTTCGATTGAGACTTATGAAAACTGTCACCCAAAACCTTCTCAGAAAACCAAGACATCCTTTCGGACAAGCCTTCTTGTGCAAGGCTTTCTGCGAGATGGCTTTTTAATCCCTGTGCGGTTTGCTCAGGATACCTGTATGTTTACATTTTGTTGTTGTTTCCACTCAGATCAAGTAGGCCGTTTTGGTGACATTTCTTTGCAGATGCCAGTAACTAGCATTGTAGATGTGTCAATTGACAATAGTCTTAATGATTTCTATTCATAAGGTGTAGAATGCAAAGTTGTCCAATTTAGGATTAAATTTTCCTAACTGGCTTTAAAAAAAAAATTGAATATTGAATAGCAACCTCAGTAGACGAATGCTTACCCATGTCGTTACTTTGATATTTTAAGTGCCTTTGCGTGACTGTATTGCAGGCAGCAAATCTAACTCTTGCAACAGGGAAAGAACGAGATAATGCAGAACAAACTATCAAAATCAGCATGCACACTGTGATAAGAAATCCTGGTATCTGCTTTGAGAAGAATACGTTTCATGTCCAAGAAAAAGGGCATTCCTCATCATTTAAGGCTATGAATTAGCAAACATTGTGAAATGTTTTATCTACAAGACAAACCATAGGGCCCACAGAATCTTCATTTGAGCCTTAAAGTGCTTTGTTAAAGAAGCACTGTCCCAGGAGTTAAATGTATAAACACTTTTCTGATTGGTTTAAAAATTTAGACACAGGAAGTGGATGGTATCTAATAACCCTTGAGTGGAGACATGGTTGTCATGGAAACTGAGTAACCCCCCCCCACCCCCACCACACGTATATACACTGCCATGACCACCACTTAAAAAAAAAAAAGCCCTGCATGTCATCACAGATGCCTGGAGAACACGCTGGCTCCTGCTAAGCTTTTCCCACAACATCTGTTGAAACCTGAGATTGTGCCTGTCAAATCAAGGTCATTTTACAACAACAACCAAAAATGTAGTCTCTTGGATTTCATAACTGTATTTTTATTGAAAATATTTCAGGAAATAAAAAAGCCTGAAAGCCACGATGAGTATTTGTGCTTACTTAGCATTTTGCTGCCTCCGAATTGTGCAAGGGGAAGGCTCAGAAGAATGTATTTGAGCACTTTATTGTGAAATCAAAGTATTTATACAGAGGATCGGTGTGTCCTCCATGAGAACAAAAACACTGTTCAGAGCCTTAAAGACTTTCCTGTTACCTGTGGCTGAAGAGAGCTATGGGGAACCTGTAGTGAGGGGATTCTGTCTGCAAGAGAGTTCCAAGTTGGACTGAAGTGATTGAATTTAAAAGAAATTGTGATAGTTTGGACCCTGCCCCAAAACTGCACTGGCAGGGAGGGAAAATGAAAACCGTCTGGTGGTTAGGAAAGAATGAAGGAGAGTGTTCTCCGTCTGTGAGCAGGAAAAGAAGAATAAAAAAAACAAACTTCTAAATAAACATTGTTTCCAAATTGCAGATATTATTGTTCAGTTGATTCAGAACATAGTCTTCATTTATGGGCAGAGAAGAGGGCTTTTATTTCAGTACATTATAGCTTCCCCAAACCAAAGCTGCAAATATTTCCACAATGTTAGTGTAATAGGTATGGTAAGGAGTATTAAAAAAGGAGAAAAGTTTGGAGACCTCACCCAAATCTCCTTGCTGCCCCAATTATTTCACCGAGAAAAATAAGAAAACCCTCTCCTAAATTTTGACTTTGCTAGGTAAATACAAAGCAAACACATTTGTTACAACTTTCAGATGTTAAATTCTTGATTTTCTTTTAGAAATATCTTCTTTTAAATTATGCTAACTTGTAGCATTGCCTCGCTTTCTTTTACCTGAAGGTGGTCAGTTTTAAAACTTCTTTGGTCAACAGTTTGATCTTTTTTAAAAGAGCATCAAATTTCCCTGTTCTCTTCAACTAATGGTGGGGGAGGGGAAAGCGTCCTAAATATATTTCAGTGTTTGTTTACTGTCAAAGGAAATGCAGAGGTTAGAAGCAGTGTAGTGTCATTCAAGGGATTCAGGGTGTATTTCATGATTACTTCTTATCAAATATTTAACTTAAAGGACCCGGTGAAGAACGTTAAGTTTAGTGGGAAGATTTGTCTCTTAGGAAAGGATTTCCTGTAGGGAGCTTTCTTATCTTTAAGTTTGTTCATTGGCCGGAAGCATGTCACTTGCTTGTTTTTACAAACTGAAGGACATGAATGGGATTTGTTGGTTTCTAGAATCTACCTTTATTCTCTATTGTCTGTCAGTAGTTTGTTTAGGACGCTGTATTTCTCAAGAGACTTGTAGGAGTGCAGTTCATTTATTTCACCTCTGGTATTTCTGTTATTTTCCTTTTGAATCAGAAAAACAAAACAAAACAAAAAAAAGATCATTTTACTACCCTGAAGAACTTACTTTATCGATAGGAATTGAGAAGTTAGTCAGTAAAATTCCAATTCATTTCCATCATCAGATTGTTACTCATATACTACTAAAGCTGACATGTTTTTGATGCCTATGCCAAATTTTTAAAAATCATTTCAGAATACCAATCAAATGTCAGTTTCTATTTTGGATGAATCCAGAGAGGGAAGAGAAGAGAAACATCCTCATTCTTCTCTTTGCTTGTAAGGAAAAGGTCCATGCAGAATACATGTCAGGTGTATGGCAGCTCTGCTCCGGATGAAATCCTGCAGTTGGAGGTGAGTAGGCTAGCGCTGTGCTAGAGCACACTTGTGGAAAACCTTAACTGTGACAGCATTTACTGCATGCATGTTGGCGCTATTTTTGGATGTTAGAAATAAGTGTAATAGGGGCGGGGGCGATGGCTCAGTGGAATAAACACTTCCCTGGCAAGCACAAGGGCCTCAGTTCAATCCCTGGTTCTGCCAAAAAAAAAAAAAGGCAAGAAAGAAATAAATGTAATTTTTTTTTTTTTTTTTTTTTTGGTGGAACCGGGGATTGAACTCAGACCCTTGCGCTTGCCAGAGAAGCGCTTATTCTATTGAGCCATCTCCTCGGCCCCAATAAGTGTAATTAATTGTCTCATTCGTTTGGCTCCTTTCACAAGTGCATGAACCTCTATTTCGGTAGCAGCCTGGTGAGGGGGAGAAGCCAGCTGGAAGGAGAGAAAGCCATTCCTCGTGGGTTTTGCATATTTTTGTAGACGTTGTTTTGTTTTATGTTTGGAACCTTATGCAAGACCTAATATATAAATTAAATATAAACAGCTACTTTGGGGAAACACTGCTTTCAGGAAGGCTGTGAGGAACTGCTTGGAGAACCCTGCATTCTCTTAGCTAGAGAGGACTGTTGCCTTGACAGTTTCCGACAGCTTTGCTCAGAATGAGTAGAGACAGGGTTACATGAGATATCTCATATTCTAAACCCGAAAAGGCCATCATGCATGTAGGAAAAGGTGGTTGTGGCCACAGGTATGGGAAAGTGCTGCTCAAACCTGTGAAGAGCAAAGAAGAAAGAATATTTTTAGGGATATTTATAATAAAGGACCCTTTTCCTCTTAAGCTATAGGAATCTTATGTGGAAGTATCTGGGAGTTGGGTAACCAACTTCCCTGGAAGGCATGAGTATGATCTGTTATAACCTCAGGATCTGTTACAGCTATCCTGTTAGTCAGTGAAAATAATTTCATATTAAGTGTCATTTATGAAATGAAAGTTTGCCAAGCTATATAAGTCTGCTTGGCAGACTCAGTAGTGTTGTTGAGAAAAATGATAACACAGATGATATTTGAATATCATCAAATATACTCAGATTGTCTCCTCTGTTCTAAGATTGTTCTGAGCCAGTATGGAGCTGTCAGATGTCCCCTTCAGATCCTAGCTCTGCCATTTTAAGGATTTTTAGAGGTGATGGGCAGAGGACTCCCCTTGGTTCTACCCTTGCTTTGCACAACTGTCTGATTCACACACACACACACACACACACACACACACACACGTCTGGAGAGAAGGAGAAATCAGCAGAGCCTTCAGGCAAACTGTACGAAGTAGAATTGTGCTTCTGATGGGCACAGCCAGTCTCCCCGCCTTGCTTCTTAGAGGCTGCCCAGGTGGGGAGTCTATAGAAATCGAAAGGACGGGTGCTTCTCCACATTCTCCTATTACTTCCATTGTGTTGCCATGTTCTACTACCTGTGTGAAGTTAGGGGTTATGATTAAAATAATCAGTGTTCTGGGAAGCCACAGAGCTTCCAACATCTTTTAAAGAAAGCTTTTCCTCGGCAGAGATGAGCATAAAATAGTTGGCTGTAGTGGTGGATGAAAATGACTGTGGACCATTTTTATTTATTGAACTGTTGAATAAAGCTTTCCATGGTTAGGCTGTTTAAAGCTATCATTCCTTCTCCCCCTTGCATTTCAGACAAAAAATGACTGTGCACAGCCATAGAAACCCAGTGGAATGGTCCCCAAGCATTGTCCTGAGCACACAGCAGCGCTGTTTTGGGAGTGAGCACTGCTCCATACTTGGGCGGTTTGCTTTTTGAATTGAAGGATGCCTGACAGTTACCAGGACATCATTGAGGTTAAAAATGGAGGATTTCCCCAAATGGCATATAGTGTGTGCCTAATAATATCTTTACAGATGTAAAGATTCGGAGAATGAGCTGAGCCTGAGGGAACATGGCTGTATTCCTAGCTGCTTGGGCAGGCTGAGGTAGGAAGATTGCAAGTTCAAGGTCAGCCTGGACAATTTAGCAAACCCCTGTTTCTTTAGTAAAATAAAAAGGACTGGGGATGCAGCCTAGTGGTAGAGCACTTGCCTCGCATGTGGAATACCACTGGTTCAATCTCCAGTATTGCACACACACACACACACACACACACACACACACACACACACACACGAGACTCAGAGGGCAAGAAGTCCCGCTTGGAGGGCAGAGGGAATTGCAGTATATTATACAGGTTAGATTTTAATTAATCTGACATATCTTTGCACTCTTAAATTTTCTGGTTCAGCAGACTTACTATTTCCATAGCCTTTAAAATGAAGTAAAAACAAACAAAAAAAATGAAGTCAACTACTGTGTAATGATTAGCTAATAAGTAGCTCCAAATGAAGACCCTTCTATTGTTTCTTGAGCCTAGATTTAGTCTGTAGAATGACCTTGAAATAAGTTACTCTGGGGGAATCTTTCAACGGAGGGACACAGAGAAATCACATCACATTGGACAGGAGTTCTGGTTTATCAAGCACTGCTGCTACATTGTTGTGTCCGATTTTCCTCATAACCTAGTAGTAATGTAATGCTGCTATTAATAACTAGCCATAATATCCACTGATGTCCCATTCTACTGAGGAAGGATCAGAGGGAGCTCTATTCCTAGAGCCATGCATTCTTTGGTAGCCCCAACTCCAGACTCTGGCATTTCCCCCCACTGCCCGCTTCGCCACTGCCCGCTTCGCCACTGCCGTCTGCCTGTTCCTCTTCCAGCGTGCAGGGCATTCTGTTCTATGCCTGGAATGCAGTTACTTCCTAGAAAGGATTGCAGAGTGGGATCGGGAGCATTGGTTGTGATTCTGACAGAAATTATGATTTTTTTTTTTTTTTTTTTTTGCTTAAATTTCTGGTTCCTGCATTTGGCCATCAGTGATGGGAAAGGCTTGTTTTCTTTTCTTTTTTATGTATTTAGGACAGGGTCTACAAGGTCTCACTATATAGATCAGATTCTAGTGATCCCCCTGTTTACAGCCTCCCAGGGTGTACTGAGCCGAGATTGAGACTGGGTGTGGTGGTACACTCCTGTAATCCCAGCTCTTGGGAGGGAGTTAGTTTGACTTTCTCAGCTAAGCAGGGAGCTCTGCTTGTGTGTTCCTGTAGGAGAAGTAACAAGGTTTATCATCAACGGAGCATCCCACTCTGCCTAGAATATGTGTCTCCAGTTAGAACCAGCCACGAAAGAGATACTCACATTACAGTGAAGCAAGTGCCTACCACTTCCTGAATCTCTTGAAGAGGTCAGGGAAGCGATCAGAACTTGGCAGAATGAATTCAGGTTTTACAGGTATGTTTTCATATATCCCACATGTATGAAGTTGTTTCAAAGAATTGATGGAGAGAGGTATTAAAGCCCTAATGGGCAATTTAGGGAAATAAATCATCCATGTATTTATTTTCTCATTGAACAGTTATTGAGCACTTATTGAATACCAGGAACTGTGCCTTGTGATAGCAATGTTTGATAAAAAAAAAAAAAAAAATCCCTTGGGAGCACAAACCACCTGTTCGTGTCTCTCACCAGCTTGTCATCTGGAAGTACGCACAAGTGTGGTTCTTTTGAGATTCAGACTCCAAGCTGGTCATAGCAGGTTGGAGTGCCACTTCCCTGAGTTTCTTGAGCACTAATCCTAGGACCATCATGGGGTGAGGGTGAGGGTGGGCAGTAGTTTATGTGGGAGATACTCTCTGGATGACCCCGGCAGGGAGCAAGAGGAGAGGAGAAGGTGATCAGGAGTTAGTGGTCTCTCTGAGGGGACACTGAATGCATGCCTGGGACCTGGCGCTCTCGGTCTCAAAACTACTCCCAGGGGGCTGATCCCAGCCTTCTGGCCCTGCCCAAAGGCTCACAGCACTTCCTGTTGGAGGTAAGATGGGAAGGCCTGAAGAGGAAGAAGCTGGGCTTCAGCAGCTTCACTAATTCTCTGTGCTCTGGCTCCTTTACTAGCCAATGTTCTGGAAGATTCCTCATTTTTATTGTCCTTTGAACTTCAAGGTGAGTGAAAATCCTGAGGAGGTGGATTTTTAGTCTCAAGAATGGGAACAAGAGAAGTGGCCTATGATGGCTGTCCAAATCCTCAGGCAGAAATCCTCAGTACAGGCGCTCCTCTGCTTGTTTTCTCTCTGTTCCAATCATTATCTTAGTTCCCAAGTTACAAAACTTGGAGGTCCTCTCCGCACCTTTGGCTTCTCCTACATGTGATTTATCCCCAGGGCTTCTGGCCGCCTTCTAATCTACCTCACATTCTTCTCCTCATTCCATGAGCTGAAGGGGTTCTGACCCTCAGGGTCCTTTCCTCTGCTAAGACCACTCTTGAAATATGGGTTTTGACCCTAGATTTCCTGTTTTTCAAACGTCTGTCTTCCAATAGTGTGACGCTTGGGTAATCACTTAAAACGAGACAGGTCTTAGGCACTAATTCCCCAAGTAATACCAGGTACAACTCAGTCCTGTAGGAGTCTTACAAGTATTATTATGAAGGCTACATCATAGAGCCCCAGGAAAGAAAGCATGGAGCTGAAAACATAGTTACAATTCAAATTATTGGCCACTTTTAATTGTAACAGTGCTAATATTGTTATCTTCCTTGTCTACTAGAACCTCGGGGGCTCCCTGCCTGCCTCTGTCTAATTCTGAAGTCATTCTAGAATTTGGTGCAGCCCATGAGTATTTAGGGAAGTCCCAGGGTCTGCTCAGCGTTTATCCCTCCCTACAGTTCTCTTGGTCTTTCCAGTTCCCTGCCATTCTGTGTACTGTTCCTTAGCCATAGCATTTCTCTTTTTCTGTGTTGTAACATTGCCTTCATCACTTTATTTTTTTTATTTATTTAATTTAATTTTATTTTTGCAGTACCGGGGACTGAACTCAAGACCCTGTGCTTGCCAGGCAAATGCTTATTGTACTGAGTTATCTCCCCAGCCCAAACTTCCCATGTGCATAGTAAATCTTTTTTTTTTACTTTGTCTACAGCAAATGCTCCTCTCTTTGATACAAGCATTGATTATCAAGAGCTTTTGGCCATGAATATTTTTATGTTTTAGTTTTTTTAGCTTTTGAGGCAGGTCCTTGCTATGTAGTTCAGGCTGGCTTTAAACTCACTTCCTAGCCCAGGTTGGCCTCAAATTTGCCTCACTCCTCCTGCTGCATTCTCTCGAGGGCCGGGATTGCAGATGTGGCCACACACCAATGTATATATTTTGTTGGATCTGATAATCCAATAGTCCCTCAGTTCTCAGCCTTCCTGGGAGAAAATGTCCTTTCCCCACATTCTCATTAAGTGAACTACAGTTTATGAAAATCTGGTCTCCTCACCCTTGTGGCTGTGAGAACCTGCTGTAGGGAGGAGCCCTTCTCGCTCACCCAGGTCCTGAGCAGTGCTGGGGTCTGGTGAAGGGCCACGGGGTCACTGCCTGAGGCGGGATTAATGGTCTTGTTTAGTGAGTTACTTCTAGTGAGAGCAGTTTACGTGAGAGGCAGGACTGGCTTTCTGTCTGACTGTGTGATGATCTCTTCTCTCGTATGCGTCCGCCATATTGTCATGTAGGCAAGGAGATCCTCACTGGAACTGAACAAGTGAGGCTGCCTTGTCATGAACTTTCAGCCTGTAAAGCTGCAAGCTAGACAGGCCTCTTGTCTCTGTAAAGAATCCAGCCTCTGTTATTTTGTTATAAGAACAGAAAATGGGTGAATATGTACATAAATGTTTCTTTATGTGTGTGGAGTTTGTTCTTGTCATATTTTAGTCTTGAATTCACTTATGCTAGTTTTTTTTTTTTTTTTTTTTTTTTTTTAATGTGTGTAGTACAGGAGCTACCAGGTCTCACTACACACATGAGACTCCGAGTGATCCTGTTTTTCAGTCTCCAAAGTGCTGGAATTGCAGGTGTGCCACCGGACCCAAGCTCAAAAGCCATCTCAGTGTGCCCTGGGGGTGAGATTTGGTATGGCTGTAGATTAGATTTTTGTGTGTAGTGTGTATTATAGGCACACACATGTGCATATGACAGATATATTATCGGCATGTAGTAGGTGTATAAATATTGTGTCTGTAGAGACATAAACATGTATGTGTATCTGTACTTACAGTTATAGCTATGTGATGACTTGTCGGCAGTTGTATAGATATTCAGTTGACCAGTTAAACTTTTTAATTGTGTCATACATGTAAGAGATGACTCAAAGATGTGATGAATGATTAAGTAATAAAGTACTACAATAAGAGAAACACTGCCAAGAGTGATGGGATAAGTGTGAACCAAGGAAGATCACACTTTGGAGCGAGGATGAATAGCAGTGTATCTCTCACTGTAAATTTTTAAAATTTAAACACTGTGTGCTGATCAAACACGTATGGTTGGGGCCAGGTAGATGGCTCAGTGGAATAAGCGCTTGCCTGGCAAGTGCAAGGTCCTGAGTTCAATCCCTGGTTCTGCAAAGAACAAACAAAAAACCACATATGGCCTTTTCGATCCAATAAAAACATTGTGGGTGTGTCTTCTTCCACTTCATTCATGGAGTCTGGCATCATGTGACTGCTGGCTTCTCCCAAAGCCAGAGGCCATGGAAAGTGAACATTTTGAGTTGATTCTGGAGATTGACACAGCCACAGTAGTGCAACTAAAGTCACTCATGAAAGAAGACTTTCAGCACTGCTTCAGAAAGTGACAGGAAAGGTGAGGTAGGTGTGCATGAAGCAAAGGGGAAGTGCTTTTGGAGGGGATTAATAGCGGTCTGCCTTTCACTGTGACAAATTTTTTAAATTTAAATTTCACTATAGTTTTTTTTTATCACAACTCATACAAAAAGAAATGAATACAGGGCTGGGGAAATAGCTTGACAGTCTAAGCACCTGCCTGGCAAGTGCAAGGATCCAGGTTTGATCCTCAGTACCACATTGTGTTGGCCCTACCCCTGGCATGTGCCATGCCAGCCACTGAACCAGGTGGGGTGGTGCATGCCTGTAATCCCAGCGCTGGAGAGGCTGAGGCAGGAGGATCACTGAGTCCGAGCTCTGTAGTGAGACCCAATCCGAAATCAATCAATCAATCAATGTAAAAAAAAAAATGAATAGAAATCTAAATCTTGATGGATTTTAAAAGTGATTATATTCATGGGACTAGCACCTATACCAATAAATAAAACATTTCCTTGCGACTGCAAGTGCTATCTTTCAGAGTGATCCCTTTCCTAATTGTGCATGTTCCAGGCTAGTTATGCCTGGGTGCACTTTATTTAAAAATAATCATATAGTGTCTTATCTTTTGTATGTTATTTTTCTGCATACCATTATGCTTCTGAGAAGTCATGCAAGGAATAGTTGTTGCATGTAGCAATAATTTGTTCATTTTTATTGCTGTATAATATTGCCCCTCCACCAGTTTATATTAGTAGAAAGAAGGCTGTATGAATTTTTATCTATTTCTTAGCGATCATATGGTAGGTACAGGTAAGTACATAAAAAACTAATTGCCATGTCAAAGGGTATGCAGATGTTCAAGAGGGAGATTGATTTCACCCATTATTCTTGTCTGGAAGGTTTTCATTTCTTATTCTGTTGTTGGAAATTCTTCAGTATTCTTTACATAGGAAATCAATGACATCATTTACAAATCATGACATTTTTTTATCACTTAATTTTTTACTTTTATTAATACACATTTGCTGTAGATAGTGATTACATTCATTGAAGGGAGGCAATATATGTACATAACACATCGTAATTCTTTTTGCTTCCTCTTTCTCTCCCCTCTGTCTACCCTACATCTATCTCTTGGTCCCCTTCCCATTCTCCCTGTTAAAATACCTGTTAGATCTTATTTTGCCATTGAATTTGGTACATTGTTTTGCAGGATGTGTAAGCAGCATGCTTTCAACAGCTGCACTGTGCTTTTCTTCTGGTTTATGGAAAGAAGTTAATGCTTTAACTTGTTTTGTCTCTTTTTTGCAATTGTTTGCAATTTTTCTTCTTAATTTCTCATACATTTCTTTCTTTTTTTCTCTTTTCTACTTTTACATGGTAATACATAACTGGTTGGAAGACAACACCATATATTACAATAAATACTGTGAAATTCATATTACTTTGTTAAGTGAAAATCTGTATCACTTATGATTTTTTCTGTTTTAATTCTAATTTGTACTTTCTTTCTTTCTTTATTTTTATTATTTATTATTTATTTTTATTTTTATTTTATTAAAATACAAATGTCAATCAGACAGTTTCAAAACACCTTAACCATACAGAGTCGATGAATTAATACATTGCAGACTGTTTTCATAACGTTTTGGTATTGTACAAGGTGCATACATGATATTATATTTACAGGTTTTTTTTATAGCTGAATTATATCAAAAATTCAATAATTATTTACCTAGTGGATGAACATAGCACTAAAAGCCGACATAATATCCTGTCCAACCACCATTAGTGCAGATCTTGCCTATCATAGAATTATGTAGAAGCACAGCGTTATCTATCCCAACAAATAATGACATTTGTGTCATTTGCCAATCCTTGCGTCTTTTCCTTTCCTTACTGCATGGCCCCTCTGACACAGTGCTGAACATGAGCGAGGGCTGTTGCTTCTTTTGTTTTCCTTCTGATTAAACAAGAAATGCTCTTCTTCTCCCACTCTAAAGTTGCCAAGATATTTTGTGGAAGCCATTTGTGACATCCAGTAACTCTTTTCACTTTCTCAAATTTTGTGTTATTTTCTAAATTTTATTTTTCTACATTTACAAAGCAATTGATGTGATTTTTCTTCTTTAATGTTGTGAATTACATTAAAGTATTAAGCTGACCTTGCATTTTGGAAATAAATTAAGTTCTCTTTATAATACTAGCTTTTGCATGCATTGCTAAATTTGTTTTGATGATAGCTTACAGGAGTTTTATATTTGCATTCATGGTTAATGCAGTGGATTGTGAACTGGCGTTCAGCTTGTTACACCAGCTGAATTGACCTAGCATGGTTCTGGATGTGGGGCGCCCAGCTGAGGGGTGTTGCTGGGAACATAAGAGGCAGAACAGGAGAACCTTTGGGGAGCCTGTAGGGAAGTTGTGTGGAGAAGCTGCTGTTCTTCTGGGCTACCTTGCCATGCTGGCTTTCATGGTGAACTTCGCGGTCACTGGAAGAGCTTGGGACCTTCAGCTACGGTTCATTTTTGGAGAGCTCTGGTCCTCATCTTGAGCATTGCTTCCTGGCTCTGGAGGGGAACATGGTGCACAGCTCGGCCTCCTGGAGAAGCTCGTCGCGTTGACTTTCCTGATGGGGTCTCAGCAGTGCAGGAGCTCAGTGTTGCTGAGGGTGGCTGTGGACCTTTTGAGGGGAGCGCTGATGCTTACCTTGATCATTGCCTCCAGGCTCCAGGTCAGAGCCCTCAGCCTGCTGGCACAGGTTCTTCAACCTGCTGGCATAGATTTCCTAGCTTCCACCATTGACCTTAGGGCCTTCCCAGCGTAGATCTGTGAAGCGGGCCTGCGTGAGACCTCGTTTGGGCTCCAGGCCTCCAGTGGGACTTGTGGGATGCAGTGTTATGGGCTCTGGACTTTCAGCTGGACTCACGCAGTATATTAGGATCCAGGTCCTCAGCTGGATTCTTTGGTCTTTACTATATGAACAGGTTTCCTGTGCTCTTTGTTTATGATTCTTTAGGTGATTAAGAAATAATCTTATACAATGTGTCCTGTATTGTATTATTCCACTTGCCAAAACCTGAAGCCATGACAGTTAAGAAGTCCTATATGTTTCTTCTTACCAAGTTATAGCGTCAGTGTTTTCTAAACTCCAGAATAAGCCAGAGCCCTTTTTGTATTGTCTGGAAGTGTTTCTATAGGGTTAGAATCATGTATGCTTCAGAAAGTTTGATAGTGGTTTGGTTATCCAGGACTGGTGTTTTCTCTTAGGAAGATTTTCTTCCTAAAATTGCACTAACAATTCGGTTTCTTTTGTAGTTGAGATTCTTGTAGTGACCTCTTCCTGAATCCATGTTAGCAATTTATGCATGTCTAAGAATTTATTTAATCTTGCTTTTTAAATGCTTAGTGTGTTTTTTTTGTTGTTGTTTGTTTGTTTTGTTTTGTTTTTTGAGACAGGGTCTCACTGTGCAGTTCGGTTGGCCTTGTGCACACTTTTTATAGCCCCAGGCTGGTCTCAAACTCCCAGGGATCCTCCTGGCCTCCAGAGCGTTGGAATTACAGGTGTGTATGTCACCTTGCCCAGTTTAAATGTTTTGTAATAGTAATCTTGCATTAATCTCTGTGCCATTATAATTAGTTGAATTTTGTTACTGTAGTTAGTCTTTTCTGGACAACATTTACTCTTAAAGATTTCTTTCTATTGGATTTTTGCCTCTCTTTATTATTATTATTATTATTATTATTATTATTATTATTATTATTTATTTATTTATTTATTTTTTATTTTTTTTTTGGTGGAACCAGGGATTGAACTCAGGCCCTTGCGCTTGCCAGGGAAGCGTTTATTCCATTGAGCCACTTCCCTGGCCCCTCTATTATTCTTTTGTGTTTTTTATTTGGTTATGTTTCTAATATCTTAAGATGGCAATGTAGTTAATTTTTAAATTTTATTTTGCTACAGGGTCTACAGGGTCTCAGTACATAGATCAGATTCATAGTGATCCACCTGTTTTCAGCCTCCCAAGAGCTGGGATTATAGGCACCTGCCACCACACCCACTCTCAGTAGCTGTCTCAGCATGCCCTGGGGGCAGGGCTGGCATGGCTTGTTGGGGATTGAACCCCAGCTGTTGCATGTGTCTAAACAGACTTTTTAATGTGCTGAGCTATTTGGCTAGCCCTAGTTCATTCATTTTGAAATTTTAATTTCAGTATAAAGTTGTAAGGTTTCAAGTACTGAGTCAATTCTATCTGAGTCTTAATATATAGCATTTTAATTATTATTCCCTTCTAAGTAACTTCTAAATAATTACTTTTCTTAGTCCCGTGAGTCATTTAAAAGTAGTTTGTTAGCCTCGCATTATAGTATACAACTATAATATCAGTTTCACAGGAGGCTGAGACAGAATGATTGCCAGGTAAAGCCCAGCCTGGGCAATGTAATGACTTAATGAGACTTGGTGCGGGGGGGGGGGGGGCTGGTGGTATAGTTCAATGTGAAGGGACTGAGTTCAGTCCCCAGTGCTGAAAAACAAACAGAAAAAGTACTTTGCTTTCATTTCTAAGCTTCTGGTATTTTTCAGTTTATTCTGTTTATTACTGATCCTAACAATTAGGTTTTGGTCATAGAATTTAGTCATGTGGTGCTGGGGATTGAACCCTGGTCCCTGCACTTGCCTTGTCTGCTAGGCACTTAGTCTGCTGAGCCATCTCTCTGGCCTGGAATATTTTCTTTTCAAGTATGCTCCTTAACTCTCACAGTGCTTTCAGTTTTCACATGTGTTTTCTCTGATGTGAGTGTAACAATATCAGGTAACAGTAAGACTTTAACATTTCTTTTTATTAGCTTTTTCTGATACAACATTTCTTTTTATTAGCTTTTTCTGATACATGTTTTCCCATTCTTTATTTCTTAAAATCTTTTGTATCCTAATCAATATACATCTTTTATATGTGACATATAGCAGTACATTGTTCTTGTGGATTCTCCAAATAACCATCTTTTAGCTGAAATGTGTAATGCATTTATATTTATTGTAATGGCCAATATATTCTAATTTTTTCTTCATCCCCCTCCTTTCATCATTATCTTCTTCTTTTTTTCTTTTTTTTCCTTACTGGAGATTAAACCCAAGGCCTTTGCACTAAACCACATCCCTAGCTTTTATTTTGAGACAGGGCTTCACTAAGCCTCTTACTTGCCGCCTAGGTTGAAACCTGTGACATTTCTGCCTCACCCTTTCACAAAGCTGAGATTATTGGCCCACGTCAGGGTGTCCAACTCCAATTCAGTTTTTTAACTTACCTTTCCATTTTCCTACCTCTCCTGTGTTTTTCTTTCTTTCTTTCTTTCTTTCTTTCTTTCTTTCTTTCTTTCTTTCTTTCTTTCTTTCTTTCTTTCTTTTTTTTTTTTTTTTTTTTGTGGAACCAGGATTTAATTCAGGCCCTTGCACTTGCCAGGGAAGCACTTACTCTGCTGAGCCATCTCCCTGGCCCCTCTTTATTCTTTTCTTCCACTTACATTTTTTCTTACATCATTTATTTTTCTATAGCAGTTTGGGAGTTTTAAATTGTAGTATAATTTTTTTAGTGATCCTCTAGAAATTTTAGCATGCATGGTTAATCAACGGCTAAGGCTAATTCATATATTTCCCCTCAAATTCTGCAAAGTTAAGCTCATTTAACTCCAATCAGTGTGTCCTCAATTTGGGTCACATTTTTACTCAGCGTTTTATTTTTTATCTATTTAAAACCATAAATATTACACATTATCATTTTCGCTGCAAACTGGAAATATTTGTTCAGATTTACCTCCCGGTGTATAATGCTCTCTGCTGATAGTTCCTCCCACTGCATAACTTCTTAATTTTCATTTAGTAGGACACACGGGCAGAAAATCATTTCAGTTATAGTTTGTTGGAAAACATCTATTTTCCTTTTACTCTTTATAAAAACAGCATCTTTATTTTTTTTTTTTAATGGTGCTGGGGATAGAACCCAGGGCCTAACATATGGTAGACAAGTGTTTTACTGCTGAGCCATGCACCCCACTGAACAATAGCATCTTGCCAGGTCTAAAATATATTTTTGTGGGCCGGCGAGATAGTTCAGCAGACTAACGCGCCTGCTCAGGCAAGCGCAGGCAAGCGCAGGGACCTCGGCTCAATCCCGGGCACCACAGGCTGCCCCAGCCCCACCCCCAGGAGGGCTGAGCTGGCCGAGTCCCAGCGTGGCAGGACTCGCCTGTGATCCCAGCGCTGGGGAGGCCGAAAGCAGGAGGATCGCCGCAAGTCTGAGCTGCGTCGTGAGACTTGCAAACAACCACATACATACTTGCTAGGCACAAAATTTAGTACTTTTCTATCACATGTGAAAGGCGTTCAGTTGTTTTCTGCTGAGAAATCTATGCTGTCTAATTGCCATTTGTGTTGACTGCATCCCTTCTCCAGAAGTGTAGTGTAAAGGAGTAAAGTACAGAAGAGTATAATATGAAAAATATAGTTTTTCAGATAGTCTCTTTATCATTGATGTAAGTTATCTTGATGTGAATTTGTTTCTACGTTAGTTTAAAATTTTTCTTTTTATCAGTCCATGTTACATTTATTGTGGGGAGTTGGTACACGTATGTAACTCAGCTGCATGCTCGGTCGAAGAGGACGACCACCCCCAATAGAGGAGGGCCATTCCTCGGTCAAGGGTTTACGAGTAGCTGCTCTTCCTGCCAGAACCTCCAAAAAGGCTCTCCATCAAACACTTTTTTTTTTTTTTTTGTTTTCTGGCCAGCTCGGCCCACCCTGTGTGCAGGGGATTGAACCGTGGTCCCTGTGCTTGCTGAAGCTTGCGTAAGCAGGTGCTTTAGACCACCACTGAGCTATCTTGCTGGTCCTTCAACCTAACATTTTTTTTTTTTTTTTGGTAGTGCCAGGGATTGAACTCAAGATGTTGAGTTCAGTCCTAACACAAGCCTCACAAACCTAACACTTTTTGATTCTTTATATTTTCCCCCTTCCTCAGCTTTTTGTGTTTATTGGCTTAGGGTTTGCAACTTTGTGAATTTGTGGGTTGGCATTTTCATTAGTTCTGGAAGATTCTCAGAATGTGAGCCTGTTGTGTATGTGGTTTTCATGATGCAAGTCTTAGGCTTTTAGTCTGTCTTCTGTGTGCTTCCCCTATTTTCTGTGTCTCTGTATCTCTGCGCTGCCTGTCCTTCCGTCTTCTCTTCTAGTTTCCTGTACCTAATCTGTCTAATCTTGTTTGCTCTTTATGTACTTCTTCCCTTCCATGATTTATTTAAGCATTTATTTCATATGGAATGTCTGATAATTTAAAGTGTGAAGTTTTAGTACCCTCGGTTCTGCTGGGTCTTATTTCTTCTGATTGTTGTTCACGCACTTTTCTTTTCCTTGTGCATGTGTGTACATACCTCGTTTTGCTTTGTATTACTTTGCCATAACGTTTGGAGACTCTTCAGTAAGAATTCCTTGAGTTTTGTGTTGAAAATGAGTTTCTCTAGAATTCACATTTGGTTTTTCCCCAGCTCCTGGGAGTATTACCAATCTGCAAAGCAAGGATTTAGAATTTTCAACGTAGGCTGTGGGGGCCAAATAGGTCGTCGGTTTATCCTCTAAACCTGAATGGGGGCATCCTGTGGATGTAAATTTTTAGTTAAGGCCTTGCCACTGCCACTTATCCCTAACTTTTGAGGCAGCAGTTAGGATAGCCTTCTAGTCTTTTCTTTTTAGCTGGATGTCTCCTATTAGACTCTGTTCCTTTGCGGGTCCTGGATTTGTTAGTGTCACCAGCTTTATCTTCTGCGCTCTGTCTGTGCTATGTTTTTGTTTTGCCTTTTTTAAGACAGGGTCTTACTATACAGTTGCGGCTGGCCTTCAGCTCACTCTGTAGCCCTGGCTGGTCTGGAACTCTCCGAGATCGTCCTGCTTCTGCCTCCTCCAGTGCTGGGATTACAGGCCTGCGCCACCACGCCCGACTCCCCTGCTGCATTATACAAACAGAAGCTCAGGTTTGTCTAGTTGGCTACATGCCTCCAAGGTGAAAGTTGTTTTAAATTTTGTCTTATTTTCTTGATGGCTCATGAATATATTTCAGATTATTTTTGAGGAAATATTTTGCACACCTTTTTTTAAAAAATGTGTTTGGAAAAGGGTCTTGATACACAGCTCAGACTCATAGTGATCCTCCTGTTTTTAGCCTTACCAGCCCTAGGAATGTGGGCTGGGGTGCCGTGCACCGCCATGCCTAGATTCCCATCACCAGCTCGGAGTGTCTGGGGGCAGGGCTGCAGTCCCTGTGCTTGCCTAAGCAGGCAGTTAGTCTACTGAGCTATCTCGTTGGCCCTTATTGCACAGATTTTTAGTTGTTTTTAGTGACAGGATTGAAAGGGAATCATATTGCCAGAAGAGGAACTTCTGTATTTCTTTGTAGTCCTTCTTCAATATACATTTATGTATTTAGTACAGAGTCTACAGGGTCTCACTATGTATATTGGACTCATAGTGATTCTCCTGTTGTCAGCCTCTCAATCACTGGGATTATAGGCACACGCCACCACGCCCAGTCCCAATTGCACCTTCTCAGTGCACCCTGGGGGTGGGGCCAGCATGGCTCGCCCAGGGGTTGAACCTATGAGTCCTGTGTCTGCCTAAGCGGGAACTTTAATCTGTTGAGTTATCTGATCAGCCCTCTTCCTCAATAATATTAATATATCTCAAAACACATAAATGCCTTTGGCCTACTAGCATAAAGACCCTATGTGCAAGAAGCAATAAAGAGCTGGGTGTGGTGCATGCCTGTAATCCGAGCACTCAGGAGGCTGAGGCAGGAGGACTGCTGTGAGTTCGAGTCCAGTATGGGCAACAGAGAAGACCTTGTCTCAAAACAAAGCAAAGGCAAACAAAAAAGAAAGAAAAAGCAGTCATTATTCTTAGAATATCCCGGGCCCTCCACATATTTTAAGGTTTATATTAAGACTGAGCTTATATTAGTGCTGAGATAACAACTAGCCGCTTTACCAAATGCAGAGTAGTGTGACGAGTCAAAGCAGCAGAGGCTTGTTTCTTTCCTATGCAGAATGGGTGGCCCGATTACCGGATGCCTCTTGCTCTCGTGGTTCTTTAGGGTAGCAGACACTTGCCAGGTTGGGGCTCTGCCGTTTTCAGCCCCTGGCCCTCGAGGTCACTGTATGTACTTGGATCCAGCCAGCAGAAAGGGTAGAGTGCAGGGTGATCCATGAGCGTGACTAGCTTCTGTTGACCAGGCCTCGCTGTGACGCATTCCACTCCTCCCGTTTCTGCCGCCTGGTGCTTAGGAAGATGCCATGTGGACTTACAGAGGGGTTTTGGGAAAATGCAGTGCACATATGTGATCGGAAGAGGTAGAAAGAAACGAGTTTGGTAGGCGGCCGGTTCCTGGCATATATTTTTCTCTGAAAGTGCAGCCCAGTCTGACTTCTCACTTCTCTGAGTATTTATTTCAGCATCATCAGGGTTAGGGTTTAATTGTCCTGAATTATTTCATGTATGTGCAGTCTAAATCACCAGCTGTATGCTCGTTGGGTCTGTGAATCTTTTTCAACTTGTATTTTTATTTCTTTATTTATTTGGGGTACAGGGTCTCTCTACACAGCTAGGACTTGTAATGATCCTCCTATTTGCAGCCTGCCCAGGGCTGGGACTATAGGCATACACTTCCACGCCTGGACTTGGTGGCCAGCATGTGGTGCCGGGGATCGAACCCTGGCCCCTGCGCTTGCCTAAGCAGATGCTTAGTCCACTGAGCTATCTCACCAGCCCCTGATGTCTGAATTTTATGCTGGATTTTTCAAACTGTCACTGTTTCAACAAATATGACCCTAACTAAATGGCTGCTTAGGTAGGCACAGGGACCCAGGTTCGATCTCTGGAGTGCCATGCCAGCCTCACTCCAAGGTGCGCTGAGATAGTGAATGAGACTGGGTGCGGAGCACCTGCCTGTAATCCCAGCACTTGGGAGGTTGAAAACAGGAGGGTCAGTATGAGTCTAATCTGTGTAGTGAGACCCTGTAGACCCTGTACTAAATACATTTTAAAAAATTGGAAAAATGACCCTAAAAACTGAACCTCTAAGCACATAACAGCTGTACCCAAGGGGGTGCCTGCTCATATGTTTAGGGCTCTAGTGTTACTGCCTGGAACTTACTCATTGTTATTATTGCTTCAACTTTACTTGAGGTTTCAAATTTGCCAAAATAAAAGCCTGGAGAAAAAGCCCTATCTCTGAAGTTTGGTGACGGCCCTACAAACCAAAGGCTGTTGTCTACAGAGGATCAGATTAACCTGTCTCTGGTTTGTGCAAAAACTGCTGTGTTGAAATGAGCCCTTTTTTCTCTCTCCAAAGTAATCAGACTAGTCATTGCATTTTTGTTGAGTTCTATGGAGTGGTAGTGTTGTGCAGCGTGGGGCCAGTGGAGATAAGACCCTGCTCTAAAGAGGGCTGGTGAGCGAGAGCTTTGAATGGGGGAAAGATTCATTTATTTATTTACAGTACTGGGCATCAGGACTTTGCCCATGTCAGGCAGGTGCTTATGCTGCTGAGCTATTTCCCAGCCCAGTATTTGCTTAGGGTCTTGCTACACAGCTCAGACTTGTAGTGAGTGATCCTCCTGTCTCAGCCTCCCCAGTGGGATTACAGGAGTGCATCACCATGCCTGGTTTCAGTGGCCAGCACAACATGCCCAAGGCTCTGGGGCTGGGCTGTGCGGTACCAGGGATCAAACTCAGGTCCTTGTGCTTGCGAGGCAGGTGCTTAGACCTCCTAGCTGTCTCCCCAGTCCCTGGGGGAAAGATTTTTGTGACTGAACTTTGAGTGGCAGAGTGATGGGGAGGTTCTAGGTTATTAGTATCATGTAAAAGAAAATGGCTTGGTGACATCTTGAGTCTTTTAGCAGTGACCTTAGACTCCTTTTCCTTTTATTCTAGTCCTTGCATGAGGAAGTGGACCTATTTCCAGACCCATGTTTAGCAAACCAACGAACAGAGGAGCTAAGCTCTTGAATATTCCCGTGGGTGAAAGAAAACCTTGGCTCAACTGGACCCTAGATTACTTGCCTTGCTGTTACCCTGGGCTTAAGTTTAACTCATTATTTGGTTGCTAGGCTCAATGTTTCCAGTGCTTCATTGTTTCCAGTGCTTAGTAAATGACAATGACATATGGATCCAAGTGAAATTGTTGGAATTGTGTGTTGTTTTCACTGCATAGCTTTTTTTTTTCTGGACTGCGGTAGACTATGGATGGGAAAATACACTGACATCTTAGTAATTCTAATCTATTGCCCACCTGCTAGGAGGTAAACACAGTGCATGTGGCAAATTACTTTGTGTGCCAGTAAAGGTTGTGTTTTGGAAAAATGTTGGACTGTTTGTATCTAAAACATTGTTTTGAATCAAGTCATCTGAAATATGCAGATTGAGAATAGGAAGCAATATCCTGAGCACCATCATCAAAATTCCAGGAAGGGACAGGCCACAAAACACAAGATACAGCAAGTCTATAATTAGCAGCCACTCTGCTTCTGTGGGCTTTTCCTTCTGACTTTGGCCAGGGAACTGCCCTCCAAGCCAGAGTCGTCATTCACCTTAGAAGATGAACCAGGAGGCAAACATTAGCTCTCTGAAAAGCCAGGACAGAGCATACCCTTCACTTAATATGTTGTTTCTTTCATGGAAAGGGCAAGGCATAGAATTTGGGGCAAATGAGGACAAGACTTAGCACTTATAATAACAGAAAGGAAGGAAGCCCAGGGCTTATCTTACAAATCATGTTCACTTTCTTCTCAACTCTAAAACTTGTCTGTTTACTTTTTGGAAAAGTTTTACTCTTTGAAAAAGTTTCCCAGACTGCACCAGGGCACTAAATTTCAGCCAAGGACATTAATAAGATTTAGGGCCCAGGACGTGGCGGGCCAGGATATAACAGCAGTCCATTTCTCTTGATGTAGAGAGCTGCTGAATGGTCTCTTCTTGGAGTGCCAGAGTTCTTTTCTTCCATACCAGATAGTTGCCACAGAAGACACGACCTCCATATATTTCATGTGGCCAATATGATGTGTAAATTATATTTTTTCAGTCTAGTCCTCCTTGCATCGTTGTCAAGATGGCTGAGCAGTCTGGTTTGTTGATAGAGCTGGTTTATAGCAACTGCCCCAGTGCAAACAAAAATAGTACCTTTTTTCTTTCTCAAAAGCATCCTCGTTTGTCTAAGGCATTACAGCTAGCTAGCTTCCGGTGGCAGTGTCCCTAGCCCAGGTGAGCAGGTTGGTTCTGATCAACTCTTTCATTGAGTTTAATTTTGTGACTCAAACTTTCAAGGAAAAAATTAATTGGGAAGCGCTGGTGAGCTATCAAGCTAATGAGAAATGGCAGAACCAAGGTCTGGGATAAGGAGCTAGTGACTGATTGAATGATCCAAGAGGTAGCCCTCGCTTTGGGGTCTGTTTCTTAATATCAGTGTGGTTGAAGAATTAAAAGATCACAATATTTTCCAGAGAACAAATTATAAATAAGAACCATAGACCTTCTAGGACTAATTCATTTACTGCAGTTGAAGTCTAAATAGATAAACTTTTTTTTGGAGCGATTCAAATGCTCTGGAGTAGGGACCAGCGAGATAGCTCAGCAGATTAAGCACCTACTTTGGCAAGTGCAGGGACCAGGGTTTGTCCCCAGTCCCATATGCCACACCAGTCCCGACCCCAGGACCAAGTCCTGGCGTGATGGCACATGCCTATAATCCCAGCCAGTGTTGGGGAGGCTGAAAATAGGAGGATCGCCATGAATCTGAACTGCGTAGTGAGACCCTGTACTAAATACAGAAATGAAACAAACAAAAACATGCTCTGGAGTTGCTGATGGCTGTGGTTATACAATATAATTAATTAGAAGAGGTATAGTGGGTGAATTTGATGGCATGTAAATTATTAACATAATAAAGTTATTTTAAAAACATGGGTTCAAAAGAATAAATGTTTGGAGAACATTAGTGAACTAGAAGATAGAGAAGAAAACAGCAAATATAAAGGATAAGGTAGTGGTATAGCTCAGTGAAGTCTTGCAATAATAAAGCATGAAGAAACAAAAGGATGGAAAATAAGTACAAGACTGTGAAATATGAACTACAGGAGAAATACCCAATATATATGTAATTGTGTGTTCAATGTGAGAAAACAGGACAGAAGAACTGATAGGAAAAAATGACTAAGAATGTTCCCAAGCTAACAAATGACACAAAGCTATTGCATTGCATATCTCTAGAATACTGAACATGGTAACATTTCTAGATGCAAAACCACAGAAAAGCTGAAAAGCAGCTAAGGTTAGGGGAATGAACCCTTTTTTGTTCTTAAAGGAGAACAAAGGTTGAAAACTAGCTCTTCAACTGAAATGGTAGAAATCAGAAAGAAATGGAATGCTGTCTTCAGACTGCAGGAAAATATAACTTCACTTTAAAATCTATATCTACCAAAAAGATTCCTCAAAAATGAAAAGTCAAAGTTGTTAGAAAGTTACTAGTTGAACTGAACTAAAGAAAATATTGAGACTGGGCGTGGTGGTGCACACCTGTAATCCCAGCTCTTGGGAGGCTGTAAACAGACGATCACTGCGAGTCCGATCTAGTAGTGAGACCCTGAACACCCTGTAGACCCTTCCCTAGAATTAAAAATCAAAAAACAAAACCCCCAAAAAAACAAAGCTCAAGAGTTTTGGAATGCCATGAAAAGTAATAGAAATAATGCACAATTAAGTATAAATGAATATCAACTGTATAAAATAATTTCCTGTGTAATTTAAAATATATAGATAGTAAAACAGATGTTAAAGGAGAACATAAGTCTGAAGAGGTTAATGAATCTAAATTATTCTAAGTTCCTTTTGCAGAAAATGACAACTAATTTGTATTAGGCCTTCAGAAATAATGGATGCATGCTTTAAACTCTGTGCAACCTTTGTTAAAAGATGAATAAGAATATGTAAATATCAAGCTAAGAAATTGGTGAATGAAATAAAGAATACTGAGATCATTTTTTGATTATATTATTTAAAAAAATATTTTTTCGGTACATGGCCTCACTATGCAGCTCGGACTTGTAGTGATCCTCCTTTTTCAGCTTCCTGAGCACTTGTGGTACCAGGAACTGAACGCGGGTCCTTGCCCTTGCCAAGCAGGAGCTTAAACTGCTGCGCTATCAGCCCTACTGAGAACATTTAAAAGAAAGTGGGTAACATGAGAAAAAGGATTAAATATAAGTGACAAAATAAAAACACAGCAGGGTAACAGACTTATGCCAAAATATGTCAGCAGTTATATTAAGTATAGGTAGACTAAATACTCTAATTAAAAGTCAAAAGATATAAATAATTGGAGTTTTAAAAAATCTTTTGTGCTACTTAAAACAGATGTAATGACTTATAAAAATATGGAAGGGCCAGATATAAAAGGATCTAATAATGTATACCATGCCAAATGAACCTAAAAAATACCAAATGAAATAGACTCAAAGAGAAATGCTGTTAGACATAATAAATTAGACATAATAAAAAGTAATCGGTTCGCTTACTCCACACAAACTATGAGGTGTACAAAGAGAATTAGACATATCCATAGTTAGGAATTTTAACACATCTCTCTTAGTAATTGGTACAACCAGCAGACAATAAAAACCAGAAAGGATGTAGACGGTTCAAACAATGTTAATTGTCAGATATCATTTGATTATAAAACCTTGCACTCGACAGATATAGAATATGCATTCTCTTTTTTCTTCAATTTTAATTTTTATTAGTGCATGTGTATAGAACCTACCAAACATGTTCTTGTGGGGAGTTGGTAGGAGTCTGTACGCGTCTTAATTCTTGTTTTATTCCCTCTCCCTCCATCCACTCCCATCTCCCTGGATCTCTGGATCCCTTGCTTTGCAAAAGAGCTAGCCTTTTCTTTTTCCTTTTTCTTTTCTTTATTTATTTTTGGCAGAACCGGGGATTGAACTCAGGCCCTTGTGCTTTGTCAGGCAAGCACTTATTCTACTTAGCCATCTCCCTGGCCCCTGGCCCTTTATTTTCTACAGTTTGTCTTTATTTTGCTCTTTATTTATAGTTTGAGTTTTTTAATGTAAGACCCATCATGCGATATTTAACCTGTGTGCCTGATTGATTTCACTTGACATTATGGTCCCAAGGTGTGTCCGTTATCCAAATGTTTTCCAATGTTTTTTATATGCAAGGTTATTAAGCAGCTCTTAAAACAATCAAAAGGATTGAAATTATGATTCTGTTTTCTGAACACAGTGATAGTAAGTTGGCAATCAATAAAAAAATAAGATAACTGAAAAATCCCCATGTGTTTAGAAATTAAGCAATTATGAGCCAAAGAAGAACTAGCAGTGATAATTAGAAAATATTTAGAAATTATTGACAATGAAAATATGAAATACCCAAATTTGTGGATTGCAGCTAAAGTAACACTATATAGCTTGGAAAAGAATAGAGACTTAAATATTCTCAACATTAATTTCAATAAGTTAAAAACAGAACACCAACTAAATTTTTAAAGAGGTACAAGGAAAGCAATAAAGATAATAGAAAACAAATCTGATCAGCTGAGTCAAAGGAATAGTAAAATCAATAAATCCTGGTGAAATTATGAAGAAGAAAATCACAAACAACCTAGATCAGGAATGCAAAAGGGGTATAATAATGCGAGGATAGTAAGGGAATTCTATGAGTAGTCATCTCACAATATATTTGAAATTTTACAAGAAATTTTATGAATTTAGAAAAACACCATTTATCCAAACTGGTATAAGGAAAATAACAGTCTGAGTAGCTTTATATCTCCACATATGAATATGTAATTAAAAACTTTCCCATAAGGAAAACTTCAGACCCAGATGGTTTTACTGTTGAATTCACCAAATATTTAAGAAAGAAATAACACATATTTTCCACAAACTCTTCCAAAGAATAGAAAAAGTGGGAATAGTCCCAGTTTGTTTTAGGAAGCCAGCAGAATTCTGATACTAAAACGTGACAAAATATTATGAGAAAGGAAAATTCCAGGTCAGTTTCACTTATGGAGATAAATGCAAGAATCCTAACGGAAATACTGGCAGGGAGAATCCAGCAGTAGATGACTGTATCACAGTGGAACTGTAGTCTGCAGGGAGGCACACTAGGAAGCAAAACTCTGAGGCAGGTGACCACTGCAGTGTTCAGGTAATTGCTGTGGAGTGGCCGGGAGGCCTCGTGCAAAGAGTGACGAAGGTTCATGTCCTGAGTCATTGCACTTTTTTTTAAATATGTTTTTGTCTATTTATGTCCCATTTCACAATGTAAATGTTGTGAAGCTTAATACCTTTAAGATCATTTTTTTATTTTTATTTTTAATTAGTTGACTGTTATCCCTGGACTTAGTACCATGAGGGATTTTAAGCTTTACCCTTTTCCTTCCTTTTGAATTGACATTCTGTTTACGTTATGTAAATGATGTTGACGAATGACACCAATGATACGCTGCGATCACTGATCTTCGGCAACTTTTAGGGTTTTTTTTTTCCTGTTAGTCAGCATTGATTCTTTATAATTTGGATATCACTGAGCCCCTGCCTGCCCTCTTTTCTTCTTCCTTCCCCTCTCCTTCCCTTCCTTTATTCCTGATCTTCCCATGTGTGCCAGTTTTGCTCTTGTTCGAACACATCAGATCGTACACAGCTCCCATTGCTTTCCTGCTCTTACTTGACCTAATTGCTGTCTAAGCTGGTTCCATCGCTGCCTTTGTGCCCAGATTTGTTCTCGACCATGTCCTGTTTCCTGTCCCATGTTTTCTTTGTTACTTTTGCTGTTTTGGTGGCACACATCCCGTTATGGCTTGGATCTAAAATGTATGAAAGCCTTTTGTGTTCAGAGTGGAGCTTTCGCGGGGTGATTGCCTCATGGGAGAGCTGCACACATCATGGCTGAGTGTGCTTCTGGGAGTGGGGCCTGGTTGAGAGTGGGTTACTTGTGGCATGACCTAGAAGGATTATAGTCTTGGCTCCTTCTTTTCCTTCTGCTCTTCTTCCTTCTCTTCCTCATCTGTTTCCCCCTCCTCGTCTTCTTTATTGTCCTCTCTCTGCCTCTCTGTCTGTCTCTCTGTCCCTGTCTTTCTCTCTGTTTCCTGGCCAGCTTGTTTTAGGAAGCCAGCAGAATTGGGTTGAGCAGCTTTTCTTCGCCATGCTCTTCCACCATGCACTTTCTGCCTTGGAGCCAGCAGCCATGGACTGAATCCTCTTAAACCATGAGCCAAAATAGATCTATCCTAAGTTGTGTCAGATATTTTGTCCAAGGGACAGGAAAGTGGCTTATTCATGCCTTTATAGTATCCTAATTGACATGATCTGGGTATGGTTTGTCCCTCAAAGTTTTATGTGTTGGAAGCAGCACCCAGCATAATAGAACTCAGGTGGTAGAGCCTTCAAGAGGTGAGGTAGAGAGAATGACCAGGTGATGAAGCGCCACTCCTGGAAGGGATTAATCCCTGTTTCTAGGAGGGGGATTAGGTCTCACATGACTGGATTAATTCTCATGAGACTGTGTAGTTATAAAGCTAGACTTTTCCATGTGCTTGACTGCTTCTGCAACTGGCTGGTTCCCTTTCGGCTTCTCTGTCATGCTGTAGCAGAGCTAAGGGGTTCAGCATATGACCCCCATCATGCTGTTTGGACCTTTCAGCCTTCAGCTCCATGACCAACATCCAGCCCCTAATATTTTGTTATGATGCATAAAATGGATCAAGGCACCAAAGAAACATAGGGGATCAATTTTCCAAGAACTCAATCTCTAAAGATATCTTGACTCATTTTTCCTTTTAGTCCATAGTTTTGTTACATATATAATAATAGATTGAACATGAGTTTCCCTCAGTATTTCAAAGGCAATACTCTGTTGCTGCAGCTGAGAAGTTCTGAGTGTTCAGCTTCCCGATGTGAGAGATCTTTTTTCTCTCTGGAAGCTCTCAGGATTTTAATTTTATCCCCAGTGTGAAACTGCATGGTACTACACCCTTCTAGTGTCTTTATAAGTAAGTCTGCTGTAGATTTAATAAAATCTTGCAATTGGAAGACATATGGCACTCTTCTAGGGAAGGTTCTTGTGAACCTGGGGGTTTTGCTTGTGTGTTTGCTTGATTTTGTGAAGTCTTCTTCTTTTGTGGCATTGGGGATTGAACCTATTGTCTTCACATTGAGTTCCATCTCCATCCAATTTACAGTGGTTTTTTTTTTTTGAAACCAGGTCTTGCTAAGCAGCCTGGGCTGGTCTTGGTTACTCTCCTCCTCAGCCCCCAGAACTCAATTAAATTATTTTCTGCTCACTATTTAGAAATTGTATTAATTGGATGGATCTTTTTTGTTTTCACTTGTTTTTTGAGATAGGGTCTCACTAAACTTCCCAGATGAGGATCTGGTAATCTTTCTACCTCAGGCTACCTCAGTGCTGGAGTCGTGTTTGCGCATTCCCACACCCATCATCTAGAAACTTTGATATTCTATTCTGTCCTCTGCATTATCTCTGTCTCCTGAAGCTTTTCCTGTTTTTTCTGCTGTGGGTGTCTAATTTTTACAGAGGCTATTTTCCTCAGATCCCTTGTGATCTCTGAGCATCCGTTCATCCCAAAATGAAGAGTTCTGAAGAACTTAACTGGAAGCAGTGACCTTCTGTAGGGCTCATGGGCTGAGAATGATATGGTTTCTTCAATTTTAAGTCCCAGGGACTCTTCTTCCAGACTGTTCCATCTCAGTGGGGGTGAATCTCCTAGGCTTCTGTAGAGTGGACAGGGACCTCAGTGTTGGTATTTGCGGGCTAGGTCACCAGATCCTGTTGTTCAGTACGGTGGACCCTCAAGTTATGACCGGCCTGATGTACTGACTACTTGGCTGCTGACATTTTAGTTTTAACTTATAACCAAAGTCTTGAGTTATGACCTGAACGCCAGCCATTTGTGCTTCCAGATGGCCTCAGACATAGATTTAACCCTTAAAATGTTTTGGAAGGAACATGAGAGCATCTTTTCCTGTATGCGGTTAATTAAGAAGTCCCAGGCCAGTGTCTCTCTCAGGACACTGTGTATAGGGGAGAGACTTTGAGGGGTGGGTAGAGGAGCCTGAGCTTTCAACTGACAGCTTGAGTTACAACCAGCCCTTGGGAACGACTTGAGTTTATAAGTCAACGGCCCATTGGCATGGAGTTCAACGTTCACTTCAGTTTTCCACCTGAGTTTGCCCTGGCTGTCTTCTGAGGCTTGGGCTGGCCTCTCCATTGCACCTTCTCTAAACCCGATTGCCATGAGGGTGGGGAGGAGATCCTTATGTTTACAGCCACCCACTGGGGTGAGGACCTGAGAGCCTGGCTTGGGGGAGTCACGCTAGCTCCTTGCACTCACTCTTGCCTTCTCATGGCTGATACTTTTTGACCCCTGAGCCTTTTAAAGATTTCATGCAGGCTTGATCTGGTCAGTTTTCTTCTTCTGAAACATGAGCATTAGCCTTTGCAATCGCGCCTCAGTTGTGCTCTCCCTGCTCCAGTCAGCTGTCTTCCCTGAACTGCCTGGTTTCTCTCATCTGCTGTTTTCTCCTCTCATTCTCCCTGCTCTCGTGTTGAGGGCAGAAAAGATGACTTGCGAGGCCAAGAAGAGAATGCAGGGAACGTCTGTAATCTGCGGCACAGCTCCGCGACCACGGATCAGTTCTGATCCCTCTCTCTTATCAATCTTTGTTCCCTGTTCTCTAGTTTCTCAGCTATAGGCAGGCAGATTCAGATGCTGGCTCTACTTGGGAGCTATGGCCAACTCTTTTTGGTGCTAGAGAGAAATGATGCCTAGGGCCTTGTGGATGCGCGACAAAATACCCTGTCACTGAGCCCCACCCACAGCCTTCCACTTTTGATAGGTTTCTCCTGATGTCTGCTACTTGGTTACCTAGAAAGCTGGACCTTGCCAGGCAGGGCACCTGTGCCAAGCATTTCTGCCTGTGTCAGCCAGACCCCTCCTC
This sequence comes from Ctenomys sociabilis, assembly GCA_004027165.1. Lineage (NCBI taxonomy): Eukaryota > Metazoa > Chordata > Mammalia > Rodentia > Ctenomyidae > Ctenomys > Ctenomys sociabilis. Next base: position 140,045 of record PVKA01000059.1, read on the forward strand.
CTATACTGCCTGGAACAGAGGGTCAGGGAAGGAAAGCTCTGAGGTGCCTGAGGAGGAGTGGGCTGGCTTCCTCCTCCTCTCCAGAGCAGAGGCTGGATGATTTTAAAATGCTTTTGGAAGTGCTAATGTGACTGTAGCCACACAGTCTTTGGCGGGTTGGCTTATTGTTGAAAATAAAAGTCACCGAGAATATGCAACACCTCCCCCTCCCACTTCTTTCTAATGGCAAAGTTTAAGAAGCTGCATCTTGACCTCAGTTCTGAAGCGGTTCCAAGGTAGAAAGCATTCAGCTTCCAGGTCTGGGCTGGCCTACAGCCTCTCTTATTTCTGGTGCGTAGTGCTTCTGCACTTGGCCTGTAGACCTCAGCTGGACAGGCTTTGTTCTCTTCCTTCCTGCATCCAATCCAGGCTGGGACTAGGATGATTTCTAAATTCTGCCCAGACTGTGGGACTCAAACCACGAGGAGCACTGTGGCTGTGCTCTGTTATCATAGGCCCTTCTCCTCATCCTCTCCATAGTAACTGAAAAATTATCCAGGCGTAGCCATTTTTTCTGCCATTTTGAGATTTGCTGAGGGGACTCATTAGACTTTCATTAGTAATTTGAGTTTGTGGAAGTTACACAGTGCTCTAGCAAGATGATCGTGTTTTTAAGTGGCCTACCCCTAGAGGTAAACTTGAAATTTTTTAGTAAGTTGGTTTTGCAGTGGTCTGAAAGAGTGCATCTTTTCCAGAAATGAGAACACGGTGTCTTCTTCAAAGGCTACCCAGATTAATAACATAACCTGGCATGGCACACGGTGGACAGTTGCACTGGTTAGTCATAGTCAGGAGAAACAACGGCTGCAACTCAAACTCAGGTACCTAAGTTTTTTGATGGGTGTATGATAAAGTGTCCTAAAATAATTTCTTAGCCAGAGGAATGTTGGTTCTGCTCATGAGTGCTGAGTGCCTCTTATTAAAGCTTTGTTGAGCACTTCTCCGTGAAAACAGCAACTGTGTCCCAGAGCCCAGCCATGTCTTAAATAGTATCTCTTCAGTCTTTTTTTTTTTTTTTTTGCTAGTAGCAGGGATCGAACTTGGGACCTTGTGTTTACCAGGCAGGCGCTTATGCTGCTGAGCTATCTCCCGACCCTATCTCTTCATTCTTAGCTAGCAACTCAGAGGTGCTCCATTCCAGGAGCTGATGAGGAGTGTAATATTGAATATATTGCCACCCTACACTGAACATTTGGTGGACCAGGGGGATATCTATGCGGGATTGCTAGTTCTTTGACCTGTTCCTGAATTGAATCCAATTACTACCAAGTTCTCCATCTGATATGATGTTAGCCTGGGGTTTTCAGTGAACTGTGCTTTATCTTGATGTCAGTAAATTTCAAACCAGAATAGCCCTTATGCCCTTCATCGCTGTTTGTAGCTTTCCCCAAGCCGTGATTCCTGGGCTTTTTGTCCTGAGATGATGATTGCTTCTCCTGAACAGTAGCTTTAGAATTTTTGAATGTCATTGCCTTCCTGACAGTGGTTTCACTTATTGACTCGACCAGCCTGGCTCTTATGAACATTAAATTTTGCAAACCCTACTTTACATAGTGTGATGGTTAATTTTATATGTCAGCTTGGCTAAGCTACAATACCCAGTCATTCGTTCAGATTCTAGTTTAGATGTTGGTAGAAAGATATTTTTAGAGATGAGATTAGCATTTAAATTAGAAAACTTTGAGTAAAGCATATAAAGCCTTATCCAGTCAGTTGATGTCCTTTAGAGGCAAAGACTGAGGTCTGTTAGAAAGAATAAAGCCTGTGTCCTGAAGGCCTTTGGCCTCAAACTGCAACATCCACATTTCCTAGATTTCCAGCCTACCAGACTGCCCTGAAGATCTTGGAATTACCAGCCTTCGTAATTGTATGAGCAAATTCCAAATCTCTCTCTCTCTCTCTCTCTCTCTCTCTCTCTCTCTCTCTCTCGCTCGCTCTCTGTCTCCTTCCCTCCATCTCCCCTCCCTCCCTTCCTGCCTCCCTCTCTCTCTGTCCCTCTCTGTCTCTCTGTCTCTGTCACTTTCTGTCTCTATCTCTCTGTCTCTGTGTGCCTGTGTGTCTGTCTATCTGTCTGTCTCTGTCCATCTATTGGTTCTTTCCCTGGAGAACTTGGCCTAATCTATACTATAAGTTCTTTATAGAAACCTTCAGAAGCAAACAGTTAGTTTTTTTGTATTGTAGGGATACTGAGACATAATTGACAGTGTTTCCTCTTTGCGTGGACTTTAAAAACTTAAAACCAAATCTGTGTATCATCTTTAGTGAATAAACACTGGTGGACACATGCCTTCGGCAGCAGTGTCATACACAGAGGTGCTGGTGGCAGGAAACACCAGAATCTGGTGGGCAGGCTTGGCTTGCACCTGTCCCCTCTCCTAAATATGGTAATTCAGGATTTTCAAGATTGAGGAATCAAAAAATAGTATGCTTTTTAAATCCATCTGTTTCAAGAGAGCATCCATGAATCCTGGTCAGGGAGAGTACATGCAACTGATGTCTGGAGAGGGAACAGGGATTGCCTCTTTTCGTGCTGGCTTCCAAAGTGGAAAGCCTAGGTTTCCATCATGAGATCTTTTTGGTCACTTTATTTTCCCTTTTACATTTCAGCTCTTTGGATCTACTGTCTCATATTGAAATTCTGTCTTAGATACTTTTCTTATTACTGAAACAAAATAGCTGACATCGAAAGTTAAAGGAGGAAGGGTTTATTTAGCTCACAGTTTTGTTTCTGTTCGTGATCAGCTGTCTCCACGCCAGGATGGCCCATGACAGAGAGGCACCCATTCATGGTGGCAGAAGACAGCCAAAGCAACAAGAGGCGGAGGAGACAGGGTACTTTTTGTCCTTCACATTATGTGCAGGCAACCCACCCCAGGGCAGGTATAGCACTCACTCCCTTAATCCTAGCCAGAACTACGCCAATCCCATCAGTGGATAGATTGATCACACACACTAAATCCCAGCATCACACAGTCTAGAGCCAGCCACCTCTGAAAAAGCCCTGGCTTTCTCCACACGAGGCTTTGGAGGGACATCTGGATACAAATTATAACCCCTTCCTCTTCTCTTTCCTTACTTCTTACTTTTGCTTTTTCATTTTGGGATATTTTTCCAGCAGAACTGAAGCCTTTTGATCCATCCATCCATCCATCCATCCATCCATCCATCCATCCATCCATCCATCCCTGAATCATCCTTCATCCCATATAGTAGGTTCTTGTGACCTCCTACTTTGTACCAGATACTTGTGCCAGCTCATCTGGGCAGTAGGGCTCCACACTTAATCAGGTAGCAGCCCTACTGGGAGACCTTGAGTCTGTAAACTGTAGGAAGATTATAGAGCATGACATGTAAGCCTAACGCTGCTACGTCACAAAAATGTTACTTCTCACTTAAACATGCCCTGGCATTTGCTACCTGTCCTGACCCCCTGTCTCTGCCACTCCCAGTCCCTCTTTTTTTTTTTTTTTTTTTTTGGTGGAACTGTGGATTGAACTCAGGCCCTTGCGCTTTCCAGGCAAGCGCTTATTCTACTGAGCCATCTCCCCGGCCCCCTCAGTCCCTCTTAACCTACTCTACCTTTTGGTTTGGATTAACAGTCTCATCTCTTAGCAGCTATTTGATTTACTCATTTGTTGTGTTTATTCTTTTTTATTGTAATTATTGTCGCCTGTCTCCCTCTGCTAGAATGTCACTTCTGCAAAGGCAGGGAGTTCTGTATGTTTTGCTCACTGATGTAATCCAGTTGACTCTACTAATGCATAGCAGATGCTTCTTGGCAGATTTGCAAGTAAATACTTGTTTAATGAGATAAAGTAAGCCTCAAAGATTTGGAGGAATAGATTTCTTTAATATACATATAAGAAAGCAGATATGTATAATTTTTACAATTAAAAGCAACGACAAGGAATATAATTGAGGTAGGCAGAAGGAAGAGAATTTTATACGGGTTCAGATGAGGGAAACATTCCTCACAAGCCGGGTACCTGAGAGGCTTCAGGATGGAGGTAGCATCTCATCTGAAGCTTGAAGGATACACAGAATTTAGACAGGGCGAGTGGAGGTGAAGAAAGTGTTAAATTATTTAAAGCCAAGGAACAACATAGAAAAAGCTTAGAAGAAAGTGTGAGGTGTAGGTGTAGGGCTTATGAGTTGAGTTGAGTTGAGTCCACAGGAGTGATGGACAGGGAAGAATATGGGAAAAAATAGAAGTGAAATTGACCAATTAAAAAATTGGAGAAATGATTTGAACAGGCACTCCAATGAAAAATGTACATGGGTGGCAGATAAGCACATGCAAATGTGCTCTCTATCATTAGTCATTAGGGAAATTAAATCTATAATATGACAACACTTATTAGAGTAGATAAAATTAAACGACTACAATATTAAGTGTTGGCAAGGATGTAAGGAAACTAAACTAATATACTGATGGTGAGAATGTACAGTAGTATAACCGCTTGAAAACTGATTGGCTATTTTTTTTTTTTTCTGGAACTGGGGATTGAACTCAGGCCCTTGTGCTTACCAGGGAAGCACTTATTCCATTGAGCCATCTCCCTAGCCCCTGGCTATTTCTTAAATAGGTAAAAACATGATCTAGGCTTTCTAGCCTAGAGAATTCCAATCTAAGAGAAATAAACTCATTGGCACAAAGGCTCATAAATATTTTCATAGCAGCTTTATTTAGGGTATTCCTCAACCGGAAGTCCCCATCGACAGGTGAATGGAAATGCAAGTTCTCATAGATGCAAACTAAGGAACACTGTTCACAATACAGATGAACAAACTATTAATGTGTGAATGAAATGAAGAACCTCAGAGTAATTCTGTTGAGTGAAAGAAGCCTGACTTTGGAGAAGGTATGGGGGAAAAGAAACCCTTCGTCTTTGCTTATGGGAATGTAAACTTGTAGAACCACCATGGAAATAGCAACTGCATTGGACCTGGCTGTTCCCCTTCTGGGTATCTTTCTAAAATAATTAAAGTTAGAGCCGGGCGTGGTGGCGCAGGCCTGTAATCCCAGCACTCGGGAGGCTGAGGCAGCAGGATTGTTGTGAGTTCGAGACCAGCCTGAGCTACAAAGTGAGCTTAAGGCCAGCCTGAACTGCATAGTGAGACCCTGTCTCAAAAAGACAAAAAAAAAAAAAAAAAAAAAAAAATTAAAGTTACCGTCCCACAGTGATCGATCCATGCATACCTGCTTATAGACGCACAATGCGTAATAGTTAAATCTTGGAGGCAGCCTATAAGTCCATCTACAGATGAATGGGTAAAGAAAATGTGGTACCTGATGGATTGGAGCATGCTTATACACAATGGAGTACTGCTCGGCCATAAAGAAGGATAAACTTGAGACCTTTGTAGGAAAATGGGTCGTGAGACCATAATATTCAGTGAAATAAACTGGACATGTAAGATTATATGTTGCATGATTTCTCTTATGTGGGAAACCCATTATATAAATAAAATACAAAATAAAAAAGACAGACAATAGTACAGAGAGAAAAAAAGGTGTTGTAATAAAAAGAAGCCTATCCAGAAAGTACTATATATTATATGCTTCTAAATATACACAATTTATAAAATTCAAGGGCTAGAGAGGTGGCTCAATGGAATAAGTGCAAGTGCAGGCGCCTGAGTTCAAAACCAGTTCCACCAAATAAATAAATAAATAAATAAAATTCAAACTAGCCTATAAGGACAGAAAACAGATGAGAAATGGCGGGAGAGGGATGAACATATTCCCACTGGCTTGAACCACCAGTGCAAGTCGTACATGTATGACTGTCCCATGGTGCCCAATGGGATGGTCGTGCGTGTACTACCAGTAGTTCAGATCCTCCTAAGAGCAAGACATATGAATCACGGTCCCATCATGAATGTGTTAAAGGGGGCAGGAGATTTTGGGAGGTGATGATTGTCAGGACAGCGTCACAGGTATAAACATATGTTAATACTTACCGAACTGTACTCTTTAGTGCTGTCAATTCTATTCCATGAAGCTATTTTGAAAGTTGATGTTGGCGGGAACTCACCAGAGGTCTTCATGGTCTGGCTGAAGCGTTTATATTCTCTAGGAGGCTGTTTATTTATTCATACAGGGATTTATTGCTTGCTGACTATGTACCAGACATTGGTGGTTGCTAATAGTAACAGAGAACGTGGAAGAAAGGACCAGGGGTAAGTGATGAGTAATTTAAGTGTGCCGGGTCTGACATGCCCAATGTATTGCCTGGTAGACTTGAGGAATGGGCAGTTGGAAGCACAGAAACGTGCTTGGAAAAAGAGCAAGGGTGGAAATGATGATTTAGCTCTGTCCTACAGAAAGAGGGCCTTTAGAGCCATGAAGGTGGTGATAAGATTAAAGTAGAAACGTGGAGAGCATATGGTGTGATCCTGGCTGGGCACATTTATGTGTGTGTCTTGTTCTTACGTGGCAGGAGATGTGAAGGAATGAATTTTCTTTCTCTCCTGCAAAGGTAACAATGAAATGTTTGTGTTTTTGCCTCCCAAGGTTGTTACAGTGTCTTTGTGTCCTGGAACTGAACACAGATTCAGATACCAAGCTTCAGTCCCTACCCAGACTTTCATTAGGAAACTCAATGAAATTTAAGGGTAGGAGAAAGGCAGGCACTGGGAACTGAAGGTATCAATATGGCTGAGTACTAAGGATGGAGATTCTGAGGGGTTGTGGGGCTTCTCTGACTTAAGACAGGGAATAGATATTTAGGAGAATTCCTGTAATGGCAAAGACCCTTGCATATTGTCCTATAGTACACGCCCACGTGCTCAGACTGTGACGGGGTAGTGTGTGGCTCCTGACTTAATATCAGGCATTGTGACCCCAGAAGCCATGCTTGGGGACTCCTGTTCCCTACTTCAGCAGGCACAGGAATGAGCCAGATGAAGGACATGATAGAGGTGGCCCTAGGAACTGAAAACAGACTTTGTCCTAGTGCCTGGGTACCATGTAAGTCCCCACCATGTTCTTCTGGCACCATAAAAGGGGGACAGTCCCTAAAAATATAATTGAAGTGAAATTTCCATTAAGGTTTTTGGCTCTTGATTTAATTTGACTTAGAAGAAGTAAAGCAATACCACATCCCTTGCACTCAACTTGCACCAATGATGGAGCAAATGGATTCCTATTAGAAATAAAACCAGGTCAACATCCATAGGGAACACAGTTTCGGAGAAGACTGAAGGGTGATTCAGGTGATCCATGATTTTGGAGAAAGACCCAAACATACAGATAGGAAAAGAGTATGGGCAGGGACCATCTAGAAATCACCTCTTCCCAGTAAAATGAGATGACATCTCCTTCCAAGCAGTCAAAGAAATTATAGTTTGCATCTGGCACTATTGTGTGATCCTTAACTCTTTCTTTTTGATGTTGGGGATTGAACTCATGCCTCATGCATGGTAGGTGAGTGACCTACCGTGGTGCCACATTCCCAGCCCAGTATTTTTCATTTTTAAAATTTTATTTTGTGGCTTTTAACCCTTGACTGTGATTTCTTGTTACCTAGTTTGCCAGATTCCTGCACAATGGTTTCCTCTGAGTATAGAAGAGATTTTTGGTTGGAACTACTGAGCATGGTAATCCTTGAAAACCCATCTGAGAGTGTATGAAAGGTTTTGTAATCTTGAAGGGAATGATTCCTTCTAACATCTTTATTAGAAACTCACTGTATCTACCCATTTAATAGATGAGAACATTGTGGTCTAAGAAGAAAATCAGAAGCTAATACAAGCTTTCAGATGATTTCATTCTGGGAAATTTTAAGCACAGAATCCTTTTTGTGGCTGATTTTTGAACCTTCCCTAGAAACACCTATCTGATGCCGGGAAATACAGGTGTGGGGTGTTGGAGCCAGAGAATTTAGGCTTGAAATTCTGGCTTTGCCTCCAATTACTTTGATGGTCATGCACCTATCCCTGTGATTCTCAATTTTTTCTCACTGAAATGAGAGTAATCTCTCATAAATTTAAGGAAAAGCTAAAGGGGGATCTGTTTGTTTGTTGTGTAAATACTGTTGGGTGTCTATTCTGCAACCGTGAGAAAAATGTCCTGGTATCATTTGATGGAAGAGAAAGAAATAATAAACAATACAAGAAATAATCAATTATGAAATAACTATACAGGGAAAATTATAATAGCAAAGTAATTAGGAAACCACTTCGAAAGAAGTGGCCAGGGGAGAATACTCTGGCTATCGGGGCTAGCTGAAGGGTGTGGACTAGCCTTCATGTTTGGGGGACAGGAAGAAGGACCAAAATAGTTGGAGATTGGTGAGTTGAGTCTGGTGGCTAGAAGATGACATGGCAGGGCCCTATCATGTCTATTCTCACAGACAAGGGAGGAACGGGCTTTATTCCAGGTACAGTGGAAAACAGCTGTAGGATATAAGAGAAGGCGTGATCAGATCTTGTTCTGATTTTTATGCGAATCCTGTCAGTACTGCATGGAAGGTGGAATGGCAAGACCAGTTAAGGGCTGTGGCAGTGTGTGGCAGAGATGGCAGCCCCTGGCAGAGTAGGGAAGCAGAATGCTGAGCAGTAGGAAGGTCCAGGTCTGACTTGGGAGTAAAGCCAGCAGGTCACATGGTTGGAGTGGAGCTGGAGGTGGAGAAAAGGACCGCATGGAGGATGTAAGATTTTGGAAAGTGATGTTATCTCCTGAGATTGGAAGGACTTGGGGAATAGATTTAAGGTGGGACATCAGAGTTCTGTGTTGGGCAGCCCAAGTTTGAGACGCCTATTGCATATGTCATCAGGAAAGCTGGAAATATCCTGAAGAGCTCGGAAGAGAGTCATGGAACTTAAATCACTGGCCTGTGCATAGTTTCCACTGCTAAAAATTTGGGTAAGAGCATCCAAGAGGGAGCATAGAAGAGAAAAGAGGCCCCAGAGAGCCCTGAGCACTATCATGTAGACCCTGGAGCATGAAAGATGAGCCAGCAATATTACCTCAGAGAAGTTAGTTCTCCCTGAAGTCAGGAAGAATGAGTGTGTGGCATCATCATAGCCACGAGAAGACTCCACTGGTGACAGGAAGACTCCACTGGCCACACAAAGACTCCACTGGCCATGTGAAGATTACTGGCCAGGAGGAGAATCCACTGACCACGAGAAGACTCCACTGGCCTTAAGAAGAATCCACTGGCCATGAGAAGATTCCACTGGCCATAAGAAGAATCCACTGGCCACGAGAAGAATCCACTGGCCATGAGAAGACTCCACTGGCCACAGGAAGACTCCACTGGCCACACAAAGACTCCACTGGCCATGTGAAGATTACTGGCCAGGAGGAGAATCCACTGGCCACAGGAAGACTCTGCTGGCCACAAGAAGACTGTACTGGCCACAGGAAGACTCCACTGGCCACAGGAACTCTACTGGCCATGAGGAGACTCCACTGGCCACACGAAGACTCCACTGGTCATGAGAAGATTTTACTGGCCATGAGGTGAATCCATTGGCCACAAGAAGACTCCACTGGCCATGAGAAGACTCCACTGGCCAGCCAGCTGTGGATGTTCTGTAGCTACTCAGTGAGTTTAGTCTCTTCTTTAACGGAGATAATATCATTCCCTCATTTTAGAGCTTTTGGAGGATATAACATTACCTTTCATCCTGGCACAAATTCAATTTGCAATGGCATTTTCCCCTCTTATACACATCTTTCAAGGTTGAAATATAGAGCCCTTGAAAATCCATGGCTAGTCACCCTGCTTCGAAAGCACACATTTCTCTGCCTGCAGGACTGCCATGGAGAGGTTTCTCTTCTTCCTACTGGAAGTTCACATAATTTAATTTGCCCGAGTAACCTGTTGTCCTGTGTTTCATACGGTCATGACATCTAATGGAGTAATTAATGCTTAGGCTTTTAGGAACTGTTTTGGGCTTTTATTAATCACTGTTGTGATTGCACTTGTGAATTATGAAGAAGTTTTTTTTGATAGTTGGATTTCCACTCAGAAAAATTTCTACATTTGTTCATTGTGAATGGATCACCTGCTGATGAAGAGAACAGAGACATTCCATAGGATGCTGAGTAAGGGCTACCTTGTGGTAACCAGAAGAGCGTTGAGTATTTGAAGCTAGTAGTTAAATGGTTTCTCCTTTCCTCATTGTAATTTAATTAGAAATTCCTTGTGATCTGCTCCCCTGCAATATGGATTGTGCTGCGAACTGCTTAAAGATGTGTGAACACCAGCAGGAATTTGTGGGTTTTGTTTTGATTTTTCCATGTTCTTCCCTGGAAGAATCATTCTTAGGACCTTCAAAAGGAATATGCCAGTTCTTGGGGGCAGGGTGTTGCAGAAGATGGAGGTAGCTAGGTAACTGGGAAGAAGCAGAAACCTAGCCTTATAGTTCTATTTAGGGAAGAAACCCCATCGAATTTCAGAATTGTGTGATTGTATTTGAGATCAGGGTCCATAAAAGGCCAATGAGTAGGGAGATGTGATGGGTGCCATCTAGTCCTGAGGATCCCATTCAGAAGTGCGAAAAAGGAAACCCAGGGGGTGTCTTCTCAGAAAGCCCTTCCCTGCAGGCGTCCTCTGATGCCCTAGGCTATGGCAGGTTCTCTGTACAAATGCCCATGTGGCTGGGCCCGGGAGCCTGCTTGCTGGTGTCCTAGGTGAGGGGGTCAATGCAGGCTGCCCCTATGTTTACAGGACATTTTACTTCTTTTACATGGATGAGAGACTCACTGTTTGACTCCCCGAGCACACAGTTGTCTTCAGTGATGAGCGTGATTGTCTGTGATTCTACTATGGTTGGGGAAGATTTTTCCAGACTACAAATAAAAGACAAATGGTCACATGAGTGCACACACAGGAGCAGCTGCTCTTCTGGGATCCAGTGCCTGGTGACGGAGTGAAAAATACCTGTTCTCCCTCGGACTGCCATTTTTACTCTTCCTAAGAGGCCAGTTGGGAGAGATGGGGGTGGGGTGGGAAGGGCCTGGGTTGGGTGGGCGGGGGTCCATTTATCAAATCCATGGAAGGGTTCCGGCTGACATCTGAGCTGACTTCTATATAGATAAGAGAAGGCTCAGTATCAGCAGATGGGCCACCCTCCTGATTCTGTAGTAGCTTGCTGTGACAGACCTCTAATCTGATGGTATTTTCATCTTAATTTATTTGCAACCTGGTTTTTGTAGGTACCAGCATTTCTGACAAAGGTGATGAATTTGCTGAAGCTTAACATTCAAATTCTTTCCTCGTATGAGTGTTACATAATTATATATACATTTGGGCTCAAAGGTCCCAGTCGAACACACTCCCTTCGTAGGAGGACCATTTGAGTGCCCATTCTCTCATTAATTTTATTTGACATTTATGTCAACATTACATTCCTAGCCTAAAAGGAGAAATCACATGAGCATGCAAGGGTGTATTTTAAAGTGGAGTATTTAGTTTGGCAGTGAAAAGCTGCCAGCTCAGTCTGCTAAAGCAAAATTTTCTAAATTAATCAATAGAAAGCCATCTAAATGCACTAAATTTAAATTGTTCTACAAAGCGCTAAATGCTGCCGAATGTGGCTGTTTTGATATTTCTAACATCTTTCCTCTGGGGCTCCCAGAGTTGACTAAAATGGGTGTCACTGGAAAATTAACTTGGGAGCCATCAGGAGTGTAAGAAACAAACTGAAAATAAGTCACTTGTGATGTCGGCAGTGGAGTTGGCTTCCATAAGGCTTCGCGTGAAAATCAAAGACCTGCTTCTTCTCCCATTTATCCGAATGTCAGAGCCAAGGTTTTATGAGGTAAGCATGTAAAAGTGGGGCTGCTGGCTCTGCAGAATGGAGGGTTCCCAAGCTTCTGCATGGAGTTGTGATGCCTGTTACCAAGTGACCATGTGCCCGCGGACGTTGCCTGGGGTTCCCAAACCCAGATCAAAGCATTGTCTGAGCTCATTAATTCTAAATAACAAACAATTGTTGGAGAGCGCTGATGGCCCCTGAAGTGGATGTCTGGGGTGAATTTCCAACACCAGGAAACAGATGCCAGGAGCAGGGAAGGGAGCTGTCCTTAAGCCCTGGTTCCAAAACATTGACTTTCACATCCTTTGTGGGCTCTGCTCTCTGGAGCTTTTGGCTCTCATGATGAGTTGAGGCTAGGCTTTTGTTTGTAGAGTTTACCAGTTCAGGAAAGGACCCGTCTTAGGCAGAAGTGGGCCACTTGCCAAGCTTTTCTCACCTGTCTTTGTTCTAGTGTTCATCTTTACCTCCTGTGCCCTCTGGCCCAGCCAGGACAAACCCTCTGGTTCCCATCATACTGGCCACATTAGGCATCTGAAGGGTCCAGTGATTGGTTACCCAAAGACCTAGGAGCCTATCCAGATGGCAAGGTCTTTCAAGGTCATCACTAGAGCAGTTTCTAACTGTGGCCTGCTGTGGTCAGTGTCTCTAGGGGACCTCCTTGGGAGGTTGGTGGAAGGACAGAGATGACCAGAAAAGGAGGGACAGGTGTGGTTTATGAAGGAAAAACCATTTCAGGGTTAGTCTTTATTGAAATCAATACAGACAATTTGGTCTTAGTGGACTCAGAGTTTTCATACCCTGTCTTGCCTGTCTAAGCTTCTAACTGCCCCATTCAGTGCATTTGTATATGGGTTAAGCTGCTGCTGCTGCTGCTGGTGGTGGTGGTAGTAGGCTGTCTTATTTCACAGTAACAGTATATCCTTCCTCCCCATATCCAAAGCATAATATGCAGAAAAACTAAGGCAGTTGTAGTTTTCTAGCTATAAGGCAAATCCGTATTTCACAGGGAAGGGACTGTGAGAACTGAAAGGGCCTCAGACTGCCTTTGGGTGTGCAGAGGAGCCCAGGGAGGGGAGGGGCCCAACCTGCTGACCTTGGCCAGGCTTTCTTTTTCATTCTCACTGCATCCTATAGGACAATCACAGCAGCTTCCCATGCAGATGCTAGCAGAGAGCGGGAGAGCAGTAAGAAATCTTCCTCCTGGAAGCCGAGAGCAGCAATATCCCAGCTCTATCAAATGGAAGAGACCTTGGAGATGATGGCATCGATATCTGGGGGCCACAGTTCCCTCTAGCTCCCAGCTCAGGTGTCCCTGTGACACTTCCTAGTGGGAGATGGTTAGAAGCACCCATATGTTCTCTTTCTGCCAGGTACCAGATGAACCCCACCATCCCTGGGACCCTTATAACCTGAAGAAGACTTGAAACCTTGTTAGGAGCTCACCCGTCTATTTAGGCCACACTTTTGCTGTTAATTCTGATTAATCAACTACTGTTTTCTCGGAAAACACCCATTTTTCTGGAATGCTTTTCACTGATGTTGGCTGTCCTGGGTAGAGGGGAGAGGAAAGAGATGCTTTTCAGCCAGAAAGTGGCAGGGGGTCTGCTTTCGAGTAGCTGGGGTTAAGTAGGGGCTGCAGGGAGAGGTTCTCAGATCCCAAGTAATTGCAGTGACCCCGTGTGTTACTCCATTTCCTCTGATGTTCTTAACAAGGGACCCCTGGTGGGCATGGTGGCACAGACCTCTAATCCTAGCAGTCTAGGAGGCTGATATAGGAGGATCACAAGTTTGAGCCTCGCCTGGATAGAGTGAGACACTAACTAAAAAAAAATAAAGACTGGGGATGTAGTTTAGTGCAAAGACTCTTTGAGTTCAAACCCCAGACCTTGGGGAGAAGGGAGACTTCTTTGCTACTAGAGACCCAAAGACCTGATTTAGCCGGATGGCTTTGTCCTCTTGCAGCCCTTGCGTTCCACATGCACAGACAAATGGGGCCTTGTCCCTGCCACTTGTAGATGTGGCAAGTGCCCTGCTGCTGGCCTAGGTGAGGGAGCTCAGGTAATATCTGTATGTAGACTTTCTTCTCTGGAGCAATGTAGAAATGGCCAGCAGGCTAGTTCTGTGGGTGGAGCTGCAGCCCCTGCTTTCACAAAATATTCAGAAAGCAACAAGTGCAGCTGGTTGTCTGAATTCAGCTTTATTGGCATTTGGCTGCTTGCAATATATTTTTAATATACTATGTATCCTGTATCTGAGTAAATCAGCAGGTATGTTTTGAAATTAAATATTTGCTAAGGGCTAGGCTCTTCTCATGTTAAATTATTGATAACAGACTTCACAGACACTGTATAAGACTTGATGACATACGATTTTTGAGTGACCTGCCATTTGTTAGACTTTATCTGTCCATGAAATCCATTTCCAATTCAGACCCTATCTACTCGGAGATTGCTTGCCAGAAATCTATTCCCAGGTTTCTCCTTATTTCAGTGAAATATCTCTAGCTCAGCACCTTTCCAAGGTGGCTGATCTAATCCGGGCCTGATCACTTATCGCTTCTCATTTCCTTTGGCAGGACTGTCAAACTGGAAGTGCATCTCAGGGACACTCGGAGACATGGGGTGTCCCACCCCTTCAGTCTTTCAGTCCGCGGCGGGAGGTGGGAAGAGGCAAACCTCTCCCAAGCCAGAGCTTGCTCTAGGCTCTGCTCACAGATAGGACGGGCCCCGCCCTTCTCTCTGCAGGGGCTATCAGGAATCTTTCCTGGGGAGCCCTGCACCCTGACCCTCAGCAATTAGAGCTCATTTGCATGGCATGGAAGGCCACTGAGCTCCCAGGTCCCTGCAGCCCCCCTTCCTGCCTGGCTTCTCTGTAGACAGGTGCCTGCTTCTGGCTGCTGCAAGGGCCAACAGGCAGGAGGACTCTAACTTGTCATCATAGAAATAAAATTTGTCACCTCTGCGTTCCCAGCCTTTGTTCTTTCATGTTGAACTAACACTCCAAATCTTTATAAACATGTCACAGTTTCTATTTTTATTTCCTAATTAATTCAGAAAAGGAGCAGAAGATGGTGCTAATGAAAGAATAGAAAGGGGCCAGGTAGGCCTGGGGTGGCTGTTGTTTTATGGCTGGAGGTGGTCAGAGGAAGACAGCTCGAAAGAAGGGGAGTTACCTGAGGCCGGCCATGCTCTTGTGATTCGGGGCTGATCCTAAAACCAGCCGGAATTCACGAATATGTCCCAACGTATCAAGCATGATGACATTTTTTTTCTTATCCTAAAGGACAGTGATCCTATCTACAATAGAGAAGAAAAATTTGCACATATATTAATTTTTTGATTATTTGAAATGTATTGTTATTACTGCTCATATTCCATGAGAACATTAAAGCTAATTTAACCTTTGCCTTGATGATTCAGAAATCATCTTTATAAACATTTAGGAACGTGTACTTTTGCAATTTCAGAATCTTGAGAAGAAATGATGGAAAGAGCTTCTAACCCTATAGTCAAAACAGTAGTTCTAATTTGAGTCATTACTTGGCTGTGTGACCTTTCACAAGTGTTTCGACTTCTCTGAGCATTTATTTCATTTCTGAAGATGAGAAGTTGAACTATGTATTTCCAAGGTTGTATAGATTTTTAAAACTCTGTGATTTTTACAATCAAGGACCATGCTACTTAGTAATAACAGGTGTCCTAAAAGTTTTGGTGAGCCGGGCATGGTGATGTATACCTGTAATCCCAGCACTGTAGGAGTTTGAGGCAGGAGGGCCACAAATTCAAGCCTAGCCTGGACAATTTAGCAAGACCTTATCTGAAATTTTAAAAGGAAAGGAAGACAGCTAGAGAAAAAGCTTTTTTTTTTTTAGAGAAATTGCTCCAAATTCCTGACATGGTATTGGCTTAGTAGGCAAACACCTATGGCCCAAATGGCTGGGCCCACCACCTGCTTTTGTAAATAAAGTTTTATTAGCGGAGAGCTATGTGCATTCCTTTTCTTATTGCCCCTTTGAGCTACACTGGTGAGCTGAGTACTTAGAACACTGACGGTGTGGGGCACAGTGTCTAAAATATTTACTATCTGATTTTTGTCTTTACAGAAAAAGTTTGCGAACCTCTATCCTACTCTTTCATTTCATTCTCAGTCTGTCACTCTTCACTGTAATCACTCTCTCTGCCTCTACATCTACTTGTCTGGAAGCCAAGAAGCCAGCCAGACAGCAGTGCAAATTAGAGTCATGCTCAAAGAAGAGTCCCTAGGTTTTGAGCAGAAGCTTGGGGAGAGGGGCTTGGAGTGCAGAGCCAGTGTGTGGGCTTCAGGCTGCTTCCAGTCCTTTCTTATTTAAATCTCTGGGTCTTTGTGTTGACTTTTTTTTTTTTTGGCAGTACTGGGGATTTAACTCAGGCCCTTGAGCTTGCCAGGCAAGCACCTACTCTACTGAGCCATCTCCCCGGCCCCAATCTCTGGGTCTTTGTGGATAGTTAGCATTGACATCTTATCACGATTTGAAGTTTCTAGAAACAGTTGTTTTGACTTTGCTGATGGTGATTATGGATTGCTGGGACCCCACTTCTTACATGTGCCACTGCTACTGTGGTTAAAGCCCATTGTGAAGATAGCGAATGGAAATGAGACTGAAAGAGCTGCGTTAGTCCTGGGCGCTGCCCTGTGGCCTTATGACCCCAGGTGGTCCAGTGCTTTCACTTTCCAAGCTTCCCAGGAAATGATCTCCATGCAGCCATGGACTCAGCTCTATTCCTCAGCTGGTCTGTGCACCATCACATCTAGCAGTTAGGAAAGTTTGCCAAACTTAGCACCAAAAAGGGCACCCTGGTACTGGTGGGCGAGAGCACTGTGCTTCAGAGCCACCAGCTGCTGCCACGTGTGGTGGCGCGGGCCTGGGATCCCAGCACTCAAAGGCTTGGGCAGAAAGACCACGCGTTTGAGCTCAATCTGGGCAATTTAGTGAGACCTTCTCTCAAAACATTGTTCCTTTTTTTTTTGGCAGAACTGGGGATTGAACTCAGACCCTTGTGCTTGCCAGGGAAGCGCTTATTTCTACTGAGCCATCTCCCTGGCCCCCTAAAATTTGTTCTTAAAAGGGGCTGGGGTTGTAAATTGGTGCAGAGGTCTAGGGTTTTATCTTTAGTAGAGAAAAAAGAAAATCACCATGGGACTTGAGGTACTCCCTGTCTTCCAAGCGGCATTGGAAGACACAGCACTGTGTTTGGTCCAGCTCTCGATCAATTAGATCTTTGATTTCTTTTAGGCTCTTTCCTCATGTGGTAAGGAAGGGGGACAAGGACAGAGCCAGAGTGTCCCGGGTTCCCGGTCACAGCGTCATCCACCCCAGTGCCCATTAGCCACTGGTGATGTGCTGTGGGGTAGACACGGATCTGAGGCTGTGTGAGCCGAGATGTATGTAGATGACACATTCTACCCTGGTCTATGTATCCTTCCAAGGCAGAAAGTAGTTTTTAAGTTGAACTGCAAATCTGCATTGACTGGAACAGTGTCTGGCTTCACCAAATATATGTGGAATGCATTTGTCGTGACGAGGACTTTCCTTTGAGCTTGGTTATCCCTGTTACTTGTGTGTCTGGGTAGACTCCATGGTGGCCGTTAGGTGAGGTCACTTTATGGTCCCCAGGGCAGAGCTTCAGCTGCCTTGTAGGGAAGTAGCCCTTCCTGTGGGGCTTTCTTGGGAAGCCTTTTCTCAGCCTGTGCTATACCCATGGTCACTTTTCCCCCCAACACAGACAGCCCTGCTTGATTCTGAGGCAGGCGCCCCCTCCCTCTCTTGTGTTCTGCTGTCAGTGGATAATCGGGATTGGACTGTGGAATTAAAAAAAAATGACAATAACAAAAAAAATTCAAGGGTTGGCATCTTTCAGGTTGTGTGGAAGGTGGTCTAAGAACGAGCCACACCATCTGCTGCGCTTTGATCTGAATTGCCCGACACAGAGTGTTGTGCCACAGAAGGCCAGGCTTCTGTGGAAGGGTGTAGAAAGGTAGCAGGTCCTAAGTGGCAAGGCCCATGTGGTTGTGTCTTGCGGCTCATGTGACCTCAGGGCTCTTACTAGTTCTTGGGCTGGAAAGCTGGCATAAAGTGGAGCAGCCTCCTCAGGCGCTTGGCCAGTTCCCTTTTTTTTTTCCTTCACCACATCTAACCCTCTCAACCAGGTGCCAGCACCATGCTATTTGGACTTTCCTGCTTGAAACAAAGACACTGTCAGCCAAATAAACCTCTTTACTTTGTCAGTTATTCAGCCTGAGGCATTTCATTAAAGCAACACCAGGTAGGCTTGATTCCAACTGTGTACGAATGCCTACAAGAGCTTTCTTCTTTCATTCCATGCACTTTCTTAATAAACAAATAACTCTTCATTCATGCATCTGAAACTTTTTTTTTTTTTTTTTTTTTTTTTTGTCTTTTTGAGACAGGGTCTCACTATGCAGTTCAGGCTGGCCTTAAGCTCACTTTGTAGCTCAGGCTGGTCTCGAACTCACAACAATCCTCCTGCCTCAGCCTTCCGAGTGCTGGGATTACAGGCATGCGCCACCATGCCCGGCTGCATCTGAAACTTTTTTAAAAGTCTTTTTTTACATTCATTTTTATTATGGTTTATTTTTATTTTTATTTTTGGCGGAACCGGGGATTGAACTCAGGCCCTTGTACTTGCCAGTAAGCGCCTATTCCATTAAGCCATCTCCCTGGCCCCTACATTCATTTAATGAGAAAAAAAGACAAAATAGCAATGAAACAGTTTCAAAACAGGTTAGTAGGACAGTTAGAATAATTAATGTATTGCATATTGTTGTCTTTGTAGTAGTTATTCAGAAACCAAGATGTGGGCAAGATGCCTACACAATATTGGTACAAACCTTCTCAATGAACTAAGAGAAAATAGCTGTGTATCTATCCTGACTATCTTGTGTATACATATATGTATCTGAAACTTTGAATTTCTCATGTGTGGCAGACATTATACTAGTTGCTGGGATGACAGGCAGTTAAAAGGATAGAGGAGACCATTGTTGGCAAGGAGTTTCTGTACAATGAACAAGTAAACAAACACATGGAACTATTGCAAGTTGTATAAGAAGCATCAAAGGACACAAATCTTAGGGGCTGGCTCTGAGGACCTGACATTTATAGAGTCTTAGAAATCCAAAAGGAGTCTTAGAAATCCAAAAGGAGCATGCTATGCAAAGAGCAGAGAGAAAAGCTTTCTGGCTGAAGGCTCAGCATGTACAGAGGCCTTGGGGCTGGGAGAGGGAGCCTGGCCTGTGTATAGGTCCAGAGTGGAGCGGACGTAGGGGCGCGTGGTGAGCAAGCGGTCAGGGCTGGCCGGTTCGGGTTGAGGTTAGATGTCTTTGAGCTCCTGGGGGAAGCCATTGGCCCACTTCAAGCGTGGGGATGGCACGCGTGGTCAGGGTTCTGTGTCAACAGAGCGTCCTCACTGCTCTGTACAGAGTGGCCTGGATGTAGGCAGGAGCACAGCCCAAGACCAGGGCAACGCTGTCCCTGCTCTAAGGCGGGAAAAAGATGGGGGAAACAGAGGTCCTGGGATGCTGACATGTAGGAGATAGCTTTCTGGAGGCTGAGGAAGTGGGAGGTAGGACATAACTGGGGGAGGGAAATCCAGGTCTTTGTTGCTATCAAGTCTGTTGGTGGCATGACACACCTTCTGGAGCTCATGAGTGAGGCCCACTGGAATCTGTCTGCCCCAGCCATGGATGAGTCATGCCAGGTTCTGAATAAGGGTGGTTTCTTTCCTCTGCGACTGTCCTCTTGGTGCTGCTTTGGGTCCAGGCTTGTACCATGTGGTAACCCCAGTAGTGCACACAGTAGGTCATTCACTGTGTAGATGCTCAGTAATGAATTGCTGGTGTTTTGTGTGCACCAGGCACCCCTAGCTTGTTCCAAGAGGAAGATTTGAACACACACAGCAAGGGCTGGGTGTGCTAGTGAATGCCTATAGTTCTAGCACTCCTCAGGCTGAGGCAGGAGGATCTTCATGAGTTAAGGCCAGCCTGGACTACACAGTAACTTTGAGGCCAGCTTGGACCACATACAAGACCCTGTCTCAAAAATAAATAAATAAAAATTTTTAAGAAGCAAAAAATTGAACTGTGTAAAGAGGAAAAAAGACAAATGAAGAGTTGAGGGTTTTTTTGTGGTATTAATGAAGAAGTGGCTATTTTTCTGAAAAGAAAAAGACTGGATGAATGAAAGAGAAATGAAAGGTGAAAGGGTATTTAGGCTTTTTTTTTTTTTTTTGGTGGAACCTGGGATTGAACTCAGGCCCTTGCGCTTGCCAGGTAAGCACTTATTCTACTGAGCCAAGGGGAATCTAGTTTTAGAGAAATATACTTAATTACACTCGTAACCCAGGGTCATTTATCAGTTAGTCGTATGTTTATGCTGGCTTTCTCCTTCACTTTTCAGTTGGTGTCTTACTCCCTTCCCACTCTCTTCCTCCTAAAGAAGAGCCTCCAGTGGAGGGCACAGCAGGTGCAAAGGCCCTGAGGCTGGTGGAAGGTGCTTGGCACATTTGTAGAAAAAGGCCAAGTAACAAAGAGAGGAGGAGAACAGAGCTAGAGATTTCTTTCATTCAAGGGTCACAGGGCCAGAAGATGCATTTGCTATCACCCACACACACGTCATGATTCTTCCTTTCTATACCCCCTTTTTTTGTCTAGACCTGTCAAAGATGGGCACTCCATTGTCATTAAATCAATTTAGGTGCCTGAACTCAGCGACATAATCCAACACAGTCCAGCATTCCACAATAATAGTGAGTTATCTGAAGAAGTTGTTGACTGTAGCCATTTACAGCTTAAGCTATCACCCACAAATGTGAATGAGTCCCAAGTAATCTCATTGTTGTGGTTTATGTTTAGTTGTCCCCCTAAAGCCCCATGCTTTCATGGGGCAGACTTCTACAATTTGTGATTAAGTTATGATCCACTGGGATTATGAGTCTGAGTGCTGCTGGGATTACTGGTGTAAGTGCTGCTGGGATTACGGGTGTGAGTACTACTCCCAGCCTAGGGCGGATAGCTTGAGTGCAACTTAAAGGAGACAGACTGCGTCTCTGTAGCTATTGCTGCTGCTCCTTCTCCGTTTTGCTCTCTGCTCTTCGCTGCCCCCATGAACTGCTGCCCTCTGCCACGTGCCAGTGCCCCTTGGAGCCAGCTGAGTGTGGACTGAAACCTCCAGTGACTATGGTCTAAATAAACCTTTCCTTCCTTCACTTTGGGTGTTGGGTATTTGTTCCAGCAAGAAGAGAAGAGTAACTGAGGCATTCATGTCTCCAAAATGAGCCCGCTGAATACAATTTTCACTCCATGGTTTCATTGTCCTGAAAGATTGCTTATTAACCTAAAAGTGCGTTTCTGACATACCCCATGCCCAGGAACAGGTATTTTTTGACAAAGGAAAATATTGACAGCAATATCTTGTGATGTTAAAAGCTAAGCATTTGTTGCATTAAAATTTTTTAAAGTTATTTCTTCTCTGTAGGAAAGTAAAGAAATCTGTGATAAAATAATAATTAAATGCTGACATTGTTAAATTTCTACCCAGCATGAGCTGGCAGCGGCTTCATACCACATTAGGTCATTTGAAGAGAAAAAAAATCTGATTAAATACCACGGTAAGCTTTTCTGATTAGCCGTTCCTAAAAGAGCCAGTGACAGTAATGAAAGGGTGTAATTTGACAGCCGCAATTTGCTTTAGGAAAAAAAAAAAAAAAAAAAAGGTAAAGTAGTATAGTGCACATGTGTGTGGTTTTTGCAGGAATTTCATGTTGGTCTTTACTAGCGGGGTTTGTTTTACTAATCATTAGTTTCTAGCAGTTCCGAGCTGTGCACCAGGCAGGAATCGTATGAGATGAAAGTTGGCTGTGTTGCGGGCTGGAGGGCTGAGGGCAGGGTTGGAATGCCAGCCTGTCTTCCTTATTCCGCTCCACATAGCAGGTTTCATATTTCCAGGGTTAAATGACCTTGACACAAGCAGTTTTGGGAACCGAAGGGTAGTGGCGGAGATCCTCCTCCCGCTCTTGCATTAATTGTCCGCATCTGGCGGCTCCAGTGTCTCTCTATTAACTTGCGGTGGCGGTGGTGTGAGGGCTGCAGGCCAGCTTTGACCGAAGATGGAGCGATTAGGTGACATATGGCAAACACAGCCACTGCTACTAATTACTCTTCGTTTGCACTTTCTCCTTGACTTCTGCTGCGGACTGTAGGTGTCTTGGGTTTGGAAGTGCTTTCCGTTTTCCAGCCTCAGGACGGTCTGTCCCGGAGTAGACAGCGGGGGTGATTGGAATCTTTGCCTGTGTTGTGATAGAATTGCAGAGCTCCCGGCCCAACTGCTTCATCTCAGAGATGAGGACACTGAGGCTAGGGAGATGACAGGAAAGGGCCTGGCAGAGTGACGCCCAGAACTCAGTCAAGTCTCCCAGGTCTCAGGGTGGCCTGACTTTGTCCTTTCGTGTCCTTCTTCTCTACAGTAGAAATGAAACAGTATCTGAGTTTTCTAGCCGTGCCATAACAAAGTACCACAAATCGGGAGCCTTAAAACAATAGAAATGTATTATCTCAGAGTTCATAGACTGGAAGACCAAAACCAAGGTGCTGGCAGTGCTGTGCACACAGAATTTGTCGTTCTGGAGAACTATCACACATCTGTCTGGTAGCTTCTGGTGTTGTTGACAAGACCATGTAGTCCTTGACTGATGCTGGCCTCCCTCCATTCTCTGCTTCCGTCACCATGAGGCTTTCTCCCCATGTGTGTCTCTGTGCTGGTCTTGTCTTCCTGTGAGGACAGTAGTCACATACAGGCTTTGGGGAGTGCCTTAGCCCAGTGTGACCTGCTCATAACTAATCGCGTCTACAAGATCCTGTTTCCAGATAAAGCCATTAGGGCCTGAAGGCTTCTGTAGATCCTTTCTGGTGGGGTGACACAATGTAGTACATAGCGGGTACAGCTGGGTAAGTTTTCCTTTTAAGAGTTTTGGGAGGCACTTGGCTGCAATGATTCACAATCACCTTCAGCTGTACCTTCAGACACTGTTCTGTCTTTATGCTTCTCCTGTCAAGTGAGGAACCTGAGTCCCTTCCATTCATTATTAATGATGATGATATGTAGCTTTCACTTTGAGCACCAAGTGAGAGAGTGTAAGTCAATCTGAGGATTTGCTATAAAAAAAGAGAAAGTTAAAAATACTGCAGAGATGAGATTCAAGTTGTGGATGTTTATTTGTAGAGATTCTGTGCATTCTTAAGCAAAGCCCTTCAATTTGGAGAATTGGCTGTATTTATCTTTATGTCTATTTAATTTTTTTATTTTATGGAAAAAAGGTAAAATAATTTCATAACAAAGTAATAGGAGAATAACAATAGTTAATAAATGCATACCTGGAATATATGGACATAGAAAATCCTCAATTGCAAATCAGCACAAACCTTCCTTTTCAGTGAACTAAAAGATACTAATAATATAGCCAACTTATATTTTCTCCCTTATCCTCTCCTGCCTTTCCCCTCTACCCCATCCTAATTTCTTTTTCTTTTTAAACAATTTCTCCCTGTTTCACAATATCTGTTGTACATTTTAGATATTTATGCTTTCAATTCCTTATACCAGGAAGATAATACGACAATTACACATGTGAATATGATTCATTTTACTTATGAGCTTGGCCTCAAGTTGCATCTACTTACCTGTAAAGGAGATTGAAGAGGTTATCAGAAAATGGAAAGATAAGCCCTTGCTCATAGATAGGAAACACCAACACAGTGAAAATGGCCATCTTCTCAAAGTTGCTCTACAAACTGAACACAGTCCTGATCAAAATACCATCAGCATATTTCCAGAAGTAGAGAAACCATTCTTAAAATTCATTTGGAAACAGAACTGACCTAGGATAGTAAAGGCAATCCTGGGCAGCAAAGGTGGGAGGCATCACAACTCCTGACTTGAAATTATACTGCAAAGCTACCATGATAAAATCAGCATAGTACTGGCAAAGAAACAGATCTGAGGATCACTGTGACAGATTAAAAGATGCAGACACAACTACAAATACACTCAGCCACCTTATCTTTGACAAAAGTGGCCAACCATGTTCTCTGGAAGAACAGTAGACATTTTTAATAAATGGTGTTGGGCAAACTAGCTCTGTCTGTGGTGAAAATTATATTTGTTTATTCTATAATTAGAATTGCTATCAGTTAAGTTATGCAATCATTTATTCAGTTTAGTGTTATTTTTGTATCATTTATTCAGCAATCACGATCAAATCCTACCTTCCTCCCTAACTATGTTTTGTTTTCAAAACATAGTTTGTTTCCTTTGTTCTAACTGCACCTTCTGAGAAGCTTGACCATTTTAATTTCTTCAGTCCTGGCTGCTCAAAATCCACAAAGGCACTCCTTCCTGCCCTTGTTGTCTCCTACTATGGCCCAGTGGGCCTCCCTCAGACCCAGCAGCTCTACTCCTGGTCCCCATGTGTCCCTGGTGCCTGCCCTTCTCTATACTCAGCAACTCTTGCCATTTTGATGACGACCCTTTCTGCTAGTTGGGACAGACTCGCTATGAAGGGCCCCTCTCTCATGGCTGTCACTCAGACATTGTCCACCGGAAGCGCTAGCCTCCCCAGTGAAGTCTACAGAGTGCCTTGTCTGTACCCCGAGGGAGCAGGGGCTGCCATCCAGTAGCCTCCGTGGAAGTAGTGGAGTAGAAGCCTCAGGGCTGCATCTACTCCTGACTCTGCCGTTACTACCTTTTATGGCCCTGAGATGCCCGATACTTCCTTGTTCACTGTGTGCCTGAGCATCAGAGGAGACAACAACATTATTTTGAAACTCTTAAGTACTGCTCAAGTGTTAATTACTTCATGCACCTCCATTGATTCACCTGTGAAATAGACCCTTAGTAATAGTACCAGGTGAGGATGCATTTAGTAAATCACACTAGACAGTACCTGGCTTGTAAAATAATACAAGTCATCCATAACGGTTAGCTAGCCGTCCTCACCCGCGTCTTTCCAGCTAGCAGTGGAAGACCTGGTAGGACCAAGGCTGTGTTTTGAGCTTCACTCCAGGCAATAGGGAGGAACCTTACAGTAGCTGCTGAATGTACAATTTGCTGGATAAATAGAGAGTTCCAGTCGTGTTGCTGTGTTCACTACTTGGACTTTTTCTTTCCTATTTTCATAAGACATTAAAATTCTCACTGATCACTCTAGGCTGGAAGTTCTTAAATGAATAGAAATAAACTCTGACAGCAGTGTTGATTTTTACTCCAAACCTAAATTAGTCTGATAAGTGAATCACTGTGGTAATGTAGATGTCATCGCTCTGAAATGCCCCAAATTCATTTTCTTTTGATGTCTCCTCATCAGGATGAAACATGGGCGTGTTCTGAAATGGAACATCCTCTATTAGCTTAATTGAGTGTGGTTTTGACAGCGTCGAGGTTGGCGTAACGTCCTCATAATAACTCTGGAAGGGAAACACGAGGACAGAATCATTCTACAAAAGAGGGACAGAAAATTTCTGGGACATGCTGTAGTGGCACATGCCTGCAATCCTAGCACTGCGGAGGCTAGGGCAGGAAGATCACTGGGAGTTCAAGACCAGCCTGGGTACAAAGTGAGTTCAAGCCCAGCCTGAACTGCATGTTGAAACCCTGTCTCAAAAAGACAACAACAACAATAAAAATCTGGTATAGCTTTCTGGTCCACCATCCTCTACAGCGAAGCCAGGTGAATTCTGGTTGCTAAATAGGAAGAAACAGAAAAGCCCCAAAAGTGACAACTCAGACATAAAAATTTAGTAAGTGCTTAAAACACTGGGCACACACTGTTCATATATCTAAGAATTTGCAAATTATACACTTGTCAATGTTAGCTCAACTTTTGAGTTCTTTTTTACTGCCTTGTAGGTAATACTATACATTTTCCTTCTATGTGTAAGTCTTTTATCCCTGTTCTTTACATAAATATAAGAAAATCCCATTAAGTCCAATGTCAGTACAAATTGAAAACTCATATCTGAAGTGTTTTGGATTTGGGATTTTTTTAGGTTCTGGAATATTTGCATATATGTAATGAAATAAGTAAGATATCTTGGGGGAAGGACTTTGTCTAAAAACAGAATTCCTTTGTTTTATACACATCTCATGCGTATACTTGAAAGGTAATTTTATACAATAGCTTTTGTGTCCCTGTGTGTTGCCTGTGACTTATCTCTTGGGGTCAGATGCCAGGGACCATGGGATCAGGCCAGCTCTCAAAATCCTCAGATTTTTGAAACATGTGGGATTTTGAATTTTCAGAATAGGGGGCCTGGCCAAATGGCTCAGTGGATGAAAGCACCTGCAAGCAGGCGCAGGGTCCTGGGCTTCGATTCCTGGGCCTGCTGTGACAGCCCTGCCCCTGGGGTGTGCTGAGATGGTGATTGAGACTGGGTGTGGTGGCGTGCGCCTGTAATCCCAGCTCTTGGGAGGCTGTGAGCAGGTGGATTACAATGAGTCCTAGCTAGAAGCGAGACCTTGAGCGCCCTGTAGACCCTTCCCTAAAAAAATACAAAAAAAAGAAGTAGAGAAAAAGAATATGAAGGTCTGGTGATGTTCCTCAGTGCAAAGGCCCCGGGTTCCAATGCCTGTTGTAACTCAAAAATCAAATGACAACGAGGCAAGTCTAAAAAAGAAAAGAAGCGCTTTATTTAAGCTGGTACCCAGTGGCGAACTCTCGTGTCCAGCACAGAGAGGCGCCTCAAGCATTTACAGAGATCACTATTTAAGCTTAAAAACCGCAAAAGCAGGGGAGGGGTGGGGAGATTCCTGTAAAGTGGCAGGGTCATTAGTTCAGCATTGGGTGGGGTGTAGGGTCGCAAGTACACAGAGTTTGCCAAGATCTTCAAAAATAGGGAAGGGGTACAGATGTCCGTCAAGATAAGGCTTGGGTCACAGGGGTGAGGGAGTTGGGAGGGGCAGGCGCGTACAGAACAGGAACACGGCGAGGTTAGAAGGGCAACAAAATGGAGTCAATTTTGTCAGGGTATAACATTCCCCATTGATTTTAAGGGGGTGAGTCAAATCATTGACTCACTAGTTTGTTCAGTTCTGGGAAAAAAGTTCTCAGCCTTGGTTTTACATCATCATTATTTTCATAGATTGTAAGCGAGAGCTCACGTATTGTATTATCTTATTAATTATACAAGGTCCAGTGGTGATCAAAACCAATAGAATGACCAAAGGACAAGGCCGACATTAGAGTGGTAAACCATGGGGAAAAATTAAACCATCGTTGAAACCAGTTCTGTTGTGATTGTCCAAGTTTTTCTCTGTCTATTAACCTCTGTTTTAAGTCAGATATACTTTGTCTAATAACTCTGGGAATTAAGTCCGGGAACCGAGGTCCTGCTGTATGTAAGTTTCATTAGATTAAGAAATGCCCAGCAGATTAATAAAGCGTGCTCCTGGCTTGTGGGGTATGCAGTCCTGCACCTCTTCCTCTTGGGCCCTACTCCCTGTTCTGTTTCTGCCATACTCTATGCATCTTTGCTCTGTCATTACCCTTCTGCTATATTTCTGCCTTGGCCTATTTTTTTTTTTTTTTTAATGTATTTGGTTGGTACAGGGTCTCACTACACAGCTCAGACTTCTAGTGGTCATCCTGTTTCCAGCCTCCGCAGCACTGGGATTAGAGGTGTGTGCCACCAAGCCCAGATTCTATTGCCTGCTCAATCTGCCCTAGAGGCGGAGCTGGTATAGTGTGTGGTGCTGGGGTCGAATCTCGGTCCTTGAGCTTTCCAAAGCTTGCCTAAGCAATACTCTGGTGAGCTATCTCACTGCCTGCCTTGGCCTTTTCTAAAGTTGTGAATGTTGGGTCTTGCGTCTCAGCAATGAGAATGTTGACTAATGTAGGTATTTTTAGAAGACTCCCTCCTTTGCCGCCACAAGTCCTCCATGCTTGGGGAGTTAGGGCTTGCCTCTGAGGGCCCCCAGAGCCATTACAGTGACTTGAAGCCTCACACATTTGTAAAGAAGCAACCCTTGATGATGTCCACCAAGACGTTTTGCTATTTCTTACTGAGTGTTGTGAGAAGTGGAATCTTGCTGATTCCTGTGGTACCCGCAGGGCATCTGTCTTCCACTCTCAGTATCTTTCCGTACTTCTTCTCCATAGAGCCCCGGTCTGTCCCATCCCAGGTAGCCCTTTGTACCCGGTCATCTCAGCCACGACCATTCCTAGCATGCTCTTCAGGAGGCCTCAAGAGTAGTGTCCAACCAGAAGCATCTGTCATGTGCTGCAGCATTGTCCCCACCCGTGTAGGAGTGCAGCCTTGCTGTTGTAACATATTGTACATAATGGGCACCTCCTCTGGAAATTTCTAACCTGGGGCTATGTCTTGAAGCCACAAAGCAGGGGTAAGAGAGGGAGGCCTGGGTTCTAATCTCAGCTTCTTTCCTGGTTGCAAGATTTCTTGAAGGAAGCCAGTTGCCTCCTCCAAGAGCTAAATGGATGTCGGTTAAAGTGCTTATCCCAGTAACTGACCCTAGCAAGCCCAAATCTAGTAAGTAATAACTGGATTTATATTATTTTTATCCCATATCCTCTGGGATAGCAAAACATACATCTTTGGAAAGCAGGTAGTATTTGCTGGATAATAGTGACTTTGGGCTCATAATAACAGATTGCTATAAAGTAATGAGACTGGCCTTGGAGTCGATCTTAAAACCTAGGATAAGCTATATGATTGTTCATAAAGCCCATGGATTCTAGGACTAGAATTTGGCCACACAGGTAATTGTCATTGATTGTGATCTATAGGTAACGACTCTAGAGAGGCTGTCTGAAGAAGGGATCCTTGGTTTGGCTCCCCATGCTTCGTCAGTCACCCTGGGACTGCAGTGGCCACAGCTGGCTGGAAGCTGGGCTCTGCTCATCCTTGGTTTTGCTAGGAAGTCCAGTCCACAACCCCTTTCCATCTGTGGGACCGTCCTCTTTTCTCAGTACCTGTGAGCTATAGCAACTGCCTCTGTCCCCCTGCTATTCCTTTCCTGTTCCAGAGCTAAGAGGCTGGCCCCAGTCAGCCCCTCCCTTCTTCCCTCAGTGTAACAGGTAGCTTTCCTGGCAGATGCTACTGGTATATAGTTCTGTTACCTTTGTAACAAAATGACTTCTAGACTTCAGTAGTCACAGCTGTCTTACTACCTTTTGGTGGTGCTGGGCCTTCCAGAGAAGACAGGCAGTACTCTGAAATGATAAATGGAAAGAGGTTTTGTGTTCAGGGAAGCACAAGCTTTCACAAATGTGAGTGGATTGCACAGGATGACACAAGCTCCTCAGGCAGGCACCAACAGCTAGCTAGTGGCCCACAAAGCCCACAACCACCCTCACCTTCGAGCTGGCTTCCGGCACCTGCCAGAGCTGCTGGCTCCACCTGGCTTGTTTCCTTCTTCCCGTCTGACGTAGACCCTGGCTCTCCACGTTGCACAGGGGCGCTCAGCCATCTTTAGTGTTAGCTGGGGCTTGTCCAAGTCCTGAGACTAATCTTGACCAGAGGTTGTGTTTTAGGAACTTGGGTCCCAATGCCTCTGTGACCTGCTCTTGTCCTGAGTCTCAGGTCTTTTATTGGCTTCAAAACTGGTACCCACATTTCTGCCTTGTTTCTGAGGCCGGAGTTCCTCTCTTGCCTACCTGGCTGAGAACCTCTGGTCCTGTGCCCAGCCAGGCCTGTCCGGTGGGAGAGCTGTTTCGCAGTGCCATCCCCTTCCACAGCTCCAGCACCTTTCATTTTTGTACTGCTACTTCCATGATGACTTCTTTCTGGATGTCCTCACCGAGTCAGGATATTTGGTTTTCTGACTTTGTGCTACCTTTTTGCCTGAACTCCTTCTCATTTTTTTTTCCCACCCTGTCCTCTCTGTGTTCTGTTTTTGCTGCTGTCCCTTTTGTTTACTTTATATATAACTATATGTGCTGGCCATGATAGATAGATTGATCGATAGATAGATCAATCGGTCTTCAGTACCCATCTTCATGATCTCATCAGTAACTACACATCATGAATTTTTACATCAATAAGTTTACTCTGTTTACAAATGATTTTTGCATTGTAAAGCAATATTCTCTATACCTTTTTTTTTTTTTTTTTTTAACTTTGTGTTTTGGCTTTGGTACCTGACTTTTGCATAACTGAGATCAATGCTTTGTGTTTTGTGCAAAGGTTTCTTTCCAGTATTTATCTCTGATTCTCAGCCCTCAGCATCTGTTCCACCCCAGTGAATGGAACTGTCCCCAAAGCTCTTCTAAGAAGGCCCCATTTACCACTGCTTGGGTGAGGTTCGGCTGAAGTCCAGGGCAGGGGCGAGCTCTGGAGCTGGCTGCTAAAGCCCGCAGTGGTGTGGTTAGATGCTTCCACAGCTTGATTGGATCCCCCTGCAGTGCTCCACTGCCCACATACTGCCCCATATTGGGCAGTGGTGCTGTTAGGTCCCCTGACATATTAGCATGTCTATTCTGCCAGGATATTCCAGCTGATAAACACTGGAACTTCAGTAACAGTGAGGTCTGGGAGAAGAGCTGCTCCTGTCTTCCTGTAGAGTGAACAAATTGGTGTAGAGCTGAGTGATTAAATTGGCACCTTTGGGTGGAGGCATGGGCTCAGGTTTGTGAGCTGTTGCTCAACCTGTGATCTGACCGAGCTGCCCTTGGGTGACAGTCACTGGGTTTTGGACCTTTAATCTGACTTAATACTAGAACTAGACTTGGGCTTAGATTACTCAATGGCTGCCATGGCCCCCAGTCTTGCTGCCAGGTGCTTAGGGGCAGTTCCAACCTCTCTCTCTCTCTCTCTCTCTCTCTCTCTCTCTAAATCCTAGCTCTGGCTTCCCTGTGTGAGTACTCCCCAGTGTGAGGCAGAACATCGGATGCATTTCCTGTCCCCTTTCCTCAGTGAGCTGCGCACTTCCCAGCATGCAGCTCTTCTGAGGTATAAACCAGTTCCCCAGGGATAGCAATCCATATCTTGAATTGAACCCAGAAGCATTCCTTGTCAGCAGCCACAGTGGGAGTCCCATGGGACTCGAGACCTTCTTTCCCTTCAGATGCATTCTCTGCTCCCCCAGGATTCTTAACCACCACCCCCTCCTAGGAATTTGAGCATCATTGGATTCTGGAAGGACCACACCAGGTTCCCAGGCCTCCAGGGATGCGCATGTGGTTCTCCTCCTCTGATTCCTCTCCACCCCATTGCCCTGCCCACCCAGGACTAACAGGCTGATACTTCGTGACATAAGAGTTATGCATATCTTTGTGCTTTGGCCTGAACAATAAAACAAAGACAAAGTTTTACTGTCCCTTGTGTACTTGTTATACATAAAACCACTGATCTGAGTAGGAAGTGTTGAAAGTATAAATTCATCATCGTAGCAAAAGGCAATATTTCCTCTTTAATCTTTTCTAAAATCTAATAGCCTTTTTTTTTTTTAAAGTGTTAGGGTTTCATCCCTGGGCCTTACAAATATTAGCCAAGCACAGTACCGTTGAGCTACATCCCCAACTCCTAAGAGGCATTTGATGTGGTAATAAAATACACAAACACATCGTTAGAGTAAGAGGCAGGCGATGTGAGTTCTAGTCCTGGCTACAAAGCTAGCATGGTTTGGTGAGCTCCGTTCCATTTGCTAATTGGCTAATCTGTGGCTCTGTCAGCTACCAAATTAGAGTCATATCTGGTGACACTTCACTATGTTAGTGTGATTATGTGGTAATGTGTAAATGGGATGAGGACACTACAGAGCACTGTATACAAAGACTGGTTAGGGTGTTATGTGCTAGAGAGATTGCCTTAAGAAAGTAAAGCAGTTCACCTAAAATAGGAGCACAGAGTTCACAGGAAAGAGAAAATATAAAAGGTTCGGTAGTTGGACAGGATATTATGTCAGCTTCTAGTACTATGGACAACCACTAGGAAAATAAGGTAGAAAGTATTAATTATTGAATCTTTGATATAATTCATGTATAAAAAATAAGATACGTAGACAGCTACACTCTCTTGATTTACTGATAAGAGATATCTGCTATAATAATGTCTGTAAGTATAATATCGTGTACGCACCTTGTACGATACCAAAACATTATGTAAACAGTTTGCAATGTATTAATTTATCGAATCTGTTCTGTTAAGGTGTCTTAAAACTGTCTCACTGATATTTGTACTTCAATAAAACAAAAAATAAATGAAAAAATATAAAAGGTTCTTTAGCATAAGAAAAGGTGCTTACATTTATTGATAACAATAAAAGTATTTTTAAAAGTTAAGATACGTTTCCATCAGATCGGTGATGTTCAATATAGTTGGTAATATACTCTGTTAACTAAAGCAAAAAGAGAGACTTCACATCTTGTTGATGGAAGTATAAATGGCGATGAGCTCTATGAAGAGCAATTTTGTAATATTAATTGAAACAGAAAATACATGTGTCTTTGCTGAGCAGTTCCATTTCTTGACATTGATCCTACAACTCTGCTTACACTGGTACAGAATAAGGCCACTTTATTTGTGGGTTGTTACGAATAATGCCCACCTTAGGTGAGAAATACAGTTGCAGAAGAATTTACAAGAAACATTTTTTAGTAAAGGTAGTATTCGTGTATGTGTACCCAAAGGGATGCACCAGGTTTAATGATATTTTAGGAATAGTTTCTTTTGGTTTTAAAAAAATAGTACTTGTTATTTTTGTTTGTTTAGATTATTTGGGTTTTTTTGGTTCTATTTCCTTTGGGTGCTGAGTAGAATTAGGTGACTAGTTCACAGGGTGGGAGGTTGGCTTACTGTATGAGTGAGATGTCACTCATATTCTTTTGGGATCCTTGGATTTTTAATATATGCAGATAGTACCAATTTTGTAAAAGCTGAGGCACAATAAAATTTTTACAATCTAAAACGACCAACAAAATGAAAATATGAGTAAAGCCTCAACTTTCCTCCCTTTAAAACTAAATAAAGTAATAAAGAAAAAGGAAGAACAAAAGGAAGAAAGGCACTTAGATTTCCTCTGTATGCCCCTTCTTTCTGGCCTGTATATTGCTTGACCTTCGTACGTGTACCTTTTTGTTTATTAAAGTTTTTCTTTTTCCCTTCAGGCTCTGGCAAACTAACAAGTTTAGTCCCTCCAACTATAGAAAGTGATTTTTATTTTCCTCATTCTAATGAAGCAAGCCATCATGTCTGGCTCTTCCCTTGATCTGCCAGTCTTTATTTCTGAGATCTAAGTAACCCTTGAAAGCTGTAAGCATCAAACCTAACCTAGAAGTTTGTTTCCCCGGCTTCCCCATGGGCACTGGTGTTGGCTGGGAAGGCTGGCGAGGGCTGCACCTGGGGAGTTCATCACGGGTGTAATTAGGTGGTTGCTCAGGGAGAGCTTCCTAATTGGGGTGCTGAGCGAACTTGCCTCTTGCTTTATAGAAATTTGAAGTTAGTTTTCTTTGATTTCACTTCTTCAGTTTTGCTCCCTACATTTATTTTCTTTTTCGCTTTCATATTAGTGAAGCAAATGACTGTTTTATTAGACTTGTCTTTTATCTCAACTCACCACCATGATTTCCTAGTTTTCCTTCCCAAATTGTCCCCTATATGTATATAATTTTGGGTACCTGTATGGCCTCTTTGCTTAGAAGGCTAAATGCGGTCCCCACCTAAGGCCTGGCTTCTTGAGGAGTTTCAAATGCAGAGCCCTCGGCCAACCTGTGCTGAAGGGGACTGTTAAAGAGCTCCTGTCTGTTGCCTTCTGTGAGGAGAATTCATCCCAGCCCACGTGGAGACCCCTCCAGGCCCCAGGAGAGAGCTGGTTTTATTGTGTATATAGACAATTGGAAGTTAAAGGCTAACTTGAACCAAGGGTTATCTTTATGCCTCCATTGTAACCCCCAAGCACCTGCTTGTTTGAATGGGGGCCGGCTGATTTATGCATTATTCAGACCTGGAAGTCAGCAAGAATACACAAGACTATGACCGTGTGAACCCAGGCTGGTGTTTGCTGGTAGGGACTTGAGTTGAGCTAATATTTTCACTGAACCTTTCCTGCACATAGCTGCATTTACACAAACAAATAATTATATCTGTCACAAAACAAATAAACATACAATTCCATGGGGTTTTCCTTTTTTTTTTTCTCAATGCTTGACATTAAACCCAGGGTCTCATACACGCTAAGCAAATGCTGTACCACCGAGCTACACCCTCAGCACACTGAGTGATTTTTCAGATGCTCTTTATAATGACTGGCCTGAGGGCTAGCCTAGTGTCACGTACTATAGAAGCCACAGTAAGTTCATCTCTGAAGAGGAAAGGTAACTCTCAAGGCAGTCAGATTTTCTTGCTTTCCTTTATGTAGTTAGTGCCAGCTCAGTATTTAATTTCTTTATTTTTTTCTCAGTATTTAATTTTATGGAGATCTTCAAACTGTGATAATGACAATATAGAAAATTCTAATCTTTTCTTAAATGACTATTACTAGGTTCCCAGCATTTTTGGAGTCTGAGGTTTTTGGGGTGTTGCATAAGAACTTTTGACCTGGTGTTCTAGTTTGTATCTAGGTGTCCCCTCAAAGTTTCATGCAGTCATGGGGTGGACTTCTAGAGTTTTCGATTAACTCATAATCCACTGGGATTATGGTGAGTCAAGGCTAGGATTATAGGTCTGAGTACTGTTGGGATTATGAGTGTGAGTGCTACATCCAGCATGGGGCACATAGCCTGAATGTAACATAACAGAGACAGAGAGACAGACTTGTTCTCTGTAGCCATTGTTGCTGTTACTTCTCCATTTTGCTCTCTGCTCTTTGCCACCACCATGAAAGGTTGCTCTCTGCCATGTGCCAGTCTTCCTTGGAGCCAGCCGAGTATGGACTGAAACCTCCAGTAACTGTGAGCTAAATAAACCTTTCCTTCCTTCATTTTGAGTGTCAGGTATTTGTCCCGGCAATGAGAAGAGTAACTAAGACACCTGGTATAAGATTAAAATGAAAACATACCAAAGAACTCTAGTA
Organism: Ctenomys sociabilis; assembly: GCA_004027165.1. Taxonomy (NCBI): domain Eukaryota; kingdom Metazoa; phylum Chordata; class Mammalia; order Rodentia; family Ctenomyidae; genus Ctenomys; species Ctenomys sociabilis. The sequence goes on from PVKA01000059.1 coordinate 174,933, forward strand.
AGCTAGCATTCTAATGTCCAGGATTGATCCATAGTAAAAACCCTGAAGAAATAGACACATATCAAGCAGAAAAGAAAGCAGATGTGTTGGTAGTGGGGGTAACAAGACTTTCTCTTATAGGCATGTTGTAAGTACCCACCATCCACCCAGCACTGGGCCATCTAGAGACAAGGTTCCAGGGTTTGAGTGGTTGACCAGATGGACAGAGCCTGACTGTAAGTGATAATCACTAATCTAGATGGCCTAGAGGACTGAATGGAGGCAGTGGTTGGCACAGCACTTCCTCAGGTCCTCCACGGTGGGAAATGACACAGTCCTGTGGACTACCCTTGAGGAATAAGCATGCACGGAGCTGGACATGAGATGTGTAGAGATGGGACCAGAGATGGCTCGGACACAGGGCTAGAAGCCTCTAAACCTGAGTTTGCTTCTACAACTTTAGCTTTAGTCCCATGAAACTGACCTGACTAGAGCAGAGGACTGACAATGAGCTCCAGAGAGCTCAGCTCCGAGCCCCTTGGCGCAGGGGGTGCTCCACGGGCAAGATGTTTCCCTGTACCTCACCATCATAGCATTTACTGTTTAAAAAGTGAGCTCTTCAGCTGTGCACTGCAGTGGAAATATTTCTACAATTCTTAGCGAGTAAATGGAATCTTAAAGCTTAAACCTCTGCCCTGGGCAAGAAACCAAAAGATGTCATTATACATAACTTCAAAGGCTGATAAGATGTTTAAGGTTTCTTCTCTCTGAAAGACTTTCTTTCTTTTAAGGCCAGCCAGAAACATTCATGTACGAGGCTCCCCATTATTCTCAACAAGAAGCAGAGGACTTTCTTTAATGGATATCTGCGCAGGTTTGAGTTTGCGTGTTTCTACTCTACAGAGCATGTTCACTCTGCTTTACATTAATTGCATTATATTTGGGTGAGGGATGTCTAGTTTTTTTGTTTGTTTGTTTGTTTGTTTTGTATTTTAAGGAAGGGTCTACACAGTGTTCAGGGTCTCACTACTAGATCGGACTTGTGATTCTCCTGTTTACAGCCTCCCAAGTGCTGGGATTGCAGGCATGAGCAACCATGCCCAGTCTCAATGCCAGGCAAGTGCTTATTCTTTGCACCTGATGATGGGGCCAGCATGACAGGCCCATGGACTGAACCTCTGTACCTGCTTGTAGGTGCTTTAATCCCCTGAGCTATTTGGCCAGCCCTTGAGGGATGTCTAGTAAGTATGATATGAATAGGAATAGTGACAGTGGGGTACAGCTATCTCAGTGGCAGTGTTCTTGCTTGGCATGTGAGAGGCTCTGGGTTCGATCCCTTATGTTGAAAAAAGCAAAGGAAGGTCAGAGTCTCAGGAGCAACATCTTTGTGTTTGGACCAGGGAGATAGCTCAGTAGAATAAGCACTTGCCTGGCAAGTACAAGGTCCTGAGTTCAATCTCCGGTACGGCAAAAAAAAAAAAATCTTTGTGTTTGTGTAGAATTATCATCAGAAGGCTCAGGAGGCTTTGAGGGGTGTTCAGGGTCTCACTACTAGATTGGACTTGCAGTGAGTGCCTTTTTATAGCCTCCCAAGAGCTATGGGAAATTAGGACCAGTGTAAAGTTATGACCTGGGAAAAATCAAAAGGAGGAACTCTGTGTCCACATCTGATCATCGGTCACTAAATGCTTCTTGGTGACAAGTCACATAGGTGCAGAGCATAGCCACTGTTGACAAGGACAGGCCCCTCCTTCTTTTATCCAGTTTGAGTCCTCAGCAGTGCAGTGTATGTTGCTTTCCTCCAACAGACATTTAGGTCCAGCAGATGTCCTCAAGCTGTGTAGGATGGATGGAGGAGTTTCAGTCAGCTATCCAGGAGACAGTGGCAAATGGTTGGACATGTTTGTTGTTGGCTGTACAGTTCTTCACCCAGAACCAGTGATAGCCAGATTTTATTTTATTTTATTTTTTGTCTTTTTGAGACAGGGTCTCACTATGCAGTTCAGGCTGGCCTTAAGCTCACTTTGTAGCATAGGCTGGTCTCAAACTCATAACAATCCTCCTGGCTCAGCCTCCCGAGTGCTGAGATTATAGGCTGGGATTACAGGCATGTGCCACCATGCCTGGCAATAGCCAACTTTTATACATTTGGATTTTCAGAATGAAGGCATGAGCTAAAGTGTCAGTGAAGAAGGCCTGGGAGGAGAAGTGGACAGGGTCCTCGGAAGCATTCACTTATCCCAGAGATGGACATTCTGATGGCCCAAGACTGTGACACATTTTTGGTCTCGTCGTCTGGTGCTCAGAATTTATAGATGCGCAGTTGGTGCCTGTAAACATATATGAAAAGTGATTGAAAAATATGGTGAATGTCTACAAGATTTTATTATAGTAAAAGACACATTGCCTTTAATTCCTCTCCTTTCTTTGAATACACTCACCCCTCTCTCTTGCCTCATGAGGAGTCCTCTCTCACGACTGTCTTTGCTTTGCTGTCCTGGCCGCTCTGAGGCCTGAACCCACTCAGAATATTTACCTTTCACAGTCATTTGGACTTCGGAGAAGAGCCAGTAGTCACTCAGTGCCAGATCTGCTGAAAGGGGGCAGTGGACACACTGTGATATTTTTGACAGAAATTATTCTAAGTGTGATCCATGTTGGGTGACCATAAAATATAGTAAGGGCTGGCGAGATCGCTCAGCCGACTAAAGCGCCTGCTTAGGTAAGCGCGGGACCGCGGTTCAATCCCCAGCACCGGATGCCATGCCAGCGCTAGCCACAGAATCCAGGTGTGGTGGTGCGCTCCTGTGATCCCGGGACTGGGGAGGCTGAAAGCAGGAGGATCATCATGAGTCTGGGCTGCATAGTGAGACCCTGCAACAACCAAATACATTAAGGAAAAAAATACAGCGAATGTTTACATTTAAAAATGTATCACACCTTGCCCTTCAATCCCTCAAAATTCCCTTGCTTTGAACACAACTCTGCCCTCCTTCTTGGCAATATGATTTTTCCTGTAATAAGATTTAAACTTCACCCCTATCTTTTGATTACCCCTTGTAATCTAGGCTCTGGGCGCTCGCAGCAGTCCCTTGTCCTGCACTTAAATTCCTGGCCCAGAGGATGGAGGCGAAGCTGTGTTTCCTGCCTCAGGGCCCTGTGACATATCACTGGGGTCCACAGCACCACACTGTGGCATGCCATAGGAGAAGCTTCAGCCAGCCTGCCAGACAGAAAGGGAGGAATGAAGGCCTGGGCGCCCTGCTTGCAGCTTCCTTCCTCACATTCCAGCCTGATGCCCTCAGGCAGACTGGAGATAGCTTAATACGAGCATATTTGTAACACTCTGGTTCCATCCGGATCAAAGGGCCGAGAGCCTGCCCGGGTTGCAGCCTCTGAGATGAAAACTGGACCCCGGACGTAAGCTCATGCATGTTGGCCATGCCTTGAATCCAAAAAGAAATACCAATTCTGTTATGGGTGTCTGAACCATCAGATGGAGACTTTGAAGTCTCTTCGCCTATAATAAGTTGGATTCAATTCTTCCCTTGTGCAGGCCCTGCCTTGGACCACTTTAAGGTTTGGGGTTTCTTTGAAGGTGGTGCTTCTTGTCGGGCCACTGGGAATAGTGAAGACAGTACTTGCAAGCCCATGGGGGGGAAGAGGGAAGAGGGGAGGGGGAGGGGAGAGAGAAAAGGGAAGGGGAGGGAGAGAGGGAAAGAGAGAAGGGAGGGGGAGAGGGAGGCCTGTTTTGGTCAGAGTATGGGTTCTTTTCATCTTCCCAATGTCACTGTAATGGGGATTGCTGAAGGTGCCCAGGCCCAGGCTGTCCTCCCTCAGAGTGAAGCTGGACATGTTAGTATTTTTCTTCCCTCAGTCAGCTTCTTTTTTTTAGATGTGATAGGTTAGTCAAATTTCAAAGGTAAATTTTCTTTCTTTTTTTTTAAATAAGAATTTTTAGAACAACCATTTGTTATTATAATTTTGTCAAAGAATATTTAAAACAAACCAAGAAAATCTGTAAGAATTTAATTTCAGAATAAATGACAGTCTTTTAAATATAATACATTGATTGTGATATAAACTTAATAACAGGTGAAATGGGCCACCCATAACCCCAGCTTCTCAGGAGGCCAAGGCAGGATGGTGGCAAAGTTAGCGAGGCTTTATATCAAAATTAAGTGGGGCTGGGGTGATAGCTCAGTGGTTTAAGGGCCTGCCTGACAAGCACGAAGACCCTGGTTCAATACCTGGTTCCCCATGCCGTGCTGGCCCTGTGGTGCACGCTTGTAATCCCAGAGCTGAGGAGGCTGAGGCCTGAGGATCAGTATGAGTCTGAACTGCGAGCAAGACCCTGTATTAAAGGAATTAAAAAAAAAATTAAGTACATGACAGGAGTGCTTGCCCAGCATACCCAGGATCTGGGTTCCGTCCCCAGCACTGCATAAACAAAACCAAAACAAAAAAAGCTTAAAAAATACATTTTGAAAACTCTCTGACCTGTGTTGGTCTGTGAACAGGAATTATAGATAATGTACTATGTAGACATACACACATACATACAAAATCATAGTTATTATGGTAATACATTCACTTACATTAGGTAATTACAGAATACTTTTACATACATTATCTCGTGTGATCAGTTAGTGTATACCTTTAAACCATAAATTAGTCTTAATAGCCTGAGCTAAATAGAATTAGGAATAGTAGGGAAGACTGTTGTTGAAGTAAACTGTTGTCTTAAGAGTCAAATGTGAATAATTTTAAAGTGGTCTACTGTTTTGATATTTCTTTTTATCTCTCATTACCCTGCTCTATTCGAGTAAATAAACAGCTAATACTTTAATGATATGCACATAGCTTTAGAACTGTATGTATAGCGGAGCTGCATACTTGCGTATATGTATGATGCCTTCTTCTGCATAAAAACTCAGAACACATATTGTGGCAAGCCTCACTGTACTTGTGCAGACTAATAAGGAGAGTATTTGAGATATAGTATGAGAAAATTGTAAGACCAGTGTAGGATAGAGACCGAAGAGCAGGAAAAAGAACATTTAGAAGTAAGCCAATGAAAGAGAACATTTTTACTCTTTATGAAAAAAAAATTGTTTTCTCCCAAACCTATGTTTAAAAATCACACAAATGCTTGACTTCGTTATGAATATCCAGATACAGGTGTGTCTCATTTTGAGCACCTGAAGACAGTTTCTTCTTGCCAGGTCCTCCTACCCCTAGCTTTCTCTTTAGGACTCAAGGCTGGCTTCCAAGGCTTCCCTAATGAAGAGAGCTAGCTGCAGTGTTTGGGTTTACAAGTATTTCTGTGTTGGCAGAGTAGTAGCCTGGTTCTGAATCTTCAGGAGGACTGAAAACTTTCAGCCAAGCTAGAACTTCAGTTAGGTATTAATTCATTAATCAGTTAACTTAGGCAGTGATCATTCAGCAGGTGCTTGCTTGTTTCCTCCCCGTCAGGTTTGGTACTAGGCAGTGGGCATATAGTAAGGTAGGGATAGAGCAGCTTTTACCTGCTGGTTGTGGCACACACCTGTAATCCCAGCCCTTGGGAGGCTGAGACGGAGGGTGTGGACTGCTTTGAGTTTGAGACCTTGGTCTCAAAAAAAAAAAAAAGTATTACAAAAAAAAGTAGTTTCTAGGGTTGACAAGATAGCTCAGAGGACTAAGTGCCCACTTAGGCAAGCGCAGGGACTGGGATTCAATCCCTGGTACCACGTACTGTGAGGGCTCTGCCCCCAGGTGCGCTGAGCCAGCAGCCTTGGGCATGGTGGCGCATACCTGTAATCCCAGCGCTGGGGAGGCTGAAGACAGGAGGATCACTATGAGTCCGAGCTGTGTAGAGAGACCCTGTACCAAATACATGAAAAAAAAGGAAGGTCAGGAAGGTAGTTTCTAACCTTGATAGACTCTGTCTTTTAGGGAGATAGATTAAACTAGGAAATAACAAATAGTGACAGATAAGTTCTGGATAGGAAACAGGATCCAAAACAGTAGGGTGCTATTATCAATAAGTGATGAAGAAGCACTTTGCAGGCTCACCAAGCAAAGACAGAATTCACTTGACAATCCACAACTGATACTTGATATTGCGTACAAGTGCTGTATATCTGTGTGTGTGTGTGTGTGTGTGTGTAGATGCATGTTTACATGAAAGAGGCAAAGATTCTACAATAAATTTATGTTGATTTATTAATATAAAAAATTAAGGAGGCAACTGGGGGGAACAGCACCTCTTTAATTTTCTCATGGGCTCTGTTTACTGAATAATTCCTCTGCAGAACCATCTGTAAGATTGTTTACACGAAGCAAAGAGGCCTTGTATAGAAAGGGCAAAGCTCTGGATGGCTTCACGTTCACACCAAAGACTCTTTCCGTGTTGTGGGCCAGTGATTTGTCCTGATGTCTCAGCTTCTCCATAAGCTAAAGGAATTGCAATCTTCTGAGGCTCTGTGGCTATGCCGTTTCGTTCTCCAGGGAAAATGCAAACCATCTAACACTGACCATGCCTCTGCCTGCCTGAGTCAGGCATGCCCGGGAGCGTATCCCTGTTAGGAGAGAGGATGGGCACGTGCAGAGGACAGATATGACGTAGTGAAGGTTTTATCAAGACCTGTCCCCTGTGCAGAGGTGAAGCATGTGTGGGGTGGCATTTAGACTAGATGCTTAAAAGGTGGACAAGCATTAGACTAATGGGGACTGGCAGTGCCATGCACCTGCGCAGCCAACTTTACGAGCTCATGGGAATACTCATGAAGTCACTTTTTCATATTAAAACTAACAAGTGTTTGTTTCCTGAGGGTATATGTCTTGTTAGGGAGCAATAATAATATATCAATTTCCATCAAGTTGCATTTTATCATCATAATGGTTTCAGAGGAGGCTGCTTTTAGCTTTTTGCAGTGCATTTTAATGTGTTGCAAGAAACATGGAAACTGACTGAGGACATAATGGATCCGTAATGGACGAGGGGCAGGCAGGGCTGTGAACAGCACATGCCATGGGTACAACCTGCAAGCGCATCTCCCGGGCTCGTGTGCATGCTCTGCTTTGGAAGGAGCCAACGGGCACAATTTGATTTTGCTCGACAGTCTTGGGAAGTGTGTGGGCAAAATTGCTCATCTCTGAGGTCTGGTTCCATTTGTCTTCAGTCACTTGTCTGGTGGCCCTGTAGCCACTAATGATCCCAAGCTTGGGGTGGCAGGGGAGCAGGAAGGGTCCCACCAGGTCAGGTTTGTACAGCGTCCCGAGGAGGCTGTTGCCCAAGGAGATGGTGCGTTACGCATACTAGGATGGATGTTTTTCTCCAAGAGAAAGCAAAGCTAGAGAATAAGCATATTTTTAAGGCATTTTGGCCCTAGCAGGAAGGCCTGCTCTATACCAGAGTCCCGGGGAAGGACAGCCATGGAGCTGTCAACTCCACTGATTTCAGTCTTGTCAGGTGAGTCTGTATGTCTTAGAGACTTTTCTCATAAATTAATTCGGCATTTGAACAAATGCTAAATTAATCTTCTAGGGAGAACTTAGCTGGAGAGAAGCAGCGATTTTTACTTTATACCCTAATACCAATATGTTTTGGCCCCAAATCATATACCTCTGTAATCTTATAGCACAAGGGGAGATCTCAGAGCTTTTGGTAAAGCTTGTTAATTATTGACTAATAATGTTTTCAGATATTTTCCAGAAATTCCATTGCTAAAGAATTGCATCTAGAGAGTATAGTTCCACAGTGGAGCACTTGCCTAGCATGATTAAGACACTGAGTTCCTTCCAGAGCACCAGGAGAAAAAGGGAAAAGGAAGGAAGGAAGGAAGAAGGAGAGGAGATTAAAAAAACAAAACAAAAAAGAATTGCATGTTCCCATAGTCCCACGTGTGGAGATGCATTAGAGTCCAGAATTCCTCATTACATTGAGGCCATATCTCCCTCTGTCCCTCCTTTTCTTTCACTTTTTCTGTTTCGTTGATGTTTGTTTGTTTGTTTGCAGGGCTGAGGATCAAACCTAGAGCATGCTGCATGTCAGGCTGGTGTTCTACTGCCAAGTTACATCCCTCTCCTTCGAGGCACTAATATTTTCCCAAAGTAGCTTGAATTCTATTTTCTCTATCACTTTTGTGTAGTCTGGTCCTAAAACAACGTTGCTTCAATGCTAGAATGCGTACGCGATGTGTCACCTTGTGGAATGAACTTCAGCGAATCCCAGTGTTTCTGCTAAGTTTGTCTGTGGCTGGCTGTTGGGATATTTTCTGTCTCTCCTGGATTCCTGAATTTGGAAGGGAGCAAGTTAGAGTATATTTTGATTCAATTTTAATCCATCAAAATCAAGTTAGTTGTAAATGATGGAAGAGCTTACTTTCTGTAGTCCGGGCTGCCTAGAGACGTCAGCCACATGCCAAAAGCTTGCTCGTTGCCCGGCAACCTTACTGGAGGAATAGATTTTCTGCCACTGGCTCCCTTTTTAGTCTTGGTGGAATCTATTAGCACCACTATTCGAGCCCAGAGAACGAGAGCCCCAGAACAAGAGCTGAAAAGAATAGTCAGGTTTTGTTTTGTTTTGTTTTAATAACCCAGCACTGTGTTCCTGGCTTCTAAATCTCACTACTAATTTCATTGACTTCTACATGAAGCCCCAGAGCTTATGAATATAACTTAACACCATTGAAGTGGCAGAGATTAGTCTCCTGCCTTCCTGGTCTCTGAGGAAGCTTGCTGCTTCATTTCTCCTGGAGTCTACCCCATGGGGAACAGGTGCGGACCAGCAGTGTCCAAGTTGAATATGGAGCAGGGAAGACTGACCTCATTTGGCCCCAAACTTTTCTCCCTCCACCACAGGTGGACCTGCTGGCTCTTGCTTTCTTGAGGCAACTGGTCGTCTGGCTGGGGAAGCTGTTATTTCTCCTAGTGTATCTGATCCCACTCTGATTGAAAAGCACCTGTGTATTTCTTCCTCTTAGCCTTCAATCAAAGAACATCTTTTCTCCTTTTGTAGCTAAATACTTCACCGCCTCGATTGATGGTTTCCATCTACCAGGGGAGTCTGCATAGCTGTCAGGCCTGTTGTTTTCTTACGCTCTTAATGTAATAGCTTTGAGTTGCAGCAAGGGAAGACGAGGCCCAGGCCCAGCGTCTATTTGCCACTGCTGAAATGCAATTTTAATAATGGACTGTATCAGCTAAGTGTGTTTTCTTGCCCCTATGTAGAACAAAGAAGGGTCTCAGCACATTAACCCACTGGAGGCCAGAAAATAAAAAATAAATCAAAATCCCCAATAATGCCACTTAAAGAAATGGCAGTTGCATCACAAATTAGAAGTAAACAGACTTCAGAAATGCTCTGGAGAGGAAAACAAGGAGTTGCGCCTTTTGTAATAAGTGGATTCGGACTCCTTTATCAATCACCCACATTCTAAGGATCAAGTGTAGACAGGTAGAGTTTGTTATTTGCTAAAGAAATTAAGTAACTTGGTGAAGTCATGACTAACTGGGTGCGACATTCTTGGAATGCATTTTTTTTTTCACTCTGATCATTCCGAACTATTTATTAATTATGATAACTTGGGCATTTAGGCTTTTATTTTCCCCAGTAACCTTAGAATATTACTCATGCAGGGGACTTTTGAGATTGTAGTTTAAGTGCCCAGTATTATGAGCAAGGAAACTGGAGAAGTGAAAAAATTGGCTTAGAAAAGCTCTGTCAGGAGTGGCAAAACAGGGACCCAAATCTTGGCTGGTTACCTGGGCCATAGCCCCGCTGAATGGGGGCTTTGAAAAGCACCAAGTGAAAAAAAGCGCTTGTCCACAACTCCAGTTCTACTGTGCCATCCACCAAATACTGAGCTTGGTGCTTCGAGATTTTTGCACAGAATTACACTGTACAGGTAGGGGCCCCCATCAGCCCCCATCAGCATTAAGGATTGTGGGTGGTGAGAAGTACTTAGCTAAGCTGTGAGGTGAACAGAAAAGAATCTTACTAACAGGTAATAGTGTGTTGCTTGCTAAAGGACACATGAGAGCTCTGGAGTGCCCACATTTGTACTGCTCACAGAAAATATATTGGGTGAATTAAAAGCTCTGACAGTGACCCACTGTTACCCATGTCGTTGTATCACAGAGGAGCAACCTGCCTGGCAAGCTGGTGTGCTTCCTAGACACCGTGTACAAATCAAAACCTAAATAGCTGGTGCAGGCGCATGAGGCCGTGATGGGAGCGATGGCCAGCACCCCTACAACAAAAGACAGGAGAAGAAATGAAAGCATCTCTGATCTATTTAGTCAGAGTCTTTTCATGTGGCACAAGAGCCTTCAGAAATGAAGGGCCCCAGATGCTAGGGAAAACTATTTTATGCCAGGATTTGATGTAGCAGGGACAGCCACGTAGAAATGTGATTGGACAAAAAGGGTCAGAACTGCTGGGAATGGAGTGAGGGGGGAGCCCGTGAAGCTGTCGGTTGGGACCCTCCTCACCTCTGCGCAGTGCAGCTCCCTCCTGCCCAGAGCACAGGTCTCCTGGAATGGGAGGGGGGCTCGTGATCCAGGCAAAGCAGGTCGGAGAATTCCCTTCTGCCCGGCTCCTACACAGTGGGGTCAGGGGAGAATTAGAGTCCTGTTTTTAGGTATTATGGCTGGCTATGGGGCAGAGGAGCTCTAGCCTCTAGGACGTGCCTTGGGGAAGAGGAATTTAGCTGCTGTCCTGCAGGAGGAAGTGGAGCGGAAGGCCACAGAGACTGGTTCCAGTGTCTTTCAGTTCCCAGTGCTTTGCATGTCAAAGTGCTATTTCTGAGTGTCAAGGGTAGAAATTCTAGAACTTCCAGTTCTGAGACAGTGTGACATGGCTACTTTGTTGGCTTACTTGTTTTTCTGTTCAATTATTTAATTCCTTCATGTTTGAGACACTTTCTAAACATTTCCTACTTACTGAAAACGTGCTTGAGAACTTTCCCACGATCCCATCTGCCCCACTTACATTGACGAATATGTCACACAAACTTCTGTTAACAGCAGTCTGTGGATATTTTAGCCTCATAAAATTTGGTTTTGAAAGCCAGATAGCTCATTCTTTTTCTTTTGCACTGATTGCTTTAAGTCCCAGGGCAATTTTACATGCAAGATTTTGAAAGAATATATACTATATGAAACTCAAACGTGAAGATCTGCTTTACTTTTAGATCTGTATTGAGCAGATATTCTAGAAGGCAGAGCCACAAATTAATTTGCTTGGCTGGCAAAGCATCTGCTTTCAGGATCTCTGTCTAACCTCGTGCCCGATGGTCACTTGTTCCTGGCCTTGTGACTGTCCCAATCTATTTGCTCAGAAATGTCCTGGACCCTAGCATCTGCCATACATTTAGCATGGACCTTGTATTACTTTCTCCCCCCATGCTGTGAATCCTGATTTAAAGGGACGGAGTGAGAAAGTAACTCCAAGTATTCATCCTGCTGTTCTTTGCAGGATATTTTCTTTTTCTGCCGGTACATTGATAGTTGGATATCAGATTTCATAGAAAAGGACAAACAGCCAAAGGCATTGGTTTTGCAATTTCATATTCAGCTCATTTCCTTGGAAAGCTGGCTTGTGACGAGTTTCCCTGGAACCCCTCTTCCAGTTTTGTCCTCTCTCATGTGGCCCACACTGAGTCCTTCAGTCACATCCAAGGTGAATGAGCTTTTGTTACGTCACGGGGCTGTGGTGGGCTGAGCCCCGCAGGTGTCTCCCTGTCACCCCTTGGTGCCTCACGTGATGGTCTGGAAACACGTTGGATGACTTGACTTGCTGTGCTCAGAGGGCCCCCACCCACCCCGAGGAGCCCTTGTGGTGTTTTTCCCATCTGACTAGGCGAGAAACCGAGGCTGAGAAAGTTCTGCAGTTTTAAGGTCAAGGTCACCCAGTGAAAGCGATGCGCAGGTGCCAACGTCGCCTTTGCGTCATTTTAAAATCTCTCTGCTGCTGTGGGCACTTCCGGTATTGGCCCCTTTATTTCTCCACTGTAAGGATCCCTTTTTCTTTTAAAATGTGACCAACTCTTTCAAAGAAAGAGTGGAGAGGGATTTAGGTATCATTCCAGGAGATAGCTGTTTCCTGGGTCTGTTCTCCAAATCAGTAGCCAGCAAAATACTTCTACCAATTACAAGAAAGTCTTGCATTAAATTAATTTCATCAAAACTATATTTGATACCTCCTTATAGAAGACCCCGAATTCATCCTAGTGTGACAAGGAATCTGAAGTATCTTTTAGACAAAAAAGTGTATCTATATATATATATACTGCCCCCACCCCCCAAAGTATATTTTTATTTAAATTTTGTCATTTTTAAATTTCCTTCCAACTTGCATTTGACCACAGAGATTTGTCTCCCCTTTCTAATACCTTTAAAAGGACAATCTGGAAAATCCTTTAATTAAAAGAGAAGTGAGGAGCTTGGTGCATCTAACTGTATCACTGAAAAAAGAAAAAAAAAATCACAGTATTCTCAGATCCATAAAAGATGGCAGCCCCCTGCTTCACGCTGTCTCCACTTTAAAACTCTGCTTTTATTTTTCCCCAGACTCCTGCAAGACAAGAGCTGTGATCCTCCTGTTCTTGTTCTTTCCCCTGAGACTTGTTTTATTTTATTTTATTTGGCTGAAGTTGTGACTGGGTTTCTTGCCATCTGCGCTTCTCCACCCTCCTGGGTACCACCAGAAGCCCTCTGAGAGGAACCTTTTATGCCTCTAGTAACCACATAGCAAATACATAAAACACACTGAATTAGGGGCAAGGGGACCCAAATTGCATGGACCTGTTTTTCTGAGTTAACTTCGGCCAAGCAAATGACCCTCTCTTTGGGTGACAGTGAGAAATTTAAGAAGGTGCAGTAACTCATTTATATCACTAGGGTTCCATGTGAGGAATGTTACCTCCCGTTGTCTAATTTAATTAGTAATTGTGTTTTCAGTTCCAATTGAAAGCCTCAGAAGAAAAGACAGTAATAAACAGTTATATATGGTGTTATTATTGTTAGCTAATTATATTTACTGTTGTGACAGTTTTAGATTAGGCTGGTTTTCCAAAAGGGACTTGACAGTGGTATCTAACAGAGATCTCTCTTTATTTCTCTTTCATCTCTCAAGTATCCAAAAGTCTGGTATTAAGTCTGAATATTCTTTTTTTGATAAATAAATCAGTGGATACAGTTTTGTTGTTGTTTGTTTTGAAGTTTCTGTTGCAAGTCCGTGCTGGATCCAGCGATGGACTCCCAAGTCTTTTGAGATGTTGCCACCCCTAGTAGTGACTGGTGAGTCCAAGGATGCGATGGCAGGTGTGGGGTCTGCTTGGCTCCTCCCCTTACCTGGTGCGTAGCCTTGGGTGATCATCCGAGTCATCTTCCCAGTCATCCACCCATCCAATCTACCAGTGTTTTAGGGAATCTACCAGGTGTCCAGTACTAAGCTGAGTTCTGTACCACAAACATGATTGGGCCACTGTCCCTATACTCAAGGAACTTACTGTTTATTGTGTGGGATCAGATCTGCCCACCACCACTCTAAGGGAAACACCACAGTGTTTAGTGTGTTCAGATTGGGCAGCGTCCAGAGAAGGGAGGACCATGCGACTCATGGCACTGTGGAAAGGCTTGGGGGTAGGCTTGGCTTTGGGTTGAGGGGGATATGAAGAAAGCACGATTATGCCATGGTAAAGAGAGGGGACTGTATGCTTCTTTATAATTCCCTGACGAGTGGGAGCCCCTGAAGAATTTTGAGTTGGGAGTGAGGGGAGTCATTTTTACATTTCGGGAAGAAATGAGGGAGAAGACTTTACTTCATCTAAGCACCTTTTCTCATGTATTAGGCAAACACAACCCCTGCTGCTCTTGCAGGTGGATTTCTGTCCCTTGCATTCGTTTCTTTCCAGTGCACTTGGACCCAGCTGCAGTGGTCTCCACCTGTGGCTCCAGCTCCTTGACAGGTTGAGGCAGGAGCACACAGGAGCCCAGGAATTGGAGACCAGTCTGGGTGACACAGTGAGACCCCCTCTCCGCGCCCCAAACAGCAGCTGGAAGATGCAATATGCTCTCTGCGTTTACTCTGCACTTGCATTCTCACAGCTACCCTGGATGGTATTCGTTGCTGTTATTTGCATTTTAGAGATATGGCTAGAAATGGAGATGAATGGCTGACCTAAAGATACACACCTCAGACTGGTGGCAAAGCCAAGGGTTGAACACAGGTGTGCCAGATCCTGGCGTCCCCAGGACATAGCTATCCTTCGGTGCTCTGAAGATAGTGGCGGTTCCTTCATCCATCCTCTGGCTCCTCACTGAAACACCTCGGCTGGTGGCTGCACTTTACCTGCATTGACCTTAGCACAGAGCATTGATGTTGCGGCAAGACAAGATCAACAGCAGACATATGTGCTGCTATTTACAGCTATTTAATCTTTGTCTCTAATGGTGTAGTCTTTTGTCGTTAAACAGAAAGAAACTTAGGAAGTGGAATATAGGTCTGCAATTCCATTGTATTAACAGGGTTTACAGACAAGGTATGTTGCTATGGCCATAGAAGTAAATCTTCCTTCCAGGGTTAACGAAAATCAATCCTGACTCTGACTCCATCCTTTTGGGGAGTTCCTTTGAAGATCCATGAATAGGTAAAAGTGAAATTGAAGAGGCTGTAATGAGATGGATTGGAGCAGAGGAAAGACCTTGAATGGGGCTGGCTTGTTAAAAGGAGTTGCCAAAGAGCAGAGCAGACAAAGGCAAGGAAGTAGGCTTGGAAAACTCCGCCAGCTCTGCTGGTTGAAAAGACAGCCCGGAGAATATTCTTGAAGTTCACACACAGGCAGTTGTGATCCAAGGACGAGTTTACAGCAACTCCCTGGCAGAGTTTCTTCACCGTATTTTGTCTGTACTAGGTCACTGCAGGTGAAAAAGGCTACCGTGAAGGAGCGTCTTTAAGAGTTGCTACTTGAACACCGGGGAGGCTCAAGTATAATAATTAAAATAAAATGCTGGTCCCCGCCCCGACCTGTGTTGCATGGGCCAAGGAATAGCCCAGGGTTACGCGTTTTGTGACTTAAGAGAAGCATTTTGATCAGTCTTTCACTGCTCATAAAAATAAATACTGCCATGTTCTTGGAGAGACTGTTTTTGAAGATTTTTCGGAGTAGATTTCCAGCTGAAATTTTGAAAGAAGTGCTGGGCTGTACTTAAGACATTAGGCATGCCATCCCGGAGTAAAATAATGGCATCGTAAAGGAAATGCTCTGCTGAGATGAAAGAGCTGTCCTGGACAGCTACTGCTGAAGTGTAATCCATCCGCTGTTTGTGGGTTATGCTTTAATGGGAGGGAATATGAAGACGATGAGAAAGAATTTCTTTATTGAATGGAAGAGCACTGCAAAAAATGGGGGGAGGACCTCAATTGAAACAGCTGTTTTAGATAAGCCAATTCTGGGGTGCAGATGAAAATACATTCCCTGGGATTCTTCTGCTGCTCGACCATGGGGAGATTGAAGCAGATATCAGATGAACAGAGCTGTGGATGGAACGGGCCACCTGGCACCAGAGTAGGCGTCAGTGGGTGTCGGTGCCTGGTCCCCACTTCTTAGATTGGATGTGTGTTGTAATTAGTGGAGGAAGCCGGAACCCAGCGCTGCCTGACTGTGCACGAATCCAGAAATTCTGAGTTCATTGATCTAAGATTCAGCCAGGGCCTGGGGAGTTTAAGAAAGCTTCCTTGTTAGGGGTTTCTAATGTACAGCAAAATTTGAGTCACTCTGGCTTGAAAGATGTATAAGTTCTTTCTCTTGTTGTATTCTTTCCAGCAAAGAAAGTTTGCTGTAGGGAATTAGCTTGGAAGACCTGTTCTACATATGCTGGAAAACTTTGGAGCTGGAGCTTTTTATTTATTTATTTATTTATTTATTTATTTATTTATTTATTTATGGCCAGTTCAGCCAACCCTGGGGCTGGGGCTGGCATGGCATGTGGTGCCACGATTGAGCCATGGTCCCTGCACACTTGCTTTTAGATTGCTGAGCTATCTTGCCAGCCCAGGAGCCTTTTAATGATAGTCACAGAGCCCTTGACTCAGACCAATTGAGCAGCTTCCTCTGCTTAAGGGCTGAAAAAGTAAAGTTTCAGTGTCTCCTTGAAAACAAATGAATCCTGAGATTTTTTTTTTCTACCCAGAGAAAGTATTAAGTACAGGCATAGCATAGAAATACCTTGAGTCTGGCTCCATGCCGCTGCAGCAATGAGAATGTCATGATGAAGTGAGCCACGCACATTTTTCAGTATCCCAGTGTATGGAAAAGCGTATTTCACACGGCATTGCAGTCCTAAGCATGCAGTAAATAGGATTTTGTCTAAAAAAAACAACTTAGATGCCTTAATTTATAAACATCGCTTGAGTCAGGTGTACACATCTGCAAATCTAGCACTTAGGAGGCTGAAGCAGGAGGATTGTCTTAGTTACTCTTCTGTCATTACCCAACACCAAAATGAAGGAAGGAAAGGTTTATTTAGCTTACCGTGCGACGAGGTTTCAGTCCATATGCAGCTGGCTCCAAGGCAGATTGCAGCACAAGGGAGAGGGCAGCGGTTCACGGTGGCAGAGGACAGCAGAAGAGCACAAGCAGACAGGAGGAGTAATAGCGACCGTGGCTGAGAGAGCAAGTCTGTCCCTTTATGTTGCATTCAGCTGTCCCCCCCAGGCTGGTAGCACTCACACCCGTAATCCCAGCCCTGGATCATGAATTAATCACACAGTCTTTAAGTCCGTCCCATGACTGCTTGAGGCTTTGGGGAGACAACTAGACCCACACCATACTAAGGGTTGTAAGTCCAACCTAGGCTACAAACCTAGGCAATTTCAAGCCCAGTGTGAGCTTCAGAGGAAGACCTTGTTTCAAAACAAACAAAAGCAATTTCTAGGGAGATAGCTCAGAGGCCCATGTGCCTGCCTGGCAAGGACAGGGTCTTGAGTTCGATTTCCAGAACCAAAGAGAATGCTAACAATCATTCGAGCCTTCAACAAATCATAATCTTTCTGCTGTGGTGGGGTTCATGCCCGGATGTTGAGGGCTGTGAGTGATTGGGGTGGAAGATGCCTAAGGTGGAGGGGGCTGTGGTCATTCCCAAAATAAGACAGTGACATTGCGGCATCTGCTGACTTGCCCTGTTTTCTCATCTCTCACGTGCTTGCTGGAGGAACACTTCCAGTTTCCTTCGAGAATTTTCTCTTCACTTTCACAACCTGGCTGCCTCACTTTGGACTCAGCTCTTTCTCGTTTTGGACTGAGAGTGTGGTGCACGTGACTCTCTCACTTGAACTTGGAAGCTATTGAAGAGTTATTTCTTGGCCTGATTTCGGTATTGCGTCTCAGGGGATATGAAGGTGCGAGGAGAGGGAGGGGGGGGGCAGAGGAATGTGGGAATAGCCAATGGTATAGCTATCAGAGCACGAGTCCATCAGCTCAGGTCCTTGCTTAGCACAGTTCAAAGCACTCCAAACAACTGTAATGGTAATAACAGAGGTCATTGATCATAGATCACCCTAAAAATACAGTAATGTGCTGGGTGTGGTGACACATGCCTATAACCCTAACCTTTTGGGAGGCTGAGGCAGGAGGATTCATCAATAACGATTTTGTGGCCAGCCTGAATTACACAGAGAAACCCTGTCTCCCAAAAAAAAGGTGTAATAATAAAAATGTTTGAAATATCAAATTTTAAATTACCAAAATGTAACAATGAAGATGAAGTGGGCATTTGCTGTTATATAAATGCCCTGGCAGACTGCTTGATGAAGGGTTGTCACGAACCTTAAATTTGTAAAGTAGGAAGTCTGCAAAGTGCAGTGAGGCAAAACACAATTAAAGGAGACGGGCTGTGGTTCTGAGGTGCATCCCAAGGAGCGGGAAGGAGAATCCATCCACATGCAGGCAAAACTCTGAGGAAAGGGGTGAGGCAGGCATCCTGGGGATTTGTTGCTGCTTCCCACAATAAAACCCTAAAAATGAAAACCTGCCGGGCGTTGGGCACATGCCCAGCCTCAGCACCCGGATGGCAGCAGCAGGAAGATCACCAATTCAGGTGCAGCGGGGCAGCTTGGTGGCTCGGCAAGGCCCTTGGTTCAGTTGCCAGTATAAAAAAAAAAGGCAAGAACACCCCTGAAATGCCCCCCACCAATCAAATAAGAAAGAAATAAAAACAAACAAGGAAAGAAGAAAACAGAAAGGAAAGAAACAATAATGCTTCCTTGAAGTTAGAAGTCTGGCCATCAGAACAACTTGTCCTGATTTGCATGGACGCTGTTCTGTTCTGAGGCCTTTTCAGGGTTTCCTGAGGGCGAACACCAGCCACAAGAGTGGAATGTAAATGAGAGGAATCATAGCTTTCCAGTTAGTGCTTTGCTAATAGGGTGTTTTTAGCTTTTTTTTGAGATAAAGTTTAACTATGAAGTTCAGGCTGGCCTCGAACTCCCTTTTTAGCCCAGGCTGGCCTTGAACTTCAGTGATCCTCCTGCCTCAGCCTCCCTCCAGAGTGCAGGGATTATAGGTGTGCATCACCAAGCCTGGCACAGTACTTTGCTAGCAGTAAACTTTGTCTTAGCCTCTTTCTTGCTGCTGAACAAAACACTCAACACCCACAAATTAAAGGAGGAAGAAGTCACTATTCTGGCTCATGGGCGCTGCCTTCAAGGCAGAGAGGCAGTGTGGCAGAGAAGAGCTCCTCAACCCCTAGCAAGCAAGGAGCAGAGAGAGGAGGGAGGAGCCCGTACTGCACTGGGCCCTTCCAGGTCACCTGCCCAGGGCCCCCACCCACGCCACCTCCTGACAGCACGTGCACTGTGGAACTCCTCCACGAAGCCGCTGATGGGTGTGACACCCCATGAACCAGTCACCTGCCAATTGCTAGAATTGGAGGGGACATGACATGTAAATCCAAACCATAATAACTTTGGCTTTAAATTCGTCACCTAGTTTTTATGAGACTGGTTAAATTATTCTACCCCTCCCACCTTCATATCCAAAATAAGTTGCATTTGGTAACAGACAGTAAAAATTGCCTACAAGGAGTAGCGTCCTGAGCTGAGGTGCCAGTCAGGAATGATTCAGAGCCAGTATCTTCAGCTCAATACCAGTTTCCCTAAAGTGGCAAAGCTGAACCATAGAGGGTCCTTGTGGCTTAAAGCACCTGAAATAAGGCCAAGTTGTGGTGAGGAGGGGTCACTGGGTGGATCCAAGACGCTGAAGACAGGTTGGGCAGCCGTTAAACTGACTGGGCGTGGGATGTAACCTTTGTGAGTTGTGAGTTTGATTCTTACCAGAAAAAAAAAAAAAAAAAAGTCGAACTGAACGTGCCCACAGGTCTTGGGTACATTGTCAAAATGCAGATTCTGATTCATCAGTGCTGCGGTGGGGTCCTGGGGTCCGACGGAGTCTTGTCTTGTTTGTTACAAAGTCGAATCTCCAGGTGACGCTGATGGTGCTGACACCGGCCCACTCACACTGCTGGTGTTTATGCTTCTCTTCAGGCAGCTAGAGCATGGGGGGTGAGGGTATGGGCAGGATTGCTGTGGAGCTGTCTGTGGGTGACCTGAGAGACACCTGAGCCCCATAGTAACCTGGCTTTGAAGGTATGTGGTCCCAGTAAGCTGGGTGTGATTTGTGCCTGTTTAGGCTGTCGATTGTCCTTTTCACGAGTACTAATTTTATATACTTATATGACCATCGGGGGAGCCAAAACATAAAATGAATCAGTTATTTCCTAGTAGTTTTTTTTTTTTTTTTTTTTTTCTGTTTTCATTGAATTCTGGCATGCCGACTTGCTGCTCTTTTCCGCAGCTCGATTCTTTGTTACCTCCATGTATAGGTATAGGCTTTTGTCGCCTGCATGAATTTCCTGAACAGATCGCATTCATTTGGTGTTTACTTGGTGTGATTAAAAAATGGCGAATAATTAAGTGCAAATGTTTTACTAAAGTTTTACTAAGGTAAAAGGCGCATCGCCTTCAATTTTCCTCAAAATACTCCCTCTCACGGAGGTGGAAAGGAAGGGAAGATGGGGGGTGGGCACCCCAGGAAAATGGGAAAAATGGAAACACAGCTTTTGTAAATGTGAGCAAGAGGAGTTCAAGGGAGGGTCGGGGATGGGGAGAAAAGAAGCAAGTTCTTTATGATGAATGTGGTCAT
>PVKA01000059.1:195200-213858 GCA_004027165.1 Ctenomys sociabilis
TTTTTTTTTTTTTTTTTTTTTTTTTTTTTTTTTTTTTTTTTTTTTTTTTTTTTTTTTTTTTTTTTTTTTTTTTTTTTTTTTTTTTTTTTTTTTTTTTTAATGTGTTTAGTACAGGGTTTCACTGTGCAGCTCAGACTCCTAGTGATCTGCCCATTTTCAGCCTCCGCAGTGCTGGGTTACGGGCATGCACCATCACAACCTGTCTCGGTAGCCAGCTCAGCGCGCCCATGGGGGGAGCTCCTGCAGCACGTGGTGCTGGCGATCGAATCCCAGTCCCAGCTTTTTAGTCCACTGAGCTATCTCACTGGCCCTTCTTGCTGCCTTTTGAAGCGTTCTGGAAGTCTGCTTTCGTGAGTATCTTTAGTTACACTGCCTGGCAGCCTCTGTCCTGATTCAATTTCAAGTATTTACTTTTCTTGGTCATTTTGACGTTGGGAAGAGGCGGAAGTCGCCCAGCTCCAGCTCCAGTGATAAGGTAGCTGAGGACACACTGTAAGGTTTTCATTTGACAGAAATTACAGTAAACATGCTGCATTGATTCAGGACCTTGGGGCCGTCATGACTGCAGGTATTTGTGAAAGAGCACTGCCGGAACTGTTCCGGAAATGGGCGAGAGCAATAGGGCAGGCGCACTTGAATCTAGGGGGCTCATTTTGAGGGTTGTCAAAGGCGCTGTAGCTCTTACTGCAATAAAATGTTTTAAATTTTTTTATGTAAGCACTCGCTGTGCAATTTGGTCACATTTAAAAAAGTAAATCTCTAGCTAAGTAGCAGAATTATTCAGAATAATCATCTGATTGACCTCATCCTCAGTGGATAATCAGTGGAAATGTTGGTTAGGATGAAGGTGAAATCCACTTGCCAACCTCATTATAAATAGTATCATCTAATTATATTGTTTACCCACTGACAGATTTTTGTTTTGCTGGTATGAATCAGTGGCTGGGTTGTGTTTTCCTGATCATTTTGTAATGTTCTCCAACATTATTTAAGGTTTGTGAAGTTTGAGAAGAGCTGTAGTTTTATGTGTTCTAATTTAAACAGAGCTTGGAGAGGGAAGAGGGTTTTAAAAAATAAGGCTGTGACATGTTTATTGTAAATATGTGAGCATGAGGCTGCTGATTACACTGGTGCTATCCATATCATGCCTTGTCAACAAGAAAGCTTTTGCATTTGTGTATTTAACACGATTTTTTTTTTTTCTTTAAAAAGATTAGAACTGATATCTCTTGGAAGACAAACACAATCTGGTTTAAAATAATCCACCATCACTAGCACTCCTCCTAAAATTGGTTCTTTTTATGCTTTTTAATTTTTTTTCTTAGAGCTGCAGCCCTTTGGAACCTGAGCTGTCTTTCCACTAGCTACAGGTATTTCTTGTCCACTAGCCTGGAGTTCTACAGCGCCTCTGGAACCTTCTGAATACAGAGTACGGGACTCTGGAACCTTCTGAATACAGAGTACGGGACTCGCCACTAGCCTGCCTTAGTGAGGAGTAGGGGGAGCCTCCACTTGCATTCTTGAGTGCCTGAGTGCTTCTGCTGTTCCAGCCACTGCGTTTTGGAACCTCTGTCTGCCACTGAGTGCTGGCTGAAGGTTTTTCTGGAGCCAGTGTTGTGGTACAGGACTGCACTTGGCTGGCTCGTCTCTAGGAGCCCGGCAGAACTGCAGACTCTCAGCCTGTTGAATCAAAACCTGCCATTTATTTATTTATTTATTTGTTTGTTTGTTTATTTTGTGGAACTGGGGATTGAACTTAGGCCCTTGCACTTGCCAGGGAAGCACTTATTCCACTGAGCCATCTCCTGGGCCCCCCAGGAACCTGCCTATTAGTAAGACTATCCATGTGATTTGTTTGTATGTTAAGTTTGAAAAGCCTGCTTTAAGCTACTTGTGACATCAGGAATGCTCTGGGGATGGCACTGAGATTTTGCAGGGCCTGAGGCAAAGAAAGGGATAGTCCTGAAGAAGTCAGAACCCTCAGGTTCTTCCCCCAAAGAACCGCACCTTCCGTAGGCTGAGGTCAATCCAATTTGAACTTGCTTAGGTAAGTGCAGTTCTGTACAATTTTAAAAAGTAATTTACTTAATTCCAGAGAAGATGAAATGTATATTTATTTAAAACAACAACCTGTAAGCAGAGACTAAGGCAGGAGGATCAGGAGTTTAAAACCAGCTAAGGCTATGAGACCCTGTTTCCAAGCAAACACCCTGCTCTGTGTAACGTATTATAAAATTACAAACTTCTTGCCATAAACTGTGAGCACAGCTGACCTCACTCATTCACTGTGTGTTGGCTCACAAGCTTTCCAGGCTCTGCCGGGATAGTAGCAGGCAGACGAGCCTGCAGACCAGGGAAACCTGTCCTGAGGGCTACTCCGCCATAGGTTCTTCCTGCCTTTCCCTGCAACCACAGGACTCTGTAGTGAAACCCGGAGAATGCAATTATAATACTGAAGTATTGTGTTGTTCAGTAGGAAGGTTTTCTGCAAGTTCTACGGTACTGAGAACCAAAAATACCCCCTTCCTGGCTGGGTAATGGAGTCTTAAGTATTTTCGCTGGTTTCAAATCACTTATCTGACAAGGTATTGCCAGTTAAAAGAGGAAACTGACCACTATATTTTTCCCCCTAATGTTCCAGTAATCACAAGTTAAAAAAAAAAAATAAAAAGAAGAATGGAGTAGAAATCATGTAGAAAGGCAGTGTGTTGTAGACCCTGCAAATGTTCTGTTAGGACAGAAGCCAGGCTTGGTGGCGCATGCCTGCCATCCCAGGACCCGGAAGGTAGAGAAACAAGAATCTCTGTGTGTTGGAGGCCAGCCTGGAATACTCAGCAAGACAGTGCCTCAAAACAACAAGAAGCAATTCTTACATTTCTCTCAGTTGTTTGTCACAGGAAGCAAAACCACAAAGAAACAAGGCTACATCTTTTGGTCATGACTATTTAGCCTGAGGATGGATGGAAAAAAGTGTTAGAAGAGCTTGACCATTAGGATGAAGTTCATATCGATCATTCATGCACTAGGAAGCAGTATGCAGGGGTGGCAGGCTGTAGCAGGTGACTTGAAGCCACTTGGGCTTTTGAGCTGGCAGCACATTGGTTTCATCCCTGGACCTCTCAGGTTTTTTCCTTTTATTCTGTCTGCAGGGATACTTTGGTAGAAAGACACCAGGCAACAAACCAACAGCCCAAGCCAGTGTAGAATTTAATCACAACAACTGATCTCCGGTTGGTTGCAGGGGGCCCTGTAACCAATGAACTGAACTGTAACCAATAGACTGTTTAAGCTATCACCAATAAGTTGTTTGCTGGGCCTCTCTTCTGTTTATAAATGCTGTTTAATCACATTGTTCATTGGAGTTTTCAGAGCCTGCTGTTGTTCTGGAGCTGCCCAACTTGCAAGTTGTGTTTGGTTTTGCTTTGCTCTTGTAAATGTTCGTAAACTTAATTGATCTCATGCATTTGCCTTTTATGCCTCTTGACTTCCATTTGTAATCTCTGCTCGTAGTCTTAGCAAGTGATCATTAATCCACCTCTGTCACTACAGATTGCTTCACGGAGTCCAGAATATTGTTTCTTTTTTTTTGTCTTTTTGAGACAGGGTCTCACTATGCAGTTTAGGCTGGCCTTAAGCTCACTTTGTAGCTCAGGCTAGTCTTGAACTCACAATAATCCTCCTGCCTCAGCCTCCTGAGTGCTGGGATTACAGGCCTGTGCCACCATGACCGGCCTTTTTTTGCAGAATTTTAAACTAATAGAATCATGTCATACATACTTTTCTGAGTTGGTACAAATATCTCTTTGTAGCATAATTATTTTAATATTCATCCGTGTTTTAGCATGTTAACATTCTCATCCACTGTATTGCTTGGTGGCTTTTAACCGAATGGATGTGTCACCATTTGTCTGCTTATGTTTTGATGAACATTTGAGTTGCTTCCAACTTATGGCAATCACATAGCTGCTGTGAACATTTGTATGCAAACTTTTGCACCGAGGTACATTTCCATTTCTTTTGGCTAAATACATGAGATTGGATTGGCTGTGCCACAGAGTGGGTCTATGTTTAACTTTTTCAGAAACTTCCTGAATGGTTCCCAAAGAATTTTTTATCATTTTACGTTCCTACCAGCTATGTCTGAAAGTTCCAATTGCTTCACATTCTTGTCCAAAATTGGTAGGATCAATCTTTTTTATCATTATTATTATTATTTTTTTTTTACATTTTTTTTTTTTTTTTAGACAGGGTCTCACTATGCAGTTTGGGCCAGCCTTGTGCTCACTTTTGTAGCCCCTGGGCTGGTCTCAAACTCACAGCAATCTTCCTGTCTCTACCTCCAAGCACTGTAATTAACAATGTGCACTACCACTCCCGGTTCTAATCAATCTGTTTTAAAGTTTTGTTGTTGTACTAGGAGTGTAGTGGTAGTTTCTGCTTGGAGACTTAACTGGCATTTCCTTAGTGGCTAATCTTAGTCATTAGTTTAGTCTTTTAGTCATTTATTGGGCATGTTTCGTGGTCTCATATGCCATTAAGATCTCTTTAGAGGAAAGTGTCTGTTCCAGCATTTTGTCCCTTACCTTGTTGGGATTGTTACTTCTCATCACTGAGAATTTTCAATACTTCGGATGTAAATTCTTTGTAGCTATAGGATGTGAAAACGCTCCAGCCCAATTTGTGACTTACCTTTTCATTCTAACCAGTGCTTTTTGAAGAGCAGATTTCTTAATTTTTAAGTCCAACTTTTTTGGATTACATATTTGATATCTTCTCTACGAGATTTGCCTGGCACAATGCGATTGCGAAGATTTTCTCTTATGTTTTCCTTTAAAAGTTTAATGTTTAGATCTGTGGTCCAGTTTGGATCTTTCTATGTGATATGTCTTGAAGTGTTTTGGTTTTGTTTTTAAATATTGATTTCAAGTCATTACAGAACCATTTGTTGAAAGAACTTCTTCCACTAAATTAAGCCGTGCTGTTGCTTAAAATCAATTGACCAAATATATGTGAATCTATATCTGTACTCTCTGTTCTGTTCCTGAGATCTACTGTGTATGTCTTTTTTTTTTTTTTTTTTTTTTTTTGGTGGAACCAGGGATTGCACTCAGGCCCTTGTGCTTGCCAGGGAAACTCTTATTCCACTGAGCCATCTCCCCAGCCCTTACTGTGTATGTCTTGATGCTAAGAGCATATTGCTAAGAGCATATTGTCACTGTGTGTTATACAGACAGTCATTTACTATAAACCCTTCCACTTCATTATTTTTTAAATTATTTGGTTTGTTCTTTTTTATTTTTCCCCAGTACCGGGGATTGAACTTAGGACCTTGTGCTTGTCAGGCAAGTGCTTATTCTACTGAACTATCTCCCTGGCCCTGTTCTTATGTCTTTATAAGGACATATCTGTTGTTAGTCAGCTTTGCAACTACTAGGGAAAAATAATTAATTGGATTCTGTTTGAGATTTCTTTGAATCTTTAGATCAATTTGAGGAGAAATAATGTAATGCTATCATGTCTCCCAATCTATGAACATGATATGTCTCTCTCATTATTTAGGCCTTTGATTTCTCTCAGTGATGTTTATTGCTTTATTTTACAGGTCTTGCATGTATTTTGTCATATTACTCCCTCAGTGGTTCAATTTTTGTTATTATAAATTGCATCTATTTCAATTTCTGATTGTTGTGATGATATAGAAATATAGTTGCTGGGCTGGGGAGATAGCTCTGTGGCATAAGTGTCTGCCTAGCAAGTGCAAGTTCCAAGTTCCATCCCTGGTACCACAAAAAGAAACAAAAGAAATATAGTTGCTTTCTTTTTTGTTTATTGTCATGTTGGAGATCAAATTCAGAGCATTATGCATACTAAACAAGCACTGTAATCCCTGAGCAAAATCTTAGTCCTCCTTTTACTTTTAGTTTTTATTTTATTATTTTTCCTTTTATTTTTAATATTGATGTTGTGTCCTATAATCTTACCAAGCTCACTTTTTCATTCTAGGACTTTATGTAGATTCTTGGGGATTGTCTATTAATAGTGATGGCATAATCTGCAAATAATTGTACTTCTTTCTTTTTAGTTTTCTTTTGTATTTTAGGGAAGGGTCTACAGGGTGTTCAGAGTCTCACTACTAGATCAGACTCATAGTGATCTGCCTCTTTACAGCCTTCCAAGAGCCGGGACTGGGGCCAACGAGATAGCTCAGTAGAATAAGCGCTTCCCTGGCAAGTGGCAAGGGCCTGAGTTTAATCCCCAGTTCTGCCAAAAAAACAGCAACAAAAAACAAAAATCAAGAGCTGGGATTACAGGTGCTCCACCACACCCTGTAATTGCATCTCAGTGGCCCCTTGGGGATGGGACTGGCATGGCAGGCTGGGGGATGGGGATCAAACCCCAGACCTCTGTGCCTGCAAGCAGGCACTTTAATCCACTGGGCTATTTGGCTGGTCCTTTTTAGTTTTCTGATCTTGAGAGAAAAGCACTGTCTTTCAAAAAACATTAAGTATGATAAATACTGGTAGTATTTGTTGTGGGTGCTGATCATTGAATTGAAGACATTCTTTTTCACTCCTAGTTTGCTCATGGATTTACTAAGAATAGATGTTGGAGCCTGAGCTACAAAGTGAGCTTAAGGCCAGCCTGAACTGCACAGTGAGACCCTGTCTCAAAAAGACCAAAAAAAAAAAAAAAAAAGAATAGATGCTGGATTTCATCAAATGCTTGTTTCTATGTCTACTGTGATAATAGTATGACTCATTGTTTAGTTGTTACTAAGATGGACTATATTGATTGATTTTCTAGTATTAATACTTCATTCGTAGAATAAATCCCTACTGGGTTATATGTTATTGGTTTACATTTGTTATTAGATTTGATTTGGTAAATTTTCTTGAAGTATTTTTGCATGTACACTTACAAGGGATGCTGGTTCTTAGTTTTCTTTCATATATGTATTTCATATATATATATATATATATATATTAATATGTGAAATTATCCTGTATTTATAGATGCAAAAGAGAAGCATTTTGTCCTCTTCAATTTGTGTAGAATGATTATTAGTTCTTCATTAGACATTTTGTAGGATTTATCACTGAAACTGTCTGGACCTGGAATCTTCATGACTGAAAGATTTCTATCTATAAATTCAATATTTTTAATAAATGTAAATTTAGCTAAATTGCTTACTTCTTTGCTTGGACTGATCTTCGTTAGTTTATGTCTTCATGGAATTTGTCACCCTCATTTAAATTGCCAGGTTTACTGGCCTAAAGCTGTCTTTTGTACTTTTAATCTTCATACACTGCATTGACATCACCACTTTCATAACTGATGATTGTAATTTGTTTTTTTTTCTCCTAATAATACTGATTAGAGACTTATCAATCTTATTGACCTTCTCAAAGAACCACCTTTTAGTTTTATCGACTTCCCTGTCCTTGTTGTTTATTCTCTATTTCATTGATTTCCATTGTATTATTTCCTTTCTTCTGCTTGCTTTGGCTTTTATGTGTTCTTTCTAGTTTCTTGAGATAAAATAAAATGAAGGGGCCGGGGAGATGGCTCAGTGGAATAAGCGCTTCCCTGGCAAGCACAATGGCCTCCTGGTTCCACCAAAACAAAACAAAACAAAACAAAACAAAGTTAAAAAAATGAAGTTATTGATTTAAGACCATTCTTTTTCTGGAATATAAGCATTAGTTAATGTTCTAAATTTTTCTCTAAGCAATTTTAGCAGTGCTGTATAAATTTTACTGTTTTTATTTTTATCCAGTTGAAAATATGGTATAATTCTCCTTTTACTTCCTGTTTTTACCTGTAAATTATTTAGAGATTGTTTTGTTATGGTAATCTCTCCTCATTTGTGATTTCACTTTTTATGGTTTCAGTTAACTGCATTCTTCCCTGCTTTGAAACTATTAAATGGAAAATTCCAGAAATGAACAGTTCGTAAGTTTTACATTGCTGACTACTCTAAGTAACATGGTAAAGTTTTATACCATCCAGTTAGGCCTCATCTTGAACTTAGATCGTCTTTTTATCCCTTGTTTCCATCCTGTATACACTATCCTCCCATTAGTCACTCAGTGGTCATATCAACTATCAGGTAGACAAGGGCAGTCTTGCACTGCTTGTGTTCAAGTAGCCCTGAAGCCTAAGAGTCAAAATACTGACAGTTAAGATGTGCCAAAAAGGGACTATAAAGAAACACCTTTCTTAAGTGAGAAGGTAAAAGTGCTCAACTTAACAAGGAAGGAAAAACATAGCTGAGGTTGCTAGCATCTGCAATACCAAACAATTCAAAAAACAAAAGGACAGATCACATTCACATTACTTGTATTACTGCGTATTGTTATAATTATTCTCTTTTATTATCACTTATTATCTTTAATCTCATACTATGCCTAATTTATAAGAAAAGCAAACAGTATATGTAGGGATTGGTATTGTCCATGGTTTTAGGCATCTACTAGAGGTCTTGCTATATATCCCATAGGTAAGGGAAGACTATTGTAGTGTTTGTTTTGTGTTGCTGGGAAATTGGACCCAGGGCCCTGTGCATGAAAGACAAGGTCTCTACTGCTCAGCCACATTTCTAGCACAAGAGTATTATGTTGGGTTTTCAGATATTTGGGGATTTTCCAAACATCATTCTATTATTAATTTAATCATTATTGTCTGAGAATATACTTAACTGAATCGTTTATAGTTGTTGGTACTTTTTTTTTTTTTTTTTTTTGGTCTTTTTGAGACAGGGTTTCACCGCTAAACCCAGCCTTGGTACATGTTTTAAGACCCAAAATGTTGTCCGTCTTGGTAAAAGTTCAACATGTGTGTTTTCTCTTTGTGGGTGTTGTGTTTTTGAAATTAGATCAACTTGGTTAATAGAGTTAAGTCTTCTGCATCCCAACTGACTTTTCTGTCTATTTGTTCCCTCAGTAATTGGTAATGGGTTGCTGAACTTTCAGTCTCAATTCTAGATTTATTTATTTTTTTCTCACTGTTTTGTTACTTTTCTGTATGTATTTTGAAGCTCTGCTATAGTGTCTAAATATTTGGGGTAGTTGTGTTCTTTTAGTTATTTGGCCCTTCTGTCATTATGATTTCTGCTAGCCTCTTTTTTGTTCTTGTTGTTGTTACCAGGGATCAAACTCAGACCTTGCACTTACCAGGCAAGCACTTATTCCACTGAGCTATTCCTCCAGCACTTCCTTCTGTCATTATGAAATTAGCCCTTTTACTATGTGATATTCTTTGATTTAAGAAATGTACTTCAAGCCAGGCATGGTGGTGCACAGCTGTAATCCCAGCACTCAGGAGGCTGAGGCAGAAGGATCAAATTTGAGGCTATATAGTGAGTTCAGGGCCAGCTTTGTCTGCATAGGAAGACCCTGTTTCAAAAAGAAAGAAAGAAAGAGAGAGAGAGAGGGAAGAGAAAAGAAATCTATCTGGATATTAATGAAGACATTTCAACCTTTTTGATTAATATATTAATATATTCTGTCATCCTTTTACTTTTAATCTAGTTATAACTCAGTGTTTAGAGTGAGTTTCTTTCGAGAAACATGTGACTTGGTCTTATATTTATATCCTATGTGGTAATCTGTCTTTCAGTTGGGATATTTAAACTATGTACCTGTAGCGTGACAGATTTGATTGGATTTAAAAGTCACTTTGAAAAAAAAAAAAGTCACTTTGGTTTTTTTTAATGTCTATTCTATATTTCATTGTGTTCTTTGTTATCCTTTAGTTTTTCCTGTGGTTCTTTTTGCATTCTTTCACCTCCTTTTTAACTGAATTGCCATATTTATTATTCTAATAAATATACAATATTATTCTAATAAATTATTATTCTTTTTTTTCTGGTGGAACCAGGGATTGAACTCAGGCTCTCGCACTTGCCAGGCAAGTGCTTATTCTACTGAACCATCTCCCCAGCCCAATAAATTATTATTCTTACAACTATACAATATGAAATAAATCCTAGGTGTTGCCTTTCTATTTGCAGTAAACATCTTTAATTTATCACTACCTTCCAGTGAAATCGTACTCACAAATAAATAATATAAGAATTTTGAATAAATAAATTATTGCTCCAGAAGAGAAGTCTGCTTACACCTTTGTCTTTGGATTTCTACGACAGGGTGTCTTGTATGTTCTGGGGTGCTTTCATCGTGTTTTGTGTTTTAGTCTTTTTCAGAAGTTTGACTGTTGTCACTAGTTAGGGTTTTCTTTGTATGTGGGTTGCTTGACATTTACTGAACGTATTAAACATAAAAAATCTGTGTCTTTAACCAAATTTGGGGACTGTGTTGCCGTTGTCCCTCAAGTGATCCTAGTGCCTTATTTCTTGTCTTTTTTCCCTCTTTTCTCAGATTTTAATGCTGACTAGGGACGGAAGGATGGGTAGTAAACGGATGTTTGATTGGAAAATAAAGTCTCAGGTTCCTAAGGTTTTAATACTTCTCATCTTTCATTTCTGTTTTGTCTTCAAGATCATAGAGTTTTTTATCCTTTCCATTGTGCTCTGAGGCCCACTGGAAAAAACTTTTACTTTCATATTTATGTATTGCTATATAAGACACTGTCCATCAGTTCTTGTCCATTCTACTTATCTTCTCTATCACACACATAGTGTTTTCGTTGTGGTGAACTAGCAGGTGGATAATTTTAATGGGTCTTTAAAATCCTCATCTGTTCATTATGACGTCAAGGTCGTGTTGATAGGATCCTTCTGATCACCTTCTCTCTTGACCTTGGCTGCATTTTCTTCTTCGTTCATTTTCTTCTCGTGTGTTTTGGATGGAGACCTGAATGTTGTGAATGACAAATTCTTCTGCCTCTGGATCCTGCACATTTATTTTGTTTCAGACAACTACCAGCTAAATCTCTCTGTAGTTTTTTCCACCATAGCTTGTCTTCATGTAATCTTCCCTACCTGGCCACAGATTCAGTCACAGTTACACGAAACTCCTAGCTTCCTCCTCTTTAGCTCTCCTTGTTGTAATTTCACCCCTTATTTTGTAGCCTCTGTGGTTGCCCCAACTCTGGCTTCTGGTTCTTCAAGTGAATAAGATCTTGAGTTTAGAAAGAAAAAAAACAGAAAGAAAGAAAGAAAGAAAGAAAGAAAGAAAGAAAGAAAGAAAGAAAGAAAGAAAGAAAGAAAGAAGAGAAGAGAGAAAAAAGAAAAGAAAGAAGCTAACTTTCTGTGTTGTCTTTCCCTTTGTTTAGATATAGACTCCTCTCTAGCTTTGCTGTGTCTCTACTCCGCGTTGCCTCACGTCATGTCACTTGTTTACTTGATCATTCTAAAATCCAAAGCCAAGTTATGTTCCAGAAGATTCTTCAGAGACCCTGTTGCGATTACCAGAAATGAGCCCTGCATGCTTTTGCTGTCAAAAGTGACTCCTGGCCTCGGCTTCTGCATCCCCCTGGGCTTCTCTCCCACAGCGTGAAGGCTCCCCAGCTCCCTGTTCCACCCACATCCAAGCCTCACAATCAGTCCTGACGGACTCTTGTGCTTCCTTGAGGGCTGGCGGCCTCAAGGGGTCTCTGTTCCCATTGGTGACGTCCTCCTGTCAGGACAGGCTTCTCACCCCTGACTTTCTGACTCCAGGCCTCTTTTCCTCCAAACCATCTTCTTTGCCTTTGGCCCAGTTTCCCAACATGCCGCCTTCATGGCATTGTCCAAGCAGCTCGAGCGGTTCTCCACTGCTGAAGATGAGTCTCCTCCCTCCGTGAGGATGTCTCAGTGGCTGCTCTTGTGCTCCTTCGCACAGTGTGAAATTCTCCAGCTTCCCTGAAGGGCAGGGGGGCAGAGGGAACAGAGGCAAGTTGACTTAGGTCCTCCCTCAGCATGTACCGTGAACATCTCAGGACATCAAGCAATAAAAAAAATGTGGTTTTCTGCAGATACTTTGGAGTCCCCTGGCTGCCGCCTTTACACCCGCAGGGACCACAGCAAGGGCTCAGCTACTGTCAGACCTTAGTTCTCCCACCCTGCAGGGGCCGGTATTCTCCCACCAGGCCTGTTTCCCTTGGGTCGGACACCCAGCCACATCACCTCTGCAGATGGATGACATTGGTGAAAGACCCAATCTTTAAGGCCCAATTTGCGTCCTAATTCCCTTCCCCAGTCACCAGTGTTGAATTCATCTCCTCTTGTGCTGAGCCCTTTATGTATGTTTTATACTTAGTTAATATGTATCGTTGCAAGTAATAGAGATGTTTGGAGCGTACTTAGTGTTTCTTGTCAGGGCTGGGGGGGAGCAAGGATGCTCGGGAGTCTAACTTGTTCCTGTTCTTTCTGGTCTGTCTCTCAAAATACCTCTGATTGGCCTGACTTGAGTCACACCTGTGTACCTCCTGGAATCAGCCTTGCTAAGGAAGCGAGGCGCATGGCATAGCGAGTTCAAGGGATCTGGGCTTGGTCAAAGAAGAAGATGAGAGCACAAATGGCAGGAGTCGGCAGAGCTCTGTGAAGTGATGCTCTGAAGACCTGCGCGGCTTTCCGGCTTGCAAACAAGGAAGTCCCTGAGGGCAGGAGTGTGTGGAGGGTCAGAGGGAGAGAGCAAAGGAATTCCTGGGGCAGAGACTCCACAGAGGGGGCTTCTCCATGTCTAAATGATGTCCAGGTGACATCTGTCACTTGGTAGCATGGCAGGGTCTCTCTGGCACTCACTGCTTAGGGCCTCACATCACAGAAGCTGTTTCATCCGCAGCAGGCAGAGGCTGATTATAGTTTTGTGGAGTGTATAAAATCACGCTCACAGTGGCTAAGAGTCTGCTGGCCTTGGCTTCTGAGCTAATAATTGGATATGTAAAACCCTGGGTTTGGTACTAGCCACGTTTTGAACCAACAGGCTTGAGCTGTAATGTCCAAAGGAGCCATGTGAGGGCTGATATCTCTAGGCCATCTATGTCTCTGCGGAGACACCCAGATCCAACCCTTTTGATCTTGCTAGTAGGGACTGGAGGTGAAAGGAGAGCAAAGCAGTTTTCAAAGAAGATAAGGCCTTGTACAGTGGCTCCTCTAGTCCTCACTCGAGTCCTCTCAGCTCTACAGATGTGGCCAAGCAAATCATCTCCTGTAAGCTTGTAAGCATATTGATCTCAGCATGAACCTGAAGTGTCTTCTACCTTAATTGTGAAATTGTGGTAGGTGGATGGGTGGATGGATGGGTGGATGGGTGGGTGGATGGGTAGATGCGTGGATGGGTCTTTGCTCTCTGGAATGCCCTGTACCTGTGTAAAATCTGCTCCTACAAGGCCATCTCCTTACAGCGCTTTCCTGGACTTCATCCCTTTCTCCTTATTGTTCCTATGGCACTGAGGTTGAGGACAGTGACATTTGACCTGAGTATCTTCTTCCAAGGCAGCCCGACATGGTTCCTTGAGTTTTGCACACTCAAGGAAGTCACTATTGTTCTATTTTCCTGAGTCCCAAGTGGCATTTTAAACATAGAAGTCAGAACTCCTGTCCCAGCAGAAAGACACATTACTGCAGAGAGAATACTAAGTATGTGTTCAGCCTTGAAATTTCATTGGTTTACTTACCTCTACATCTTAGAAGGGTGGAAGCTTCTATTTTCATCTGTTATAAGTAAGGATAGAAAAGATTAAAGCAGCCAAGAGAGCAGAAAGAGGAGAAACTTTAGCCAAATCCCATTTTTCTAATGCTCAGAGTCCCTGAAGCATTTATCAGTGCAGATAGCTGTCTTGGCACCAGCAGTATCAGTGCACAAATCAAATGCCCTTTTGTGGATTGGCACCTCACCAGCAATAAAACAGTGTGCCCTGCTCCCCAAGATGCACAACTGGTGGCTAAAATGAACTGATATTCTCGAACAATTCACGTGTTTAATTACTGGATTTTTTCTTCACACCTGGGGGCTTTTGAAAGCCTGACAGCCACTTGAATGGTATGACTTTTTACTGAGACTGTAGCAGAAATGAGGAGCACACCTGCTCCTGGGTCCCAGAGGCAGCCTTGCTGTCACAGTTACGGCCTTGTGAGCACCTGTGGGGTTCCCAGGCTGCGGGAATAGTTCACGTTGCTGCGTATCATCCGTCACCCTCATCATTTTGACTCTTAAAAACTCGACCTTCAACTCTGTACCAAACATCTTGTTGGTATATGTTTATTTATTTATTTAAGGAAGGGTCTACAGGGTATTTAGGGTCTCACTACTAGATAGGACTTGTAGTGATCTGCCTGTTTACATCCTCCCAAGAGCTGGGATTACAGGAGCACACCACCACCGCCCAGTCTCAATTACCATCTCAGCATGCCCTGGGGTGGGGCTTGCATGGCAGGCCTGGGGATGGAACTCCCAGCTCCTGTACCTGCTTGCTTTAATCCTCTAAGCTATTTGGCCGGCCCAAACATCTTGTTTTAACTATTGTGCACAACTGAATACATTCCCACCCGGCACTGATACAAGTAAAACCTCATGCCTTTCTAGAAGTGGCCTTACTGGCTATGACTGTTGGAAAAATCCCTTTTTTTTTTTTTTGTGCTTGCCCAAGTGAACATAGATCAGAAGTGGCCCATCAGAGAAGATGGAGCGTGCTGAGCAGGGGGCACCAGGGCCATCGCTGTGGCGTAGAGGTGACAGTCGGATAGCAATCAGGTGAAACTCATGGACCTCGCCTCTTCTCTGAAGGAGAGTGCAACAGAGAGACACGCAGGAAGCACTGAGGGGAGGCAAGCTAGTAGAATGGCAGACGCACAGATGGAGTGGGGACTGTAAAATTCCTTGAAAGCGCAAGCTGAATGTGTGATGAACTAAAATTAAATGTGGTTGTGCTAGGCAGTGTGAGTAGCGGAAAGAGTGTCATCCCAGCTGGCACAAGCTCTGCTCCTAGTAAGGTGTGTGACCTTGACCAACCTCTTTGGGCCTCAGTTTCTCTATCGATACAATCTCGTAACAGTAGATGATGTCTACTTGTGAGGCTTCAGACGCAAGCCCTAAGATGTAGTAATAAGGAACATTCCTTGGCCACTTAATTGCACTTAATTGAGGTGACACTGCTGTTGTCCTGGCATGTGATTTACACAGAGGTTCGCCCCAGGGAGCAAGCGAGGAGAGCCATCAGTTTGCAATCGCAGACACTAAGGTCTCCAGTCTGATTGATGTGGAGGCCAAGGGCAAACCCATTTACAATAGCTGGTTCCCTTTGAGGCCTGCAGCAGAAAAGCACAATGAGGAGCAGAAGGTTGTGGCATTGTTCTGGCAAGTTCTGGCCCTGTGAAGTGGGGGTTGAGTGCTTGGTGACCCAGCTGTTGGGATAGCCTCTCCCCCTCCCACGCTCTGCTTGCCTGCTCACTAATTCCTTTTGCTAGTGTCTCCTCTGCCCTGGCTTGTCCTGGTACAGTGTTGTTTCTGTTGTCACTGTCTTCACCTGGCTCTCCGGAGGCCCTTCCACATTAGCCCTTTGTTTCCTGGAAGAGACACGGAACCACATCACTTTTCTGCTACCGAAAATGCCAGCAACCTTTCTTGTAAGGGGAATAGAGGGCTGGTGAGAGGAAGAACGGGAAGGAAAGAGAGAGGGAGGGAGAGAAATGGAGGGAGGTGGAGACAGACAGACAGACAGACAGAGGTATTTGTGGTGTTGTAGTGGAGAGGCCCTCAGGATTAGAAAAATGAACTAAGACATGGTAGTATCAGAAATAGCATGAGACTATGGAAGCCGCATTTGGGAAGTAGCTCTGGGGAAGCTGTGACAACATAGTTTCTTTCCTGAGTTTTGCTGCTGTCACTCTTGACATGTGAACATCTGCCCCAGCCAGGCAGTGCTGGCTTCACAGGCCTGAGTGGATCAGAACATGTCCCCCCCAACTATGTTATCTGGACATACCGATCATGTCAAGCCGAAGGCATCGGAGAGGCAGCAGGTGCAGGGAGGGCTGTGCGCCCTTTTCCTTTCACCTACAGTCAGGGCATAAATTGCTTAGGAGAGAACGTGCCAGAAGAGGAGAATATTTTTCTCACTGGAGATGGGGGGACCTAGGCTATCGAGATGAATCTATACGAACAGACCTTACTGGAATAAGCCTTATCTTCCATCTTTTCCCAATGTTTGCAGCAAGTGTTTCCCACCAAAAATCTTCCTTATTTGTCCTATCCTATGTCACAATTCATGGCTCTTTGTTAAGATGGTGTAGGAGCCCTTGGATCTAACCACTGCTTTTGGGTTTTCAACTTCTTCCTGGAAACTCTTACCCTATGCCAAGTAAAAAATATTAAAGCAAACCAAGTACGTATTCTTTTTCTTGTTACTATGTCTCTTATCTGTTAAATTCAGAGGCTCCAGGTACAGAACTTAGGGAGAGTCATTCAGTTCCTAGGTAGCCCATGGGGTCCTGTCCCCTCATTGTGGCTTCTTCACACCTGCCTTGATGGATGCAAAGTTGTTTGTCCTTCCTTGCAGTGCTACATGAGCTATTTTGCACAATGCTGCAGATTATCCTTTGCCTCCAGGGGTGTGCAGTGTCCATTCTGGGACTGGATTTTGATAATCGCATAGACCTGAGTTAATTTGGTTCCATTGCCTTTATGGGTGACCCAGGAGCCAGCCCTGAAGGGGCCACAGCAAACTTCAAGGACCCAAGCAGGTTTCTAGGCCAGCTGGAGGCTATGTAAAGGTCACTTACGGAGTAAGCTACAAAACGACCGGGTTGAAGCTTCCTTGGAACATCCATGAGCTCACCGGGCTGCTTGAGCAGGGGTGCACATTTGGGAAGGCAGGAGAAGCCTTTGGTTTTTTCTTTTTTCTTTCTTTTTTTTGGATTTTAGGAAATGGTCTACAGGGTGTTCAGGGTCTCACTACTAGTTCACACTCATAGTGATCTGCCTGTTTACAGCCTCCCAAGAGCTGCGATTACAGGTGCGTGCCACCATGCCCAGTCTCAATTGCAGTCTCAGTGCACCCCAGAGGCAGGGCCAGCATGACAGGTAGCACGACAGGCCTGGTGATCATCTCCCTGGCCCCTGTGCCTGCTGGCAGGTGCTTTAATCTGCTGAGCTATTTGGCCGGCCCTAAAATTTGTTTGTTTTTTTTTTCTTTTTGACAGGCCCTTGCACCAAGCAAGTGCTTATTCTACTGGGCCATCTCCCCAGCCCCAGGCAAAGCCTTTGGGGAAGGGAAAGTGGTGGTGAGAGTGGAGCACCCCACATTTGCACTGATCATGGATGGGCCTGGAGCTGTGCGCTGGGAGATGCTGCTCCAGGGCGGCTTGGGGCCTGGCCTGCTCTGCGCGTGCAGCCAGCTCAGCCTAGCTGTAGCCACCCCTAGTGCCCATGCCAGGCTGGCTGCAGGAAAGATGCAGCTGTGTCTGATTCTACTCGAGGCCGAGGCAGGA
The DNA here is from genome assembly GCA_004027165.1 of Ctenomys sociabilis. Taxonomy (NCBI): domain Eukaryota; kingdom Metazoa; phylum Chordata; class Mammalia; order Rodentia; family Ctenomyidae; genus Ctenomys; species Ctenomys sociabilis. The sequence continues at coordinate 212,572 of PVKA01000059.1, forward strand.
GGGTTGTAGGTTTGAGAGCAAGTTGGGGAACTTAATGAGACCATGCTCTCATTAAGGGGGGGAGACGGAGGTATAGCTCAGCAGTAGAGCACTGTTCCTGTCCCAGCCTTGTCACCACCCGGCAGGGAGACTGCGTGGGGCATGCAGCTTCCGTGCCTCTGGTCCTTCACATGCGCCCAGGGGAATTCCCTGCCCTGCTTCCTGCTCCTGTGTGCCACAGTGGTGAGGCTGATCTTCCCTCGCATCTGCGTGGGTCTGCCAGACGGAGGAGAGAGAATTCCTCAGCCCGGTGGTGAATGAGAACTGGCAAACATGGGGAACCTCTCTCCACAAGGCCCATACTTGGATGACAGATAAAAATATCTCCTGCAATCTGTAACAATGGTTCCTTTTGAAGTCTTGGCGTCGTTTCTTCAGTTTAAAAAAAATCGTTCACATCCGCCGTAAGCAAACAATTCCTTGGAGTCCTTAAGGATGATGGGTGGCACTTTAAAATTTTCATGAAAAATTAAATTCTTTCTTCACTCAACAGACATTTAAGTGCCTATGGGTGCCATGCGCTGGGATACAGCGCTGACCATGACAGCACGCTGGCCTGCTTGTGGCAGGGGTGGTGTGTAGGTCAGGAAGCGGGGGGCACAATACGTGCGGCACATAATTTGCAAATAATGAGAAGTGCAGTGGAGAGAGCGAAGTGGGGTGCAGCCAAGGTGGGGTGGATGTTGTAAACCAGAGGGCAGGGCTGGCCCGAGCTGATGAAGGTGAGGGTCCTGATGGGCCGGTGTGCAGAGGGGAGCCCATCTGACCAAGGGGGCTGGAGTATGAAGTGATGAAGTGTGAAGTGTGCACTGTTCCTGTTCCAGCTTTGTCACCACCCAGCAGGGAGACTGTGTGGGTCATGCAACTTCCGTGCCTATGGTCCTTCACATGCATCCAGGGGAATTCCCTGAGCAGACCCTCTGTGTGTGTGTGTGTGTGTGTGTGTGTGTGTGTGTGTGTGTGTGAACGGGGGGGAGGGGCAGGAGGCAGGGTCAGGGTCAGAACAGGAGAGCTGCTGGGCAGGGCATGATGGGGTCCCGATGGCACCAGTGTACACTGACTGTTTTATTTTATGCCACATGTCTTGGTTACTTTTCTCACTGCTGAGACAAAATACCCAGTGCCCAAAGTGGAGGGAGGAGAAGTTTATTTACCTCATACTGTGTGAAGGTTCCAGTCTATAATCCACAGGCTCCAAGGCACGGTGGCATGCAGCAGAGGGCAGCCTTCATACCACAGAAACAAGTA
>PVKA01000059.1:213958-298792 GCA_004027165.1 Ctenomys sociabilis
CAGACCAAATCAGGGGACTGATTTACCAGTCACACACCCTTAATCCAAGCGTCACACAGTCTAGATTCAGGGGCCCCTGAAAAGCCCTCACCCCGCCTCCCCCCCCCCCCCCGTGACTGCACGAGGCCTCGGGGAACATCTAGACACAAGTCACAGCACCATGCATGAGGCCTATGGTGTACAAAGGCTTGAAGCTCCAAGGGCCCTCAGAGGCGTGGTTCTCGGTGCTGCTGTGGTCCAGAGCTGGGCATCACCAGCATCCACTGAGCCCTTGACGGGCCTGCAGCAGCTCTGCTGCCCTTGCTTCTTGCTAAAGCAGGTCCTGCCTCTACCAGGGCTGGCAGGCGATGCCTGGGCCTGTGAACATCCAAGAAACATCATCCAGTGTTGTCTATAGCTTTGGGCGACGGAAGCCGTGGGCCGTTCAAAGCTCGTCCACTTGTGAACTGGGTCATCCTTGGATCTTCACCTGCGGTGAGGGCAGAATGATGCAGTTGTTCTCTGCTTGCCCAGGCACTTCTCTTTTTTTTTTTAAATGAATGCCACTGTTCCCGACACCTTCTCCATCCATCAGATTTGGAGCTGGTAGATGGCAAAGGTTCATCTGGGAGCAGATTCTCTGGTCTCTGGGGAATGTTGAGGCTGACTCTCTTCACTGTGCTCACAGATGTCCCTTTCTCCTGACAGAGGAGAAAATGCACAAGGCCTGTCCCACAGCAGGACACAGCATGCACACTACTGCCCACCTGCCCGCTGCAGTAGGGCTTTGAGCGGAGCGGCAGGACTGCTCACTCAGCTGCAGACCAAGTCCCCATCATCTTTGCCAAGTCCTTTCTGGGCGTAGTGGTTCCAGAGGCAGGAAGGCTGGTCACCTGGAAGGCCCACAGAAATGTTGTTGTCAGAGTCAACATGGGTGTAGCCTGCGCAGACAGGTTCATGTTGGGGCTGGGTGTCAGGCCGTCCCTCCAGAGACAAAGCCCTGAGCTCTGTGGCCAGGCTATGGTGCCTGGTGTCTTCCAGTCTAATTTGGACTCAACTGTTGGTAATTTCTGAGGGATTTGGGTAACTCATTTAACATACATGAACATCAGGCTGCTTATCAATCAAATGAAATTATTATCACTTCTCCTTCACAGGTGGGTTACTCAGTTTCTGTTGTGTCAAAGCTTCTGAAAGCTGTGAGTTCCAGGTTTAAGTCGTTATATACTCATATACCTTTTATCTTTGTTTTATTTTTGTATTTTTAGTACAGTGTCTACAGGGTCTCACTGCACAGATAGGACTCACAGTGATCCTCCTATTTTCAGCCTCCCAGGTTCCCCCAGGTGCTAGGATTACAGGTGCATGCCACCACGCCCAGTCTCAATCCCTATCTGTGTGCCTTGGGGGTGGGGCTGGCATGGCATGCTAGGGACTGAATCCCAGTTCCTGCATCTGCCTAAGTGGGCACTTTAATCTGCTAAACTGTCTGGCCAGCCCTACTCGTATACATTTTAAAAGTGAGTTTGAGTGAATCTCTCTAATTCTGTTCATTAAAGAACTGCAACACTGAGGACTAGAATGTAGCAAATGCCTACTAACATTACCCAGGGATTACTGTGTGAGTTAAGAAATTCCCTAGGTACAGCCCTTCCATTGATGTTTCTGAATTAGTCCCACACTTCCCATTCTTAGTATTAGCATCTGACCTAAATAAAGTTAGGGTTGATCTCTTTTGGATTATGTTGTAAATTTCTGCTTACAATAAAGTTAAGAGTATGGTTTGCAATCAAATAGAAAGGCCTTTTTAGCAAAGCACTTGCGCAATGGCAGAGTCACTGTTGAGAATTGGCTTCTGGATGTGGCCAAATTCTCAAATTGCCTGCATGTTCCTTGGCCTGCTAGGGAATGTAGTAGAAAGCAGTCTTCATTTGTCACTGCCATTGTCCATTGGTGGAGCAACTCGATGGCTCTAATTGCCCTATGTCTAGGCTTGCTGCCTTGGAATTCCAGGTTAGGGCCCTGCTGGGGTAGCAGAGTGTTTTTCCAGGTCTTTTCCACCATGCTTCTAGGGGACGTTCTGGGTTAACCTAACTGACGGCTTCATTGGCTGATGCTCGTGCTGTACAGAGTGGATGAAGTGAGGGCCCGTGTTTTGGAGGCTGTGTAATTTTAGGCAACATCCAGACCAGAGCAAAGAACAACCACAAAACCTGCCTTGGTCATGCTGCATTAGGCTACGGAGATAAGATTCAGCCATCACAGCTCAGCCAGGCATAAAGCGCAGAGGGAGCTAATGCATGCAGCACGCGTCTTTCCCAACCTTTTGTCCTACCTTCTGTTGTATTTCACCATATGGGATGGGGAGCGTCCTAGGTCTCTGGGAGGCGTGCAGTCCTGTGGAGAATAAAGGGGCTTTGTGACAGGCTCATGTCTGCCTTAGCAGCTTCTGGGGCAGGTGGGGATTGGGCCCAAGAGCCCTTCATGGCTGGCCTCCAGGTAGACTGGCTGGGCTTAGGGCAGTGTCAGATTGGTCCTGGGCTTCAGTCACTGCTAGAACAAGTTTGTTGAGACTGGTGGAATTGTAATGTGTCATCTTACCAAAAGTTCATACCGAGAAAAGAACTTCTAACCACCGTGAGTGAAGCCATCATCTCAGACCCAGGACTTCGGCTAGGTTCACATCTGGGCTGGGGCAGTGGGGCAGAGGCACATGGACATGGGGCAGCTGTGCTTCCCATGTGGAGCTGTGCTTGTTGGCTGTGCTCTGGCCCTCACTAATGCCTCTGGGAAGAGCCTAAGCCTACACAGATTGGGACAGATTGAAGCCTTAGTCTGTTGTGAATTATTGCCGGGGCAGATCCAGAATAATGCTGTTATGCTGTTCCCCGGTTTACCAGCTCTGTCACACGTTGCATCAGCTACTCCATGTCCAACATCACAGGGAGTCAAAGGCTGAGTGCCGTGACTCCCCTATGGTAGTGACAGCCAGCTGCAAACACTGGTGGCCTCCCTGACATGTGGCTGGGGCCCTGGGCTAGCACTGCGCCCTGGATTTTGCTTTTGTGTGAGTTGGTGTCTCCTGCATGCCCATGAGTGGATTAGCAATGCGCATGCCCCCTTGCTTTGTATGTTCTCAGATGGAATGACCCAGTTAGAGGCTTGGACCAGGGATAGGATGAGCACGACTGGCTGCGTGCTGTCAGGGAACCTCTTGGCTGGGCCACAGAGGCTCCCCCGTCCTGGGCAGGGTGCAGACAAGTATCAGCGCAAGAGCCGAAGAGTCCCTGCTGTGGGACAGGTTCTGAGCACTTACAGCGCTCCATAGATAAACAGAAACAAGGGGTCTGTAGGAGAGATTGTTTCCTTCCACTCCGAGTGGTCTCCTGGCTTTGCACCCAGTTGCCAACGAAGCTTGAACATAGTAGAACTTCCTTCTGTGTCAACATGCCCAGTGAGCCAAGAGTTATTCCCCCCTTACCAGGGAGTGACCAACGAATGCTGCCGAGTTTTCCAGCGACCTGGCAAGAATCAAACGAGGGCATCCTCTGACTTCTTACGGTTGTCTCTCACGTGGGGGAGTGGCTTGGTCTCTAAAACGTGTGGTTGCTAGGAATTACTGTTGTTGGGGAGAATTGGAAGCGCTCTCATTTCTAGATTACCTTCCCCATATTCAAATTCATGCACCAGTAGCATATGGCTAGCACTTTTATTATTTTTTTCCCCACTCCGATGTCTTCCAATGTGCTTCACTGAATTCCAAATCCACATCAGGTTTCAATTTTGAAAATGCCAACTGTATACTAACTGAATGTGAGAAATGAAGAAAACTCATAAATGGTTTTTTTAAAAAATAAATGGTGCTCTGTGTGCAGATAAGAACCAGGTTTTTCTTTCTTTCTCTTTTTTAAGTTTTGATTCATTTGCAGCTTGATACTGCAGAGGGGACAATGTTATTAGGGCATTCTGAGCAAGTTTTCTGTGAGACAGATCCACAAATGCACTTGTCCAGTATCAGGAAAGTGGTTCCTGGTAGGCTTTGCGGCCACTCTTCCTGGCCTAGCCCGGGACAGCCTTGTGTGGCTGGAACACCTTTGTCGCCCTCAGATGGCCAGTCCAGGGTCTGCTGGGTCCACTCATCTAAATGTGGCTGAAGAAATGATGAGGCTCTATCTTTCCCCCCAGGGGTTTAGTGTGTAGGTGCCACTTACACATTCACTTGTTACTAGATAAGAAATTCCCTGGCTGGGAAAATAGTTCAGTGGTGTAACCACCTGTCTGGCAAGTGCAAGGTCCTGAGTTTGATCCCTGGTACCATATGCCATGCTGCATGGGACAAACACCCGACACCCAGAAAGGAAAGGTCTATTTAGCTCACAGTCAGTGGAAGTTTCAGTCCATATGCCTCTGGCTCCAAGGCAGAGTGGCACAGGGCAGAGAGCAGCCTTTCATTTCATGGTAGTGGCCAAGAGCAGAGAGCAAAGGGAGTGGCGGTAGCCCAGGCAGCGGGCCAGCCTCTCACCCTCCTTACAGTGTGCCTTAGATTACCTGCCCCAGAGCAGGTACAGTGTTCACACCCACACTCATCAGTCGGACTCCAGAAGCTGCCCCATGACTCCATGAGGCTTTGGGGGACAACTGGACACAAATTGTAATGCTCCAGAACTGGGCATGGTGGCACACACCTGTGATCTCAGCGCTGGAGAGGCTGAGATACGAGGATTAGTAGGAGTCCGAACTGTGTAATGAGACCCTGTATCAAAAAAAAAAAAAAAAAGAAAAAGAAAAAGAAAAAGAGATTCCCATGTACTTTAGAGTTAATTAAAGGAGGTTTTTATCCATTTAATTTTCCCCAGCTGCAAAGAAAATAAGTCTGAGGGCATATGGTCTCACTTGGCCTCTGCCAGAGGCACTGGTGCATGGTGGAACCACGTGGGCCATAGCCCAAAGGTGGGGACCAGGTGAGACAGGGAGGTCTGAGATTCCCTCCCTCCCCTTGCTCCTCCCCTCTCTGTATTGAAATACACCACAGTCTGGATAGGATATAATATACGCACGGTCTACTTTTGAAATTCACCACCAATTGTACAACGTAACATTATTTTATGGACCATTAAGAGTAGAGGTACTGCCTAGTACAGCCGAGGTGGACTCACTTCAGAGAGTTCTTTTGCAACAAACTGTAGTTTTTAAACTAGTAAAGTGGATTTTAAATGATGAGTTGATTTTTTTTTTCTTTCTTTTTTTGAGTTGAGTGACAGTGCGGTAGTGAGATAATTTTTAAATTGCTAATTTTTAAATGATGTATTTCAAACACAGAACATACATTCCCATTATTCAACTTTGATACTGCTCCGTGCTTTGCCATGTTTGCTTCAAAATATGTGTGAGGGGCTGGGGAGATGGCTCAGTGGAATAAGTGCTTCCCTGGCAAGCACAAGGGCCTGAGTTCAAGCCCCAGTTCTGCAAAAAGTAAAATAAAATAAAATGAAAATATGTGTGTGTGTGTGTGTGTGTGTATTTTTTTTCTTTGTTTGTTTAAATAAAACACTGAAGTTACAGCAGAAGGTCCAGGTGGGGCTCAGTCTCTTCTTAGGCCCTTGAGGAGCCACCCTCTTGAATTTGGTGCTTATCCTTCTCACTTGAGTTTAAAATGCTTCCTTACTTTTTGTATCCATCAGTACTTATTTACTGTTTTAAAAATCTGCTAGTTATCCATGAGTATAAGCCCCTTCTTTTTCTCTCTGTGTTTTCTTCTGTGCTGTGGGTTAATCACAGGTCCTTCCTACTGAGCTACATCCCCAGTTTTTATGTCGAACGGGGCGTTGGTGAGTTGCACAGGCAGGGCTCAAGCTTGCAGTCCTTCTGCCTCAGCCTCCTAGAGTGCTGGGGTCGCAGGTGTGCACTGCCACACTGGCTTACTTCTTCCTTTTATTCATAGAACCTTGCACTTCAGCTAGAAAAATTCTCCCAGTGATGGCTAAGTGACAGACTTCGCTTTTGGCCAAAGAAGGGACGAGGGATGAGTATAGTTCTTGGATTTTGTGTTAAAAATAGGGGGGAGTAAGTTAGGGTTAGGTTTGGGTTGTGTTGCGGTAACCAGGCCTTGGGTTCAGTTTCCCAGCACTACCCAGAAAGGAGGAGGAGGGACTTCTTTGTACTATGTTCTCTTTCTTCTTTCCTCCTGGCTTCTGATAAGAGCTGAAACCAGGCGGGAGTCAGTTATTATGATCACAAAAATATAGAAAACATGCTAGAGAACTGTGAGGCAACAAGATAGAAAATCTCTAGTCCTTGCCTACTATAAATTGTCTTGGGCAGGAAGGTGAGAAGTCAACAGGCCTAATCTTAAGTCAGTGTTATTTGGTCTCTATTGAAACAGCCTTCACAATATCCTAAGTAAAACAAAAACAAAACCAAACATAAAAAACCCTTCCCTTTCTAACTGGAGGACATTATATTGAATGAAATAAGCCTGTCACAGAAAGACAAATAGTGGATGTTCTCTCTTAGGTGTGGAAACTGAAAATGCGGTCACATAGAAGCAGAGAATAGAATAGCGGTCACTCGAGGCTGGGAAGGACGGGAGCAGGAATGGTACACAGAGGTCTGATAATGGGCACCAAAATGCCACCAGTGCATGGGCATTAGTTCTGGCGTTCTGTATCACAGTAGGGTGACCCTAGCTATCAATAATGGATGCATATTTCAAAAAGCTACAAGCTGGAGCTCCTAGTAAATGCTTGTAATCCCAGCACATGGGAGGCTGAGGCAGGAGGATCATAAACTCAAGGCAGCCAGGGCTACATAGCAAATTTAAGGCCAGCTTAGACTGCAGAGCAAGACTGACTCTCAAAAAAAAAAAAGAGGCTACAAAAGAAGATTTTGAATGATTTTTCCACAAATTTGAGGAGATAGATGGATATGCTCTAATTTTGACAGTATATAATATATATTTACATATACACACACACACATAAACATCACATGGTTGGGGCTTCTGAGATAGCTCAGTGGTCTGTGGTCTAAAGTGCCTGCTTAGGCAAGCTTAGGCAAGTGCAGGGGACCACAGTTTGATCCCCAGCACCACCCTCTGGGGAGTCAGCCAAAAAAGAAAAAAAAAAATCGCATGGTTCCCCATAAGTATGTACAATTACATGTCAATTTTTTAATGTTACTTTTTTTTTTTTTAAGACACACAAAATAAAGCTATTTATTTGGAAAATAATACATTCAAAAATCACTTCCCAAATCAATATTCAGGGCAGGGCAGATACTCTAAGTAACCAGGAGAGATCATCAACAATTGTTCATCTAACAAAATTGATTATGTGGAGTAGTGTTTTTTTCCATATTTCTTTGGTGAAGAATCACTTTAGTGTCCTGTCAACAATTTCCCTGGAAATTAATTTCATTAATTCATTGGGTCCAGGATGGGTCAAAGATTTGTATTTTTTTATTTTTACAAGTACTTCTGGATGGCTATCGAGAGCAAAGAAGTTTGAATGAAACATAACATCTAGTTTCCTTTGCAGATTTGTCTTGAACAACTGATCCTAGAATAACACACTGAAAAGTCTTAGGTCAGTTATAGGGAAAAATTAAGATTTATGAAGGTTTGGTTCCATATATTCTCTTCCTAGGATGTATCACAAATCTGTTTAGTTGTTCTCATTTCTGTCCCAGCTCTTCCAGATCAAGTTTTTCCACATGGGACTCTATTTTGTGATTAAAAGCTAACAAGTCAATCAAATCATTTTGTACAAGTGGTTTCTATGAAAAGACTGCCATATTTAATAAATTCTGCATGCTTCGGTCCTGCTCCCTTTTCTCTTGACATTTAAGAAGTTAGGCCACCTTGTACAGATTCAATATTCTGACTTTGCCACTTTAAGCCTCATACTGACCACCCCATCTATGCCAGTGTCCATCTCATCATTTTCTTTAACTGACCCAACTCCCTTTGGAGTCCCTGTCAAGATAAGATCTCCTTCTTCCAAGGTTATTATTTTAGAAATATAGCTGATGATGTGGGGGATGATAAAAATCATGGAAGATGTCTCTCCCTCTTGCCGGAGTTCGCCATTGACCTTGAGCCACAGTTTCAAGACATGAGGGTCAGAGATTTTCTCTTTGGGCACCAAGGCGCGGATCGGGCAGGAGTTTGGCCAGGGTCCAGGGCAACCCTTTCTTCTTGCACTCATTCTGCATGTCCCTGGCGGTCATGTCTAGACCTAGGGCATACCCGGCCACGTAATCCATAGCGGCGGCCTATGAGCACGCCTAGTGCCAGCTCGTGGTGCAGATCGCGGCAGTAGGAGGGCACCGCACCGGCGAGCCTCCCGGTGCATACGCCGTGGAAGGCTTCAGGAAGATAACGGGTTCTCGGAGTACCGTGCTGCCCATCTCCCGGGCATGGTCTGCATAGTTCCTTCCCACGCAGATAATGTTCTTACTCCATTCCCAGAAGAGGGACCGCGGCCTAGGGCCCGCCATGGCGCAGTTCTGGTCGCGTGGTCATGTGATCTCGCGCCTAGGGCAAGCTGACAGGGACGTGCTCCCTGCTAGCGCTGTCTCGTCATCTATTGCACACCCTACCTTGCGGGGCTCCTGAGTGCAGCTACTCGCGGGCTGCCTCGGAATGCCAGTAACAGCCTGAAGAGACACTGAGTTTCAGACGCACCTGTTCCCCAACCTTTCCCCACCTTCCTAATGTTACTTTTTAACAATCTCAGCTATTAGTAACAGGTCAAGAAATATATAGCCTTGGCAGAGTATCCTGAACTCAAACTAATGAGATTAATTTTCTTAATCTCTGAGAACAAAAACATGCTTCATGTTAAAAACAGTAATATTGGAAAGTGCAAAGTTACGATCCTGTTTTGCAACATTTTCTGCTGCCCTTTTTCATTGTTATTCTGTACTGTAACTAAAAGTGTAAAATGCAAAATGAAGACTTCCATTTTTGTTAAGTAGAAGAAGAGATTAGGATAACACACACAGAATTCATCATGTCTTCAGGCTTATGATAGCAGCTTCCTCCATTGGCGGTTTGTTTCGGGTCCTCAGTGGCCATCACATGGCAGAGGATGCAGGAACTTGAGCTCTCTCCATGCCGAGATGCAGGTCGTTCACACACACACACACACACACACACACACACACACACACACACACACACACACGGAGGACAAGTTGGTGGCTCTGTCCCTAACAGAGCACACCGAAAGCAGACTTCACGGGCATCATTGAAGAACGAAAAGGGATTTTCATTCGCAGGAGAATTTTCTTCTCAAGTTCAGGCTGTGCGTCCATGTAGCTGTCATAAGGGGGAAGGACTGGTCAGCTCCTCTTCTCCAGGAGCTGAGCCCAGCGCACCCCATACCGTGCAGCAGAAGGGCTGCTGCTTGCTGGGAGACCACACGCTGGCTGGCTGGAGAGCCTGGAGCCCTGGGCCAGGGCCCTGGTTGGCCAGGATGCTTGCTTTCTGTGGAGTGGCCAGGTGGCTCAGGAGCTCTGCCTACATGGCCAGTGCCACTGGCAGGAGGGGGTGGCGGCTTCCAGTTTGTTCCTGTCCCTTTCAACAGCCCTGAAGCTATCTTATAGGAGCACGCCCAGCCCCACCCTGCAGCTTGGTGCTGATCTCAGAATAGTGTGGCTTCTGGTCTTCAATGCAGGTCTGTCCTTCGATTTCCACTCTTGTGGTATTGGGGCTCCAACCCAGGGCACTGAGCATATCAGACAAATGCTCTCTACCCCAGGGTGATAACCCCAGCTCTTTTTCTTTATTTGTTTTGTCTTTTTGAGACAGCGTCTTACTATGTAATTCAGGCTGGCTGGCTTTAAGCTGGTCTCAAAGTCAACAGTGATCCTTCCGCCTCAGCCTCTGAAATAACTGGGATTACAGGTATGCACCAGCACGCTGGCCCCAGCTTTTTATATTCTATTTTGATGCAGGGTCTCACTAGATTTCCCGAGCTGGCCTTGAATTTCTGTTCCTCCTGCCAGGGCCTCCTGAGTAGCTGCAACTATGTATAGGTGGGTGCTCCACATCCCAGCTTTTGGTTTCTTTCTCAGAGGGCACGTGGCAGCCATTCCTGCAAGGCTGTGTGGAACGAGACGGGCGCCATTGCTCTGAGCTACTATGAATGTCCCTTGACCGTGGGCCTCTCCTCTCCCTCGGTGCAGTGGGACCTGGATTTCAGGGCCGTATTCCTCAGACATCTGCATTCTCCACCTTGCTCCAAGTCAAAGCTCATGGCTGCTCTTCTGCCATCTGTGCCTGTGACTTCAAAACACAAATAGATGGTGTAGGAGGGTGAAGCCAGCCTATAAATTAAATTCATAGTGGAGAAAAGAGCCAAACAGTACAAAAGGACTTTCCTGAGTGGGTGCTGGAGCGGCAGCAGTGGGAGTCCTGTCCAGCCCTCAGACAAGAAGGAAGAAGAGACTTAAGAGGCACATGCAAGTCAGTTTGGGCATCCTAGAAATTTCACATTTGCACAGACAGGTTTTGCAACCTAAAACGTGAAAATTAGATGTAAAATTTCCCAAAGCACTGGTGCTTAGATGGATTTACCCATTAAACAGTTTACCAGAAATTCACCTGCATTTTGAATGTTTTGCTTGCATTGCCAGTGTTGCAAATTAATTTAATTCAAAAATTTAAGATTAAGTATGAATTAAAAATTTAAAACAAGCTGGTATGCCCTTAAAAGGCTTGATTTTTGAGCCTTATAATACCAAAGAGATGAAGGAAAAATATCATAGGACACTGCCATGTAAAATCACTCAAAAAGGTTTTAAATTATAGGCAAATGGCTCATTAGGTGGCTGGCTTTGGGCTAATTTGCCTAAAGTCAATGGCATCCAAAAGTCAACACTTTTGTGCTCAGGGACACTTTCTCAGGACCATATTCATCTTTTTCTTTTTCAGATAAAATTTTAATCAGCTCTATTATTTGGTCTCTCAGCCCCTGGCATATTAGATGTGAATCAAAACAGGAGGGAACAGAGCGAGCCAGGCCACTTTGCACAGCGAGAAGGCCAGCTGGTACCCCAACGGCCAGGGAGGGGCAAGAGGAGGCTGGGGAAAATGGAAATGGGAGCATGAGGCTTAGGAAGTTTCCTCCACATGGTGACTCTCCTATAGGGTGACCTCGTTCTCTCCTGCCTTTCCTTTCTGTGGCTTTGGGGAACACCTATCAACATGCAAAGGTGCATAATGCCAGCCAGGTCTTGGAACATGATTCTAACATGAACTATGAGCTAAGAACTTTGTCTAGCTCATTGTTTTCTTCCGCAATCCCTGTTAGAAAGATTTTCATCATGACCTTTCACATTGCGGACTTGGGCTGGAACGTCCCTGGGAAGACGCCTGGTCAACCCCATCTTCTGGGAGCCATGTCTCTTGCTGAGATGCTTGCCTCAGCTGCTTCATGAAAGAGCCAGCCTAGAAATAGCTCTGGGGTCCAGAGAATTTTGCTTCCAGGAACAAAGCTGTCACCAAAAGTTAGCACAACTAAGTCTTGCTGTGGGTTAATTTTTGATGTCCAGGAGAGGAGGTAAATGATGGACCTGCCATGAAATCCACTTTCTGTCACTGGGAGGCTGAAAGCATCGTTAAGAAACAAGCAGTTAGACTAGTAATCCACGAAGTGGAAGAAAAATATTTCACAAGTATCAGTCTGATAATATTTGAGATACATAACTCCTAAAGCTTTTTTTTTTTTTTTTTTTTTTGTAGAACCAGGGATTGAATTCAAGCCCTTGTGCTTGCCAAGAAGTGCTTATTCCACTGAGCCATCTCCCTGGCCCCTAGGCATAGATATTCAAATGGCCAATAAGCACAGGAAAATACACCCTATATCAATAATAAATAAGGAAATGTGTGTGAAAACCAGTGAGATATGACCTCATACCCTTAGAATGGCTGCTATCAGAAAACCAGACAAAAAAAAAGTATTAGTGAGGAGATGCAGAAATTGGGGTCACTGGGCACTGCTGGTAGCAAACTGAACATGGTAACACTGCTGTGAAAAACAGTAATTTCTTAAAGAATTAAAAATAGAAGGCTGGCTAAATAGCTCAGCAGATTAAAGCGCCTGCAAGCTGGTACAGGGGCCGGGGGTTCTATCCCCGGGCCTGGCACGCTGGCCCTGCCCCCTGGGCACCAGTCATGAAGAAAGATGAATATTCTATGATTCTCCTTGCAGAGGGTAGTTCAAATTCAAAAGAGACTGAAGCCAGAATTATGAATTTCCAGGAGGCAGGAGTAGGGATGGGAAGTTAGTTTTTATTTATTTATTTTTTGATGGAACCGGGGATTGAACTCAGGCTCTTGCGCTTGCCAGGGAAGCGCTTATTCCACTGAGCCATCTCCTTGGCCCCAGGAAGTTAGTTTTTAATGGATATAGAGTTTCAGTTTTGCAAGATGGAAAGAGTTATGGGAGTAGATGGTGCTGGTGGTTGCACAACATTGTTATCGAGTAGCACTGCAACCGTAGGCCTAAAGCGATGAAGAGGGGCTGGGGAAAGGACTCAGTGGTGATAGCGCTTGTCTGGCTGGCTTAGGGTTCTGAGTTTGATCCCCGGAATCACAAAAAAAAGAAAAGAAAGAATAAAATGATGAAGATGTTGTTTGATGTTACATGTATTTTAGTATAATTTTAAAAAATGAGAGAGAGAAAGAGAAAGATTCTAGAACAGCTTACTTCCTTAAGAGCCTGAATAGTTTATCTATTTGTGAACCTCCTTTTACCTTCAAAGCCCAAGGATCACTACCATCTTAGTATTGCAAGGCCCTCTCTGAGGGTTGGTGCTGGGCCTCAGGCCTGTGACTCCCAGGAAGGGTGAGAGTTTAGGCAGAGGTGGGCTGCTTGGGGATTGGTGCTCAAAGAACAAGGACTGAGGTGGAGAAAGGCTCGCCTTAGCCACCAGCTATCTTTAATCCCCAGATCAGTCAAGTTTGTGTGCTACTTAGTGTCTGTCCTCTTGTAGGTCCTGTTGCTATAGTTAAGTCTTGCACAACCAACTGCATGGTGAGCACTCCTGGGCAGCGTGGTCCATGGAAAGGGCAATAGATCGGGTGACAGAGACAAAGCATGGACCTGCAACGTGTTCTTGGTCCAGTCACTGATTTCAGAGCCTCAAAGTGTCTTCTTGGTGATGCCTGCTAAAATAATTCAGGGTAGTCTTGGGGTCACCACAGGAGATAAACTAGGTGAAAATTCTTGGTAACACTAGAGGTAACACTGTAGCAAGCAGTCCCCAGTGAACATGAGTGGTGAATGTTTTCACCGCTGTAAACAGTTAACTCTGATCCATATTATGTGTAAGTCCTTGGTGGTTGGGTAAAGTGTAATCTCCACCTGTCCTGCTAAAACCTGAACCCTAACGTTGTCTTTAGATTGCTTAAATAAAGTGATGCATTTCCTTAACCAGTAAGGTTTGTATATCTATTTTCTTAGGGAAGTGTTGATTATTATCATCGTGGTAAACAGCTGGGAATGATTCAATTTAAGAAAATAATAGGAAAATTTTGCACATCTTTGATGGGATAATTTGACCATAATCCCCACCGATAAAGTAGTGGTTTCTTTAAGACATGCTGGCTGGAGGTCATGGATCTGCACTCCTAAAGCCTGCAATTGATTATTTAGTGGGAAAATCATATTCGAGTGAGGCACATCAGTATGCAAATCTAAAATGTGGCCATTTTCATCTAGATTGAATATTATTAACTAGCCCAAGGGATAGGATGTAATTAAGATTTTTGAGCAGCTTATTTTTGTCGACTATGATGAGTATAACCCCAATATTTAAAATGGCTTACCAGTTTGAATAATGGGAATTTGGACCAGTGTGCCAGTAGCTACCTATTTTGGCTTTTAAGTATAATAAAGAGTTTGACTTTTCTCTGCGGGTCCAACCACCGATAAGGGTACAGATTTGAACTTAAAGAAGAGAAGGTTTAGATTGTAGGAAAATCACATTTCTTTCTGAACGATGACAGATTTCCGTCTCAGTACCTACTTGCTTATTCTAATGCTTCTTGTACAGGCTTCAGAACAAAGACCAGAGTGGGACAGACGAGGCCCTGGTTAGGGTTTTTTGCTTTTTGCCTAATTAAAACTGTTGGACTTAACACAGCCTTTTGCTGAAGCACAAGTTGGGAGAATACCTCTTAGCTTGCATCCACTTCATGAAGTTTCCAGTCTCTCTCTCCCCACGGCGCTGACTGAGGCATATTCCTGGCAGCCTGTTTGTTCTAGGGCAGTTCCTCGATCGCTGTCCTTCCTGGGCGAGATACGCAGCCCATCTCTTCTGCCTTGCCCGCCTCACTTTACAAGACAGACCAAGTTACCCCTTCCTCCCTAGAGAAGTTAGGGAAGGGATCCATTGCAGAGCTGTACCGCTTTAAACAGCTACCAGCAGGGCTAGGTTGGTACCACGGCTCATTTCACCCATCCACGTTTTCAGGTGTACCATATGTATTTAGTACATCATTTGATAATGCTAAAAAAAATATTAAAGCAGTGTGAGACTAAAGGAGAAAGAAGATGAATGTTAGCATTCCCCTGGGGTTCATGGGTGAAGGAATTAACACAGCGTGGCACTCTACCCTAGCTGTGTTTGTTTCCATGGCAACAGCTACGTACATGTTTCAGACTATCTACAGTGACACAGTTGCAGAAATAGTAGCTTGCAGGTTTCTGATATCGCATCAGTGGACAGGCGGCACGCACTGTATTAAGTAAGTGTAAAAGAATTTAAAATATAGCTCTGGATTCAGATGTGTATTAGCTCAGCTGAGCCATGTATTGGGGCTTGCGGCATTCCCTTGCTGCACCACAGCAAAACCTGGGCAAAGTTGAAAGTTGCAAGATTCCAGTCAAACAATTGCCCTTGCTGGGGTAAATATCTTCAAATGAAACAAATGTGAGTGAGTTGCAAAGGTAAGAGAATGGCCTTGGCGGGTGACATGGTGAGGAAGGCTATTAACAGTGAAGCTTAGTTTTTGGAGGGGGGTAGTGATAGGTAAGGAAGGGAATGCTGAGGTTGGAAATAGCTGAGTCTTTAAGCAAATCTAATGTGCAACAGAATCTTTAACAGCTGCTGAGTTTATGGCAACTAAGGTCTTTGAATGTCTCATTGTAGAAATTGCTTTTCTGTGAAAGATGATCAGGTGAGACACAGGGAGGCTGATTAGGTGTTCGGTTCAAGGGAAATTGGGGCTCCATTGTCTTTTCAGAATGCTTATGTAAATATCTCTGTTCTCTCCAGGATGACCCTGGCTTGTCTTTGACAGTTGCTGCCCCTTTTTAGTACCATTTGCCGGTGTCTGTGTTTATGTTACACCGCGACATTGTTGCCTGATATGACTTCCGCGCGTTGGTTAGAGAGCAACCGGGCAAGGATGATGGACTTTGTAAATGTGTGAGCGTGCAACTCGATTGTACAGTAATTTAGGAGGAGCGTTCAAATGGGCATTTACGTATGTGCCAGATCCCTGCTTTTGAGTAGCAGCCTAGGTATTAGGTTAATGGATTTCAATGTGCACATTCTGATTGCAGGAGCTTTCAAGTATGTTGCAGTTAATTTATACTGAGTTTTTAATGTCAAAATATTTTTATTTATGCCCGTTATTCAGTTTAAGCCCATGTTTACTTTGTACTTCAGTTTTACTCATGTATCAGTGAAGAGAATGTGAAATGACCTGGGAATTTAATTCATCTATTCATTTGAGGAGCCTTAGTTTTCTGGCCATAGGTAGACTTTGACAAAAGTGCCATATCGACTCTTTTGGTTTCTAGGAGACTATTTTGTAGATGCATAGAGAGCGATCTACAGAGAATGGTAGTAATTATTTGGCTGGGTATTAGGAGGATACCCTGGGGGGCTTTGAGATTTTTATTTATTTATTTTGGCTGAACCGGGGATTGAACTCAGGCCCTTGTGCTTGCCAGGGAAGCGCTTATTCCACTGAGCCAGCTACCTAGTCAAGGGGTTTTGAGTTGCTGAGCCTAGGCATCTGGGGGACAGAGACAGGTTTTGAATTACATATCAGGGACTTGAACCCTGGCACGTTCACCCCCCCACCCCCAGTGGATAGGTAGGAGGTACTTTTTTTATGATCCTACATTAAAATTAATGTTGAAGCCTCCCATAGGTATCCGCGTGTGGGCCCATCGGAGTGGCCCCAAGAGGTCAAGGGAGGTTTGTGTCTTTTATGGGGAAATTTATCGTGGTGGCTTGTGACAAAGGATACTCCTCTGTCGGTGAAGGAGGTCCTCTGCGCTCTCCCCACTCACTTGAGTGGATCCTGCAGACCCCAACCTATGTTTGGAACTTTCAAAAGAACAGGTTACAGACTCCTTTGTGTGTGCTCCGGCTTGCCTGGTGTGGAGCCCCTGTGTCCTGGTGGGCTACGTCTCCCTGTGACAGCTGTGCAAGGCCATTGGTGCTGCCCCTGAGGCAGAGGAAACAAATGCCATTGGTTTGAGAGTTCACAGGACATTCTGTTATTGGGTTTGAGGGGCTGTGGAGATCTTTGGTTCGTTAACCTGAGACTGAGACTGGAAATCCAGGAAGTTTTCATTGAACACCTTAAGGATGACGAACTCAAATTCTGTCTGTCTGGGAGTGCTGGAGCAGCCCATGCCAGTGCTCAGTGCGAATATGCTTTTTCTCCTCATGCAGAAGTATTTTCCAGCGTAAAAACAACATAAAGTATCCATCTGTGTCATTTTATTTTCACTCTTTCATAAGAATAGAAAAACACATAAATCTAAATGTAGTGCCCTAAGTTGAATGAGTCATTTGAACGTAAAAGGCTGGCAGTATTTGTAGAAATCCCACCGGATTCCAGGTGAGGACCAGGAAATTTATTTTTTTAAAAAATATGTTTGAGAGATTCCCCGATAAAGGTCACATGGAATGAATAAGAGAAAAATGAAGGTACAGACTGATCTTATTGGCAGCCTTCAGTCTCCCTGCCTGGGAAGTCTCAAAGACTCCCAGCACCCTCAGGCAAAGGCCAATCTGCTGGTTGGTGTCCAGAGCTTTCCATTACTGGCCCTTTGCCAGCTTTACCCTGTCTCCTCCTCTCCGAGCATCCTGTGCTCTGGCCCCAGGGTCCTCAGCACTGTGTCGGGGCCACACTTGAGATGCTCAGGGCCTTTGCTCTTGCTGTGCCTCTGACCCCTCACCCTCATCTGTGTTTCACAAAGGCCAATTCCAATTTACTTACTCCACAGAGCTTTCTGGATCTCCTGACGAGTGATTCCTGCTTCTTGGAGTGGTTGCTCTATTCCTCATGTTCTATATCATTTGGTTTCTCTGCCTTCCCTTCTAGCACATGTTTCCTTGCTCTAAGATGAGTTGCATATTCCCTTAATGAAGAGGTGAATGGTTTTTTTTTTTTTTTTTTTTTTTTTTTTTGCGGAACCAAGGATTGAACTCAGGCCCTTGTGCTTGCCAAGGAAGCGCTTATTCTACTGCGCCATCTCCCTGGCCCCAAGGTGAGTGTATTAAAAGCAAGGGCCATGACTTCAGTACTTTGGTAGGTTAACGCATACTTAGAATAATATCTCAAACTGTTTGAAATGAAGTCTTAAAACTTTGTAAAGATATGTATTGTTGAGCAGTCTGCAAATGTTTATATTCTGTGCTCAAAGAGAGCGTCGGATGTGGAGATGTTCTGAGGCTCAGTGCGGCCAGCACCTAGGACCTGTTCAGCTTCTTTCAGAAGCTTCCAGACCTCCTGCTGTTTAGCATCAGCTAAGCACAGTAACCAGGTGAATGGCTGATTATTTTCATTTTCATAGAATCCTAAGATTTCAGAGCTGAAAAGGACTTTAAAGAGCTAACCGTCTCACATTACAGAGAAGAGCATTTCGAACCAGAACGGTGAAGTGATTTCTCCAGGCACAGAGTTGATTAGAGGCCCAGGCGTGTGGAGCCCTAGGTGGGCCTGTCTGCTGGGCCTTCTTAGAGCTGACTTCAGGTTCCACTTAAGGTTGTTACCAATCAGCTCCTGCTTTTGGGCCCACGCTGGGATTGGCTTCAGCTCCACATGTAAACGCCATCACCTGACAACAATGCCATTAACCAGTGCTTTGCTAGAGGCTGATACCATTGGGTTAAAATTAAAAACAAAGGTAGACCAAGACAAGAGCTCTGGGAAACTGGGAGCAAGCTACCAGTCCATTAGCTATTGCCTTGCTGAAGCCATGGCAGCTGCAAAATTCACTCAAGTTCAGACCCTTAAAAAGAGTGGAAAAAAGAAAGCACATAGTTTCCAGTGTCTGGACACCATGTAGCCAAGCCAGCTGGGTGCAGCACTGTGGCCAAAAGATCTCTTTCGTTTTAGAAATCTGAGCTCCTGGCCTTGCCCCAAGGAGAGGCATGTGGCTACGACTATGCCTGACTTACTGTCCCCTTTCTTTCTGGGCTACCTCTGCCCAGGGTTGCGGTAGACACTGCTTCTGTGTGAGGTTCAGGGGGATCTAAAGAAAGACTCAGACTTCCAAGCTGACACAAGTCACAAGCTGTCATAGGACTGGTTGCTTGTGTGCGTGTGTACACGCGTGCATGTGTAAAGTCTTGAATTTTCAGGAGGACCTATTGGTCTCTATGTAAATGTGTGCTTTCTCTTGCCCAAAGCTAGCCTGCAAAGGGAATAAAGTACAATTCAGGTTTCCAAGTTGGAAGCCTGATTAATCTCTCTGCCAGTTACATATGGAAATAAATTAGTAAATGGTCCATCTGGGACTAAACTACTGCAGAGATGATAAATTATTGCCATCGTATGTGTTGGTGTTGCTGAAGATGGAGTCGTGCTCACCAGGAGCTTCTGGAAGATAACTGGATGCTCTATTGTGGTCCAAGGAGGAGCATTTAAAGGGAAAAAATTACGAGTAAGAAAATTTACCTTGAAATGTTTCTGGGGAGAATGGATTGGTTGGTGCCAAGTTTGTTCCTCAGAACTGCTGTATCTGCACATACTGAAAAGGGGGATCTCAAGGGCACAGGAACATTTTAGTTTTATATTTTCAAAGGCCAGTGCAGTAATAAGTGTTAATTAGGACCCAGTGTCCCAATGAAAAGGCTAATTCTGTACATCTGTGTAGGCTTGTGGTTTATAATTTTCATAGCACCTTTTTATCTATTTTTTATTTAATTTTGAGGAGGGTAGGGCAGGTTGAAGCCTGCTTTTTTTTAAAAAAATAATTTTTTAAATCTTTAATTAATTTATTTATTTTATACAGGATCTCACTGCACAACTGAGACTCCTAGTGATCCTTCTGTCTCAGCTTCTCCAGTGCTGGGATTACAGGCATGTGCCATCACACCCAGTTTTGGGGTGGTGATGCACACCCAGGATTCCAGGGCCAGCATGGCATGTGGTACTGGGGATCGAACCCGAGTCCTTGTGCTTACCAGGCAGGTGCTTAGACTACAGAGCTCTCTCCCTAGCTTTTTTTTGGCAGCTGGAAAACTGAGGTTCGGGAACTCAGTGAGCTGCCCCTGTTGCCTCAGATGGTCACATGGCAGAGCTGGGGTGGGAAGCAGACACTGCTGGTTCTGAGTCTGGCTTCACTTTAGTACGAGCCCTGGTGTGACATCAGACACACTTCCAGCGACCCGCTGTTCCTCAACCAACATCAGGAAATAAAACATTCTGTTGATGTCAGTTTTCTAAGAAGCAAAAACCAAACTTCTTGGTGATGAAAAGTACTTTTTTCTCCACCCAGAGGTGTTGGATATTAGCTTAACTTTTTGAGGAGGACTAAGGCTCATGACTGTCAGTGTGTTTTATAAAGTTAAAACCAAGGTGGCCTCAGGGACTTTTAGGTATGGAAAGGCTTTGGAGGGGTTTTTTTGTCCTTATATCAAATGGCTTGAAGCTACTGTGACACCCAGAGTCTTGTGCCTACTTTAAAATTTTCTTTTGTGTTCTTCCTCCTGGGTAGACCTTTAGCTATGAATCTTTAAGGCAGCTGAGAATCTCCACTTGGGAAAACGCAGTGAGGAAAATGCGAAAAAACAAAGTGGCTATAGAATCCTTAAGTTGCCTCAGTTACCAAACACCAGTTTGTAACATAAGCCCCTAGTGTAAGCTGGTGATGGGAACTGTGTACACAAGAAGAGGAGCCCAAGTCCCCAGGCTTTTATGTCAGTGTTCAGGAGTCACTGGGTGTCACCAGCTCACTGTCCTGTCTCTCGTGCATCAGCAGACCTGGTTGCTTTGAGTCCTGCAGAGCCCTCATGCTTTGTGGCTGTCCCTTCGTGCCCATCACAGGCCTGGTCGGGTCTCAGGATCCATTATTACTGCTGTTGTCTCCATGAGGTCATCTCTTATTTTCACCTTTCACCTGGCCACAAAGGCAAGTAGCTTCTGGGACCCGCTACCTGGTAGAAGACACACAGTCTGTGTGTTGAGTTGCTGGACTAAGTCTTGTCTTCCCCACTTCTCAGGGCAGGGACTGGCTACCACCTCCTGTCTCTAAATCTTCCTCCCTTCCAGGCCCTTGCTTGATGCCTTTTCTTTAATTGGAGCTGAAACACAAAGCAGAGAAGGACACTTTTATTTTATAGCACCAAGGTCAGTGTCTTTGAGTGGATAAATGAACAGTCTGTATCAGAATCACTAGCAGGGCTTGTGAAAACAGATCTCTGAGTTCTCCTTCCAGATATTCTGATTCAGCATCCTGGGTCCGAGCCAAGAATTTGCTTTTCCTAACAAGCTCTCAGGCTGCGTGTATGTTGTTCAGGGACCATACTCTTGAGTACTACAGACTCAATGAATTTATTTCCTGGCGTTCTTACACTGGTAGGTGGGGCTCGTAGGATAATATCATAGCATATCATTGGCTCATACCGTTGTTTCCATTAGAGTTTACTTTTGGTCATCTTTGAAGCTTGGGCTACAAAGTCAAAAATTACTGTACAATCGAGTCCATGTACCAGCCTCCCTGTTTTGTGGTATGATTGGTGAACTGTGGCCCAATGACTCAAAGCCCTTTGGTGAGCTAGTCCCTAGGATTAGAACCAGAGCAATTTCACTTTACAGTAGAAGGGAGAAACCCTGACTCTGCAGCCTGTCTACATGGTCTGTCCAGTAGATCAAGGTTGGCGCGGGGAGGATCGCTGGCCTTGGATGCTTGTTAGCACACCAATGTTTTCCCTTTATAGAGACAAGCATTTCAGAAGCAGCTGTAGTAAAATAAAATGATCTCACAAATGTCTCAATGGCAGTTGCAGTAAAATCACATAATCCTACAGTATCCGTGGCTTGTATTTTCAGATCTCTGTGTCCTCTTATGCCCTGGGAGGCAGTTTTAAAAACACTCTATCCTGAAAGATTCAGTCCTTCAATAACTATCCAAGAAATAAAGAGGTACTGTTGCAATTGACTCTTGCTGAAGTGTGTCATTTTCTAGGGGCAGGCCGGCACGGCATTGCCGTGGTTGCCGGGCTCTCGGCTCCTCTCCGCTAATGGCCTCCTCCTTCTGCTCCTTCCCACCAGCCTCTGGAAGCATCGCTTTATGATGATGGAAGCGCCTTTGTCCATTCTGTGACGGAGGTGGAGCGATGCTGACCTCGCTTTCCTGGACCCATTCTGACTCAGGTAATCCCTCTGGGCCTCTCCTTCCCCAGCTGCCCTCACCATAGTACCTAGATTCTTACACTGAATGCATGAAATACTAAAGCTATATTTAAATGCAAATGACAAATTGATTGTTTCTCCACCCATTGGCGGCATCCCTTTCTCCTCCCAATCTTAATGATCAATTCGTGCAGCTGATCAGACTGACAATGTGGTCAATCCAATTTAGACATTAAGATGATTGAAAACATTGAATCACATCTTTACTTAAAATTCCACTGTGTGTCTTAGATGCACAAAGCAACCAGAATCATGCTGGGAATTTTCCTACAGAATCTTGTGCCTCTACATTAGCTTCTTTCCCATAATCCCATATTTAATTATATTACTCTTTCTAATGTTATGTCTCTTAGTTGTGTTCAATAAGTACTACTGAATATGTTTTGTGGCCTTGGGATAGATGGGGTAAAAAAATAAATAAAATAAAGAAATAAGACTGCTGTCCATCCTCAGGGAGCTCGTCATTCTCGTCTTGCCAAAGATTCACAGCTAGACCATGCTAGACCTCTGGATCTAGCTGAGGGCTAGAATGGGCACCTTGGCCCTCACTTCAGAGAGCTGAAGAACTTCTAGACTGGGACTGAGATAGGGGAGAATTCATAGACCAAGAAGGGTCTCAAGTGGCCTTGTTTCCACTGATCATGTGGCCAGGTGGAGGGAGGAGGGTGGTGACTGGGCCACAATGACAGCTTTGATGGGAAGGTGGGAATGAACCCTCAGTGAGCCAGGTGGCAAGGCCCTGGCTGCCTATATCACAGTGATTACTCTTCTGTCTAGCTGCCTCCACCCCCTCCCAGCATGGCCAGACACTCCTGGCTTGGGGATGAACCATAGACTGTTAAGTCAGTACCTGGTGCTCACAAGCTTTGACGGGGAGTTGGGAGGTTGAGCTGCAGAGCAGAAAGCCAACAATATGAGTTTCTTTGGAAGTTGATGAGGAGGACATCTCTAGTAAGTTTTGAAAGCCTGGATTTAGCTTTACAAGTCTCAAGGCCAAAGCTGAGGCCACAGTCAGGGCTGGGGGAGCCAGGTGCTCTGATTAATTTGGGCATGGTGCACCCAATCCTGCCCATACCTGGTTCTTTCCATTATTGCTTTCTACCTGGCTTGTTAAAGCAGCAGCACCTAGTGCAGGGTCTTAAAGGCCTTAGAGTTGCCAGCTGAGAGGCACGCTTCACCAGTCAGGTGGCGCCCTGGCCACTCTGCCTCCCTGAGCACACTGGACCCAACAGTGTAGGCCCTTACTGACTGAGGAACTCTGGCCTTCTGGAATCACAGCCCCAGCCACCAGCTAAAGGAAGCAGAAGAACTAGAATAACAGTATTCATGTTCCCTTCCCATGGAAGTGATGGTCTATTGAGAGCTGCCCTACTTTTTCTAAACCTTGGTCAGGGCTTAGCAAACTACACTGGCTCCACTCACATAGGGCAGCTGAGTGCCTGGTGGTACATGACAGACAGGCTGGGAAGAATTCTACCAATTTTAACTGGTTAGAAAAATTTAAAAGAAGACTAACATTTTACACTTAATGAGAATTTGATGGAATTCAAATTCCAACATCTCTAAATAAAGTTTTATTGAGACATAGATGTGTTCATTGATTTCTGGATTAACAATGGCAGTGACAGAATTCAATAGATATAATGGAAACCATAAATTATCCATCGCCTGGCCTCATACAGAAGTTTGCTGGCCACAGGCCTTGGTAATTGTGTAACCTAAGCATTTGCAAAATTTGAGGTGTAGAACTTTTTCCTCACTCAAGACATTGGTTTGAAGGATGAGTTGAATTAGAATAGGACAGGAGTGAGGGATAGATTTTCTAGCCTAAGATAGAGAATTGATTGCTTTCTAGCAGTATTTTTTCACTTCTCTCTTTAATCTTCAATTAAATTAAGCTAAATCATTGGGGCTGTTGTATTTCAAGTACTTAGATCCAGTATTTCTCCTAAAAGGAGCCATCTGGGAATCTTGGATTATCCTAAATGTTGAAATAAATCAGCACTGAATTAAAAATGAACCTTGAATGTTGGAGCTGTTTTCTTTTTTCTTGGTGCTGATGTGAGCTGTTTTATTTCAAATCAAATAAATACTTGGTTTCAAATCCAGTAAACATGAAGTCTTCCTATGAGTAAGCTGCAACACTTAATCTTGGCAACATGTTTCTCCCAGTGTGCAAGGATTTTATGATCTTGTGGAGTGAAAACTATAGTAAAAGTTGGAGATATGTATGGGTTCTAACCCTACTAATTGGCTGAGATGAGGATACCTGTAGAATACTTGGTGAAAAGTAAATCCCAGGTCTCAGGGCCTAGGTGCAACAAAATAAATATATAATGAATTTCCTCTGGACTTAAGGAAATAATGAAAAATGATTGTTTTGAGTGATACAGATTTGGGTTCGTCTAAGCAAGTTTGAATCAGACCAAGTTGACTAAAGTTGGCCTGACAGATTATACCTAAGAGCCTTAATTTCTGTAGGATTTTTTTCTTTCCCTGTGCTTTAGACCTTGTGAGATCTCAGTGGAATCTATCAACAGAGCACTGTGGTGTGTGTATAGCTTACAGCGAGATGCCCAGGCTTCCCTGCACAGACAAGCTGCTTGGGCAGCCTTGCTGAAAGGCCTGTCCTCATTGAGTGGGTCTGACTTGGAGCCTAAGAGTGTGCATTGCTGACCAATCCCTGGGTCATGGCTCTGTAGCCAGGTATGCAACATCCACTGTTGGATCTGAACAGCATTTAGCTGAGGCTTGAACTGCACTGGTTCCAAGTATGGTAAGTGGGCCAGTGGAGTTTCTTGAAAACTGTAGCAGGCGTTGTGCATTCTAGTTGCGCATTTACTAACTGGCTGAAAAGTGCAGTCCAAGACTCAGAGGCTGAACTGAGCAGTTGGCTTGGGTGGCTTCCTGGTTGGTGCAGCATGTGACAGGAGACTCGAGACCTTGTACCTATTCTTAAATGTCAAAGAGTGGAGAGGAACTCACTGCTTCCATATGCCTAGTGCGTTGGCTAGAATGAGGAACGTGACCCCGTCTCCCTGCTGGAAGTACAGGAGGATATGTGGGTTGCTGTGCCCTGTGACGCCAGGTTGCTGTGGAAAAGCCCGTGCTTCTTCTGTTGCCTTTGTTTGCTCCTTGTTACAGGATAATTAATCCACCCTACATTTTTCTACAGTTCTTGAAAGATTCAAGTAAGATGTTTGCAAATGCCTCAGAAGGTCTGGGAAGAGCCGGGTGTGGCAATGCACGCATGTAATTCCAGCACGCTGGGAGGCTGAGCAGGAGGACTGCACATGGAGCCCAGCCTTGGCAACTTGGTGTCCCAGTGAGATAAGAAAAAAAAAAAAGGGCTGGGAGTGTGGCTCAGTATGAAAGTCCTGGGTTCAATCCCCTCTCAAAAAAATAGAATAGCAGAGAAGCAGAAAGCTTTGCATTGCTGATGATCAGCTGAGTGGCTGTGATTGGAACCCTGGCCCCCACCATTCCGTGCTTTCAAGTATTCCACAGGTCTGCTTGTGCATCCTTTCAAGGGTGGGCTCTGACCTCACAGCACCACTTGTCTGGCTGGCCAGGGGTCTGTTCTCAGGCCATGTACAGCTAGAGGGGGGACCTCTGAGTGGTGGGTTCAGATACCAGTGAGAAGATCAAGTGTTGGGTGCCTGGGTAATTCACCAGAGCCAGGGAATAGCAGGGCCGGGGTAGTCTTCCCCTTCTGTTCCCTCCCTCCACACCCCACCCTGCCATAGATAAATGCAGCTTGTTTTAAAACTGGATACTGGAGGCTGGGGAGATGGCTCAGTGGAACAAGTGCTTCTCTGGCAAGCACAAGGGCCTGAGTTCAACTCCCAGTTCCGCAAAAAAAAAAACAAAAACAAAAACAAACAAACAACAACAACAACAACAACAGATAAAACTGGATACTGCATTTTCTATTCAGGAGGGAAGTGTTATTTTAAGATCTTGGGCAGAGTAAGACTCTCGCCATCGAAGACTTGCCCAGTGCTGACTTTTCATGCAGGTACCACCCAACCCAAACAAAGTTCAGGGGCTGGTTTACAAATCTATTTTATTTTTCACTAAAGCTTAGTCACCATCCAAGATCCCCCGAGCTTACAGAATAATAGCAAACAAAACGTCATCTGCTCGCAAGACTGTGGATTGTCATTTCTCTGGTTCCCTGCTCTCCTAATCTGTCTTCAGACCCAAGCCCACAAAATCAGAGGCATTAGTTGCTGAAAAATGAGACCAACACAAAAGTTGTCTAGTTCATGCCTCGCTTTAAGAAGCCCCTGCAAAATGACACACATGGTGTCTAAATGTACAAAGAAAACTAAAGGAATTCCATTATGAAAGAAAAATTAGATGGAAATTTCTAATCCTGTCTCATAAACAATATAGGAATAACTTTAAAATATTCTGCTTTAAGCGTGCATTTAATTTGTGCTCTGGGAACCAAATAATGTTGCCAAGATAAAACATTCTAATAATGATTTATGTAAATTTATTTGTACAAAGTAATGGTGTAGTTGCCTATAGCAAATTGCTTGGAATATGAAATGACATTTATGAGATCTTTTCTCCCCCCCCATCTGAATGAATACAATGAAGAAAATGAGAGACTGTGACAAGGGAAAAACGAGATCCCTGTTCCAGATGGAGTCTGAGGCCTCCGGAGGCAGAGGTAGTTGGACGGTGACCTGGAGCCAGCAGTCAACAAAGAGCTCAGTGAGGTTTCCTCAGTGGGAGAGTACTTGGCTCTTAGAATGCACAAAGCTCTGAGTTCGATTCCTAGTACCACCAAAAAAAGGACAACAGAGGCTTACGAGGCTGGATCTCTCTCCATATTAGTGATGATAAACTGCTCAGACACCAAACCTTGTTTGCCATAACCCCTTCCAAATCCCTGGATCTTGTGGCTATAACATGGGGTGCCAGTGGGTAACTGAAACTGGATAATTAATCTTAATCCTTAGTTACTTATTGCAGGAGAAAGTGGTGCCTGAGTCATAAAGGAGGGCCATGCATTACACAACACAACCGAAGACTCCTGAGAACTGATTCATAGACCTTCAGGGAGTTTTGCTGTCAGCTGCCAGTTAGCCCCTTTGGTGGTGGCTCTGGGTGTTTCCCCCACGTGTGTTACCAGGAGAGTTTCTAGCTGCTCACCTTGGCCTCCTGAGCACTGCTATAATTTTTCATAACCCTGTGCCATTTGGGAACGGCACGACATTAGCCTCTTCATTTCAAAAGGCATTTAATTTTTTTCACAAAATACTTTCATTCCTCACTTGGTTGCCATGTCATTTTTATGAGGTAGACAAGTATTTGTATTCCACCTAGCAGGAAACTGAGGGTACAAAAGTCTCAAAGCAAGACGTTAGCACAGTAGGGGACAGGGGTGGCCCCCTTGTCACCCTGAACTCTGTCACACAGAGTGCTTGTGATTCTGGAGAACTCACTTTATTTAAAACATCTCCCAGTGTGGGCTCATCCTAAGCCATGTTGGAACTGTACTCTCTGCTCTGAGAGAGCTGGGTTTAAGTAAGAGGGTGACCTCTGGCGGGGTGGGGGGACCCAGGCCTGAGGGCTGTGGCTGGAGCTCCTGACTGTCGTCGTCGGCATGGGGCCTGAATGAAAGTCAGACTGACTGGGAGGGAGAAAGAGCGGCCTGGGTTTTCACCAGTGTCACTAATCTTTAAAAACTGTCACCTCAGAGACTGGGTAGATGGCTCAGTAGAATAAGCACTTCCCTGGCAGGTGCAAGGGCTTGAGTTCAATCCCCAGTTCCACCAAAAAAAAAAAAAAAAAAAAAAAAAAAAACAGCTGTCACCTCTAGCAGAGATGGCTTT
Source organism: Ctenomys sociabilis (assembly GCA_004027165.1). Lineage (NCBI taxonomy): Eukaryota > Metazoa > Chordata > Mammalia > Rodentia > Ctenomyidae > Ctenomys > Ctenomys sociabilis. The sequence continues at coordinate 241,460 of PVKA01000059.1, forward strand.
CATGATCTAGGACTCCAAGTTGAGCCAGTGTGTGCCAGAGGAGACCACCAGAGACTGTCAGATCCCAGTCCTTCCACTTCCTATGTGCAAGACGTTGGACATCATTTTTGAACCTCTATTTCCCCATATATAAAATGGGAATAACAATACCTTAGATAGAAGGTGAGAGAATAAGAGGGTTTTTGGTTTGTTTGTTTTGTTTTGTTTTTTGCAGTGCTGGGGTGGAACCTTGGGGCATGTGTAGTCACAAGCCACATCCCTAGCCCTTTTAATTTTTTCTTTTGAGATAGGTCTCTCGGAGCTGCTTAGGCCAGCCTCAGACTTGCAATCCTCCTGTCTCAGCCTCCAGAGGAGCAGGAATTGCAGATGTGCACCACTCTGCCCAGCTTAGATAATTCTTATAAAGCTCTTGGCGTGGTCCAAAGCAGAGTAAACATATCTATTGATAGCTCTTAAAATTACTCTTCCAGTTACTGTTACCTAAGAATGTGTGGTCTGGACTGATAATTGTTAAAGTGGAATTAAAGTATAGCTTTCATTTAAATGAGACTTCATTTAAAAGATGTCCAAATCGGTTGGCTCTGTGTACCGAAAGATAACAAGGTGAATAAGAGAATTCACTGACTTGTTCATTCAACAAACAGCCCTCAGTGTTTAAGGCCCTTTATGAGCTGTTTACAAGGACTGGAGAGGCCAGAGAGCCTGTTCTTGAGGGATAAGAGAGTTTGATTATTTTATGTCTGCCTCAGAATTCTTTCCTCCCATTGTTCTCTGAAGTATTATCACGATTACCATGCAGAAATGGACTGGATGCCTGTTCACTCACAGCAAGTGGGTGCTTCCAGATCCACAGTCTTCGTCTTTCAGGAACTCAGAAGTGAGGCCGGTCTAGGTCCTTTGTGCTGTAAGGCCTGGCTCTGGCTTGGAGCCTGCATGCTGGGTCCCTTAGAGAGTCACCCTGGCTTTCTGGTGCGGAGGTTCAAGAGGAGAGGGTAGAAAGCCTGGCCATAGCTGCTCTGGCCATGCAGTAAGGTGTGCCCATCCTTCCTGGAAGTGTGCTGGGCTGTTGGCGTAAGGCCTCCGGGCTGACAGTGTGAAAGACTCCTTTTGGTAGGGTCCATTTCCATTAGACGCATGTATGCCACCCTCCCATTCAGGGCTGGAATGAATCTTACCTAGACTGTGCTGGTTTGTTTGCAGGGGGTGGGGCTTGTTTCTGTTTGTTGAGATGATTCCATCATACTTGTAAAAAGATATTTCACAGAAATTCTCTGAAGGAAGATAATCAGATTGTTTTCCTTGAGAAAAGAACAAAGTAGTCAGATTGGGGATCCATTGGGGCTGAGGATGTAGCTCAGGGTAGAGCACTAGCCTAGCCTGTGTGAGGCCCTGGATTTGACCCCCAGCCCCACAAAAACAAATGAGAAATCCAGTCTGGTTTGTTTCAGAGGCTCCTGGATGCCCAGGAATTTCCATGGGGAAGCTAGCAGAATTTTAAGGCCCCTTGCTTGAGCTGATGGTTTAATGAACAGACATGAAATATACACAGATAAGTATTCAAACATGAGCCATTCCCCACTGTAAGGTATGAAAAATAAATTCAAGTTAGTGAGATCAATATCCTTACTTGGCAAAATAAAAAGTCAGCAGTGCACACCTGGCTGTCCCTAAACTACAGTCATGTTCCACATGTTGGCATTTCGGGCCACGTATGTCATAAGACATATGGAGCTGAAAACTTCCTGTTGCTTAGCGTTTTTACCATACCTTGGCTGGGTACAAGTGGGCACAGTGTTCACCAGTGTGTCACCATTGCCTAGAGTGCTCTGCACAGTCACACAGTGTGCACATCGTAGACCAGGAGCAGGCTACACCACAGAGCCCAGGCGTGTGGTTGTCCTCGCCAGCTAGGCGTGTGAGAGTATGACGTCCACAGATGGACAGAGCCTCCTAATAAATATGTGCCTATCATTGAGCAATGTGTCAGCCATACTTCTGTGATCTTACTGCTACGTGCAGTCAAGAGGTGGCCCCTGGGCCGTCAGACCTCTCTTGGTGCTGGGACTGCCTCCTTCCCTAGCCTCTTTCCTGGCTCCTGTTACTCTTTACTGGAGGTCTGAAGCCTTTGACTTATCTTTATTAGAAAGAAGATTAGCAAGCGTGAGAGATGTACCAGCAATGAAGGCTTTCTGCCTCACTTGCAAAGGTGAGAAGGTGTCTGTTCATAGCTCTCTGTGTTAGGACTTCCATTGTCCAATGTTTGTATCCTGAATGACATCTGGCCCACCCAACAGCTGCAAAGGCAGAGGGCACCTGTGCATCCCAACTGCAATGCGTAACTCGACATTGCACCGACTGCATGTCCCCTCAGAGGTGTGTGAGTGTGTGTCATGTTAATTTTGCCTACTTTGGGCTGTGCATGTGAACTCTCAGCTGGATCCTGGAGCATCAATTGGAAGGAAGTCCTCTGGGTCCAAGTCTGCTGTGCTCAGGACTCGGAGCACCATTCCAGGTGAGAATGTGGAGGTTAAGGAGGACAGGCTTAGACTTAGACTTAGAGGATCGGCTGGAGGTCAGGACAGGGGTGTCTTCTTGGGGACTGAATAGGAGGAGCTGTTTTAAGGTTGACACCTCTTGCAAAAGAGTGGTTTCAAATATGTCCTGAAAGAAGAAAGAGGCTCAGGGTTTTTTTTTTTTTTTTAGACACAGTCTTGCTATGTAGCCCAAGCTGGCCTTGAACTCATGGTGAGTCTCTTGCCTCAGCCTCTCAAGTGCTGGGATTGCAGGTGTGCAGCAACACACCCAGCTCTGAGAGAGGCCCTTGGAGGAGGCATATCACCCCAAAGCCTCTGAATGGTTAGACCTATTACAAAATGTGTGTTTGAGATGCTATTCCTAGAAGCTGAGGAAACTTCACTGCCTCTGACTCTGCCCTCCCCTGACTATGAAATGACATGGTTACTTCATAGTGCTGCCAGGTTTTCTAGGTGAACAAAAAGAGATTGGTCACAGGAGCTACCAAACGGCCTGAATTACTCACTGATTATAGAGTTCTGTCAGTGTTTCCCTGTGATGAGTTCAAGCTGATAGATGGCCATGCCCTCAGTGGATTCTGTCTTGGGTCTTTGGCAAATGGGGAGAGAACTGAGCAGTACTAAATTCTGTATGAGGACAGAATTCTTAAGTGTCCAAGCTAGAAGCTTCCAAAGTAACTAAGGAAATAGTGTATTTATTGGGCATGGTGTTTGCTTGTGTCACGGGTAGCTAGGTATGTGGTAATGACTGCGTGCAGTGATGGCTTGGTATTGTCATAGCATAGAAATTTATTTTCCACACAGTTATAAATGAAATGTTAAACTTAGTTATAGTGACTTATTCTTTTATATAAGTAAATCCATATAATGAGTATGTACACAGACATATGTACACTTGTGTGCATATACAGATAAACAGTGTTATTGGATTTGGGGGCACAGTATAGAATTTCATGTATCCTTTGGATAAGAATATGTTTAAATTACCCTCACTAGAACTGGGGGATTCTACTTTTGTAGTATTCTGACTCCATTTCTTTCTTGGCTCTTCTACCTGGGACACAAACATAGCCTCTGGATGTCTGTGTGCTTAACTGAACAAAAATGTCAACAAGCTGCTATTTATTTTATTAAACAGCTTGAGCAGAGATGTTTGGTTTGATTGCTGGAAATTGTTAGCTTATCACTGAACTGCCCTGATGATTCTTATTATTCAATTTGTATTGCTTATGATAATAATTATTACTGCACAAAAGAGCACGGTGCTTCTATTTGTACAGTTCTTTCATTAATAATTTAATTGACTATTACATCCAAGTGGTTCTGCAACACATGCATCAAGGTTCTTAGAGACTGGCCCAGGGCACCTTGGGAAATGGAAGTGTAGGTGGGAACCGGAGGCTCAGGGGGAGGGGCTGCGGAGAGCGGCTGGTCCTTTGGCCTTGACATCCAGTGGGTTGTTTACACCTCCCCTCATATTTATTTCTGTGCATTTTATTGATTCACCACTGTTGATTCTAATCTGGTAATTTTAGCAGTGTCAGAAAGCAGACCGTGGCATAGTTATTTTGGTGGCTAAAATAAATAGGTTGGTCCTGATTTATAAGTGAAAAAGTAATAATGGTTAAAACAATAAATCTGACCTGAAATGATAGAATCAGTGGATTTGTGTAAACAGTCCCCATGTCCACAGGGTATAATCTGTAGAAATGATGGAGAGTTTATTGGTCACAGCTTAGCTGTTGCTCCTAGACTGCATCAAGTGTGTCAGACGCATTTGTTTGAATGTATCTTGGTATGGGAAAAACTTACTTTGTGGGTTACTTTTAGTGTAGGGGAGTATGGGTATAAGTTTTGGCCTACATTCGTGTTTTATATACATACATATGAAATTGATGACTTCAAGTCCATCTTTAGAGGTACAGGATGATGGGACTGAACTTGACTGGGGTGGGTCAACTCACAGTGATGTTCAGAGCTTTTGCAACTGTGGATTAAACAAGGTGTAATGGGACAAGGCTTGTGCCTGCCTCCCCCCCAAGTTCTTCCTGGCTGCTTGTCTGTCTTTTGAAGTGTTGCCCCTGTGCCATGCCAATCTGCCTGGGAGCCAGCTGATTAGGGACTGAAAGCTCCACAAACTGCACTAAAGAAACCTTTCCTGTCTTGATTTTAGGCACTGAGTATTTTGTCTCAGCAATGAGCGATAAGTAACTAAGACACAGGGAAAATAAATAAACTAAAAAGAATAAAAAGATTCCCATTTGACCAACCGAGCCTGACTTTGGGAGGGTGAGCACATCTGTTTGTCGAAAGTGTCACAGAGAAATCCTTCCATGTCAGTGACTGAAATTCATGAAAATGATGGCTTTCCTCTGTCCTAGTGGTCAGGCTTTTGGTGCAAATTTTAATCACTGGCCTTTGCACCTGTCACTGTGTTTACTGGGATCAAGAAAGGAATTGGGGTAAATTAGCCTTACAGAGGACTTACGGGTTACACAGCTCTGGTTCTTCCTAATTTATGTTTTAGAAAGGAGATTGGCTCCTTACAGTTAAAAAAATAATCCCCACATCTTTAAAAACCAGCTGAATACCTAGTACTTCATATTCTATGGCTACACAATGTATTTTAATGGAATTGAACACTTGACAGTTAATTATGAAGTTGGAAGTAGGTTCCTTCCTAGTGGCCAAGTTGTATGTGCCCCTCAGGCTTGGTCAGGCCATGAGTAACAGACAATTCCCAAGACTCAGTGGCATGGAGCACTGATGCTGTAGTTCTTGCTTACTCCACCTATGTGTTGAAGCTTGCGTAGGGACATCTTCCTATGTCATTTTTGTTCTTCCTCCTCAATGGAGGCTGGTGAGCCCTCACCACCACTGGAGGAAGGGAGGCAGAGGGTGGTGTGTGCTGGCTCTTCGAGTTGCCCAGTTGGGGCAGGCCACTTCTATTCACATTGTTTTGCCCAGAACTGGTCACATGACCTTACCTTACTTCAGGTAGGTGGGGCAGGGCAAAACATCCGGGGACTTGCAGGAAGCAGCTGCTGTGTTTGTAATTAGTCCAGTGCTGCAGATAGGGGTCTAGAAACCAAGCTCAGTGGAAGTGAATGAGCAGCACAGATGAGAAAATTCCCTCCATCCTTCTGAGGAAAATGGACTAATCTCTTCAAGAAGAGGCATTTCATCTCTTCAGTCCTCTCCTCCTACAGACTGAACCAAAGGGTGGCTCGGGGCTTCAGCCTGCCCTAGTCTCCACCTCCACATAAATCAGCCACCACAACAAACATTCAGTGTGTGTATCACGTGCTCATGACATCCTGCGGAGGGCCCTGGCCTGCCTCTTCCTGGACAGCCAGATGGCCATTTCTGAGCTCTGCCAAGAGGCAGATTCTGGAATCTGGTTCATCGTTTCCCCTTCTGACTATTCGGTGTGGATTGTCCCAGGGTTTTAATTCATCTTTTATATGTTATTTATTTCTTTTGAGGACAAACCCTGGCTGGTTGGGGGAATGTGTCTTTGGTGACAATTGTGGAAGGCCCCATGTATCAGTGAAGATCAAGAAAGCTTCTAATTTCGTTGCCTCAGTTCTTTTAAGTGTGAGTGTAAGTGTGTGTGTGTGTGTGTGTGTGTGTGTGTGTGCATGCTCACATGCATGCATGTTTTGCTGGAAAGGGAACCCAGGGACTCCTGCTAGGCCGCCCCCCCACCACTGAGCTACCCCCCAGCCCCTTTTGCTCCACAGTGTGTCCTCTGATGTGAGTCTCTACCAGGCTGCCCGAGGGCACTCCCTGAGAGTCTCCCTGATTGGAGCAGAGCCTGGGTCTGGGCTTGGACTGTTGGCCTAACAAGTTCCGCCAGGACCTTCATTATATCCTTGAAGGCCCAAAAAGGAGTTTTTGCCTGCACAAGAGGGCCTTCCTTAGCTCACAAATTCAGCCATTTGGAAAATAGCCAGGAATAGGAACAAAAAGTATCTCAGGACAAAAGAGTTGTTTCCAAATCCATGTACTGAGCTGAAGTCGATCCCGCTGGTTTGTGTTCTTATTGCAGCCACAGTCCTAATTATTTCCCCCCTTTCTGCTTTCGCCCTCTCCTTCCCTTTCCCCCCTACTTTCTGTCTTGTCTCTCTCTTTTTCTTTCATCAGGGATTTGACCCAAGGCCTCACACATGCTACCATTGGAATAGACCCCAGCCTTAATGCTGTATTCTAGTCCCATTTTATAGATAAGAAAATTTTAGGACAACGAGGTTACATAATTTACTTAGAGTCCCAAGTCATGAGTGGTATGACAGGTTCCTGTCATTCCAGACTCCGTGGGACAATCAGAGCACACCTTGATGGCAGTGAGATAAGGAAAAAGGTTGGACCATGGTCAGTGCTGTCCTTTTACAAAGCAGTGGAGAAATTCACAGTGACTGTAGACTGCTTCTCTTCAACTGGCTTTGCACTTCGTTCTCATGTACAGTGAGTACCCATTGGCAGAGGACCCTAAATGCATTGTGGGGTTCCTTCCTGATGCTGCTAAATAAGTGCAGAGTTGTTGGACACCCTGTCTAGCTGGTGTGCCGATAGGTGCTTGGGAAATACTTTTCCACACAATCAAGAGGAAGCCACAACTTAGTCTGTGTCATGATGATTGATTTGGTACTGGGATGCTGGGATAGCAGACAGATGCCTCGGGAACATCTCCAACCAGGGGCAGGCCTGGCACGCCCGAGGCTGTGGCTTCGTAGAGCAGTGTTCTTGCAGCGGCAGCCAGTTCACTGACATTCACCAAAGATCCTGTTTGTGTTGCGGTCTGCAGTTTACAGCACACGACAAAGTGCACAGCAGCCTGTGCTCAGAGCTGTCCCGCAGGCCATGCAAAGCGGACATGGCTATGACCCAACTATGGTGCTTTCCCTCTGACCTCAGGTTGCTGTGCTGTGCTGAAGATGGGATGTATAAGAACAGATCAGGTTGTGTTGAGGCATGAATGCGCTTCTCTTGGGGGTTCTCACTCTCAGGGAGTGAGTTAGTGGTACATGAGACTGAGAGAGTGGGGTGTTGTACAGTACGGCTGTCCCCGGATTTGCCTGCCTGAGCATGTATGCACTCTTTCACCTCCTCGGTCTTACCATACCCCCCTTGGATCCCACTTCTCTTCCCTTGGATTTCTCAGTCTCCAGAACTAAGATCCAAAATAAACCTCTCTGCTTTCAGAATGGCTCAGCTTCAAGTACTCTGTGATAGCAATAGAAACCTGGGGCAGTTGCCTTTCTATCCCGTGGGTGGAGACAGTGAGGCCACAGTACCATCAGGGGCAGAGCCAGTGTCCAGGGTGCTTTGTCTCATACTCCAGCTGCCTGCTGAGCTCCTGCTCTGCCCATGCGCTGGATGACATGGGGCCTCCCAGAGGGACTCGGGGCGGACGTTTCCCCTGCTCTTAGAAGCCTTTTCCCCCCTAGGTTTTTTGTTTGTTTGGCTTTTTGTAATTCAGGTTCTCAGGGAGGGAAGGTGGAAGTTAGAAGGCCTAGTCTACCCATGAACCAGTTGGCTCTGAGACTGAACGGGGGAAGAGATAATATGAGCAGGAAGAAAGTGGCCTTGGAGGTCAGGCAGTGTGGACGCAAGGCTTTCTGTGCCTGTAGATAGTGACCTTGTGGTCAGGGAAGCCCTACTTTCTGAGCTGACAATGAGGCTGAGACCGCTCAGTTTCTCCGGATTGCTGGCCCCCTGGGAAGCACACACACACACACACACACACACACACACACACACACACACCCCAACCAGACAGCGAAGCAGCCACAGCTGCCCTAGTGCGAGTGCTCTGGGGAAGGGAAGCGTTGGTCAGTGGCCGTCACGCTGTCTTCCTGGGGCTGTGGTCTGGGCCTCTTGGGTGATCCTGCCAAGAGATTGGACCTGGACCTTATCTGTGCTCCTCACTGGTTCAGCGTTACCCCCGGGTCTCGCCTGTGACTTAAAGAATAAATCTCATTCAGTGTGTGAAAGGGGCTTATACAAAAACCAAGAGTAAGACTGTTCACCTGTCTGGTTTTAAAAAAAAAAAAATTGATAATATCCCATTTTGGAGAGAGGCTGCAAAACACACTCGATTTTTGTGCCAGGATTCATTAGTGGAGTGTCCCAGCAGGGCACTGGACAAGCGCTACCAAAGTGACAGGCCACACACTCAGCTAATTCACCCTTAGAAAGGGATCCTGGGGATTTTTGCAGCAAAGTATTAAAAATTGGTGATTAAAGATATCTTAATGCTATTTGTAATGATAACAGCAAATGAAGAGGGCCTCAACCTCCATCACTAGAGGAGAGTGTGGTGCACAAATGATTTATGCAGGCGTAGTGGAAGTATTTAAATAGGATGTGAGGGAAAAGGACAAAAGTATAGTGGTAATTAATCATAACTGCATATGTATTGGGTGCCATCTACATTCTAAGAAATTCTTATCTTTTTGTTACTGTAAGACATAACTAAGATAATCAGCTTAGAAGCTAAGCTGGAAACTTACATTGGCTCACAGTTCAGGAGGTTTTAGTCGGTGGATAGTGATCCCTGGGCTTTGGGGCTTGTGGTGCAAGAGCACGTGGACAGAGGAAGATGTTCAGCCCATGGGAGTGAAGCAAAGAAAAGAAGGACAGGAGGAGGCCAGGTCCCCGCATCGCTCCTAGGGCACACCTCCAGTGACTTAACTGCCTGCTACTGGGCCGCACCTCTTAAGGTTTTCCCCGCCTGTGCTGGGCGTGACGGTACATGCTTGTAATCCCAGGAGCCTCAGAGGTTGGAGCGGGAGGATCACAAATCAAAGCCAGCCTTGGTAATTTAATGACCTTGTGAGGTCATATCTGAATATAAATGAATAAATAGTCAAAAAATAGGGCTTGAGGTTTTAGCTGGGTGTAAAGGCCCTGAATTTGATCTACAATACCTCAAAAAAATTGTACCTTCCAGTAGCACCTTGCAGAGGCTGGAGAGATAGGTCGGCATTCTAAGCGCCTGCCTGGCAAGCACAAGGACCCAGGTTCGATCCCCAGTACTATGTGCCATGCTGGCCTGGGAACCCCAGGTGTTTTGTGCTGGCCCTGGAACTAACAGCACCGTAGCCTAGAAACCAAACCTTTACCATATGTACCTAGGGGAGAGGTGGCAGTTCATATCCAAATTCTGGCGCACATGCCAACTCCCTCGTACCTGCATATTACGGGTTGAATGACCTGAGCTGCAGTGAAGTTGCAGAACCTCCTCGACATCGAGGTGTAGCTAGAAGGTAGCATGGGGATATGGCCTTGAGTCAGAGCTTTCTTTGCCTCAGTAAATGAGAAAGCAAGTTGCAGAAAAATGGAATGCTGCTAACATAAAACTTCAAGTCATTTATGTGTATGTACGTGTGTGTGTGTTTGTATGTTAATATTGTTGGGGAAAAACACATATGGAAGGAAGAACCAAGGATTCCAGACAGGATGGGAAGAAATTTTTAGTTCGTTTTATACCTACTCTTAGCCTTCTGCCTTTCTTCTTAAGGTGTGTTTATCTTTTGTTTGTTTTTTCCAAAAAGAAATGTTTATACAAGGATATTCTGGTTAGGTGGCAAAGTTGTTTTCTTTTACCTGGGGGTGGTGACACACTCCCATAATCTCAGCACTTGGAAGGCTGAGGCAGGAGAATCCCCTTGAGCTTGAGGCCAGCCTGGGCTACATAATGTACCCTGTGTTAAAAAAAAATTTTTTTTTTTTGTCTTTTTAAGTTAATTTTATTGAGAAACAAATAGTAATGAGACAGTTTCAAAACAGGTTAGTAGGACAGTTTCAATAATTAATACATTGCATATTGTTGTCTTTGTAGTACTTATTGACAGTACAAGAGGCAGACATGATATCCTGTCCAAACACTATTGGTACAAATCTTTCTTCTTATTGAATTAAGAGAAAGTAGCTGTGTATCTATCCTAACTAGTGTGTGTGCGTGCGTGTGTGTGTATTTCACTATGGAATGGTCCTTCATATATAAGTGGATGCCACTTGAAGATATATTCATAAGTGAAATAAACCAGACCCACTTTTGCCTCAGATAAACATAAAATTTCTTTTAGTTTTTCTGCATTTACAGATTATCAAGAAAACAATTGTGTTTTTAAGTGGAAAAAGTTAGGCATGACCCTCTCCAAGGGGCCCTCCACATTACTGAGCGGGTGGTGCCCAGCCCCATTTCTTTCCTTCTCTCTCTCTCTCTCTTTCTCTCTCTCTCTCCCTCCCTCTCTCCTTCCTTCCTTCCTTCCTTCTTTTAACATTTTTACCTGATTTATTTTATGTCATGATTTCTTAGTCCTGCCTAAATGCCCGTTTCTTATATGACTGCACGGAAGCCGTGCTGCCTGCCCACAGGGCACACACGTAGCGCAGGTGGCAGCGGGCACACCTCCCGCACCTGGCACAGGTACAGAGCTGGGCCTCCCGCCTCCCTGCTGGTGGCTGTAGGCTGGGCCTTGCTTTCTTCCACAGCAGAGAATTGTGTTTGTGTCTGGGCTGATGATCGCCACCAGGAGATGGGTTGTGCGAGATGCAGCCGCCAGAACTTGGGGGTCCCTGCAGGCTCTGCTGTGACTCAGGGCTCGGAGTTCGTGGTTAGAACCTCCTAGGCAATGGTGTCAGGCACTTGCTATGGCTTAGATCGGGTCCGAGTGTGTGGTCCCCCAGGAGCTCACGTGTTGGAAGCCTAGTCCTTACGTGGCAACGTTGGGAGGTGCTCTTGTGCCCCCTGATTAGGTTCTTGGGGGCACTGCCCCTTGAAGGAATTAGTTCTCATGGGACTCTGGATTGTTTTTGAGAGCAGGATGTTATAAAATAGCAAACATGGCCTTTGCACATTCTGGCTTCCTACCTCCGCTCATTCAGGCCCCCACCATAACGCCATCCACCACAAGATGATGCAGTCAGGGGAACCCTTGCCAGAGCTGATTAGCATTAGTCCATGCCTTTAAACTTCTAGAACTGTGAGCTAAACAAACCTGTTTTCTTTATAAAATACCCAGCCTCCAGTATTTCATTACAGCAACAGGAAGCAGACTAAAACTCACTGTGACAATCTGTTTATGTGCAGGCACTGTGCTCCTGTATATCTCCCCATGCAATAGATAAAGACTTGGATGCTTTTCCTACCTTAGGGTTTCCAGCAATGACAACAGTGTGTTCCCACGTTACTGTGTCACAGTGGCTTATTGTGGTGTCTAGAACAGTAATGGAATGGAGAAAATCTCCAAATACAAACAAACCAACCCTCCAAAGCACTGCTCGAGGGCCTTGATCAGGTGCCCTAGACCCCTCTGATTTTCTATCCCATGTGAAAGGGTTTGTTTTTATGAGAAGGGGCCGTGTCTTGCAACCCCTCATGGCTATCTGCTCATGCCCATGTCCTAGAATTTACCACACTGGAGCAGAGCTGCCACTGTGGGCCATGTCCTTCATGCGCGTGTGGGCTCCTGGCTGGATTAGTTCTCTAATCCAGAACTGGCCCTGAATTTGGACTCCAAGGACACTTCCGGGATGTGTACAGTTAGGGCTCGTGTGCAGTACAGCTGGGTTCTGAAAACTGCCTCCACCGCCACCAGCACCACTACCACCATGACCCTCCCCCTGTGCTGGGCAGCAAGGGGGTTGAGAGACGAGAAAGAGGAAAATTAATCAAGGCTTCATTTTAGCTTAGCAGACTTGGATTTGGCAGGAAAACGGTGGCTCCCAGGAGAGCTGATGGCTTGGGTTACTCACATCTCACTTTGCTTTATGCAGATTCACTCCTAGGCCTTCGCCAACCAAAATTGTGACTTACGAGCGGGCAGGTACTAATGGGAAAGGGATGGAAAGGAGGGGCGTGAGTGGAGCTGGTGAAGTAGAGGCGCTCTGAAGTCTCTGGGGGCGGAACACGGGGTGGGGGCCTGGAGGGCAGCCCCATGTCAGCTTGCTTCCTGGTGTCTCTACAGGCTGGGCCTTGCTTTCTTCCACAGCAGAGAATTGTGTTTGTGTCCGATGTGCCCTGCCCACACGCTCAGTCCTGTTCATATCATTTGAGGATTTGGGGGGCAGCTGGTACAAATGTGTGTGTGTGTGTGTGTGTGTGCATAATTTAATATATTAAACTATGAGGGCTGGGGAGATGGCTCAGTGGAATAAGCACTTCCCTGGCAAGTGCAAGGGCCTGAGTTCAATACCTGGATCTGCCAAAGCAAGCAAGCAAGCAAGCAAGCAAGCAAGCAAGCTATGAAGTGGAGAAGGGTGTGGCCTCAATATTCTATCCAAAGAATCAGCTTGTGAAAAGAACGTTGTTCATTCCCATGTGGAGCATGAGGCAGGAAGGTGGTAAGTTGGAGCCCAGCCTGAGCAACTTAGGGACTCAGTGAGACCCTGTCTCAAAAATTTTAAATATATATGTTGAAAAGAAACTGGGGCTGTTGTTCAGTGCATAGGTTCTGGGTTCGGTGCCAGTATTGAAAATAAAAAGTGTTCACTTAAACCTGAAAGCTGGAATAAACATTCCTTCTTAATTTTACGCTGTTAGTAAATAGAATCTTGTGCTGCCTTTGCTGCATCTAAATAGCTGAGTTGAGATGAAAGTGGAGAATTCCTGAAGTGTCTTCTCCTGTCGTCAGTGGTAGCAGTAAACCTTCATCTACTAGAGAGAATATAGCTTTAGTACATGACATGGTAGAGAACTCAGGGAGGAGGCATTAAATACTCTGTACACTTTATAGTGCTCCAAGTTGAGAAGTGCGGGGAGCCCCTCTGTACACGACGCCTCCTTTTCCTCTATGCTGATGAGTCTGGAGGAGACTGTTGTCTGGTCTGTCAGCACTGCTCCTGGCAGGGCACAGGAGCGGAGGAGACCAGCACTGTAGCTGTGGATGGTAGTACATAGCGGGATCACCACCGGGACAGTGCCAACATCTTGTGGCCTCAGGACACTGATGTCATGTTGTGGACCTCAGTGGCAGAGGCACTGAAGCCAAATGCCTTCTAGAATAACGGTGTTTTGTTTTGTTTGACAGATATTCGCTCTGCTTTGGAACAACCAAAAAGGCTATGGAAATAAATTGAACTCTGTGTGTGTAGCTAAAAGGTCCTGTAAAATAGGTGAGAACAGGTCTCCTCAAAACTGCTCTGCCTTGCGGGCTTCTGGTAGGGGACTGTGAATCACTCATTTCAAGCCTGTGCTCCTAGAATTTCTTCCTAATGTGCCAGATACCTTGTCCAGTTGTACTGGCTCAGTTAGGTGGGAAACAAGATGGAAAAGGAATTATAAAGGACTTGGCCCCTCGTGAGGTGGCTTTTGACTGAATTAGCTCAGATTCCTTAGCATTCAGTCTGATGTACTTGGCGTTGGATGACTTTAACCACAGCAGGGTTCCCCAAAGGAAGGCGAGGAGGAACTTGACTTCCATCTGTGTGATCAGAGAGCTCACTGAAATGGTCCTTGCTACAATAAAAGTGATTTCCCCCAAGGCACACTGCTGGTTCTTCCTTAAAGTCAACTTTTGGATCAATTTTAGTCTTCTGGACTTTCTTCAAGTCAGCAAGAATTCAGGGCTTCCTACTGTATAATCAGGAAACTGTTATTAATGCAAAAGTTGACCTTTGCAAATCTTATTTCACCACTCAGAAAGCTAGTTATGGAGGGTGGAAGCTCACATCTGTCCTCTGCTGTGGATAATTCCTTCACTGCCATGACCCCGCATGTGTGCCGCACTGCTCCTGGTAGGTCACCAGTCTCTTAAGAATGCAGATGTCCATGTAGACCCTTAGATCTGGGACAGCCTTTTTCTTCTTCCTTTACTTACCTTCTGTTCAGGTCCTTCCTATTTTCAGTGTCTGTTGAGACACTGCCTGACTGTACCAGCTGGAGGTATTGTCTTTTCAGTTACCTGCTCCAAATATTATATTGTATGTTTCCAATAATTTTCCACAATCATAATTCATGTCTTGCGTTTAGTGAAGAACATCTTTTCATTATGATGTTTTATGTTAGAACGGATTTGAGAATACTTTCATCTCGGCATTGGTGTTTAGATTTAGTTTTTGTTTTTTCATTAGTTTGTTAATGTATTCATTATTCATTTAAAATATCCCTTACGTGGAATAGAGCTCATGCTACCAGATGGGATCTTTTGATTCAGAGACAGTTGAAAGGAGACTGAGCCACATACTACAAGCACATACACAGGCAAGACTTTTTCTTGTTGGGGAGGGAGTTTGAGCTGAATTGGCCATCAGCACTGACTGCGAGAGAGAGCCCAAGCTGCTCTCTTGATAGGAACGAGGCAAGCTGTTAATGATTCTCTGGGGTGGGCTAGAGTCTAGCAGGGTTCCACTGGCCAGGCCCCTGATTCCAAAAGACGTACAAGACCTGGACCACTGAGTAGTCATGGTCAACCTGATTAGAGGGTGGTGAATTTTCGGTCGGCTGACACTGCTGTCCTATGCAGAAACATTCTTGTCTTGTGGATCTTGGCCTTGTGATAAGGTTGCTAGAAAATCACAAGTATAATAGTAAGGAAAAGAGAGAAGAGAAAGAAGAAAATACACGTGAGTGCCAGTGGGCAGTTAACGGGTCCACATGCGGAATATACTCTGACCCAAAGGTTAAGATGGCCAAAGGGACATAAATATGAAGGCAGAGATGCCAAGCCTTTTTGTTCCATTCCAGTCGCCTGCCAAGGCATCTGCAGGCTCAAGTGAAGAGTCTTAGTGTTTTAACCAAAAGTGGCTTTCAGGTCCCTGAGAAGTATCCTAGGCGACTCTTATCAAGCTCCACACATCAGAGGTGCTATCTACAGCCAAGCCAGTGGGAAGCTAATAACCCATTGTCCAGGGATGTGACCTCCAACATTAGTAATCTTCCACTCTGCTAGGAGCAAGTAAAGCTCAAGGGTTTATTTAGATAATTTTCTCAGTAATAATAACTTCATTTTACACAAGCATTCTGTTTTTATGATTTTATCATGGTCTCATGGTGGGGAAAGAAGTAGCACACTGTGTGCTACAAAGGGTAAGACCCTGCTGTGCCTAGGGGTCTGTTTTGTTGTCTGGCCTTTTGTTACACCACAGTGGTGCCTCGCTGTCTCACATCTGTGTGGATCCTGGGACAGGAGATACACACGACTTGTCTTGTGTCATCTGTATCCCAATGGGCAAAGGCAGACAATAGCTAGGAGATTTGTGATTGTGACCCATGTACTAAAGAGAGCAGATACATTCCAGAGGAGACGTCTGAGTGCTGGTGATCTGGAAGACATCTCAAAGCAGGGGGCTGCCAGCTGAGGCCTGAGGAGAAAAAGGAGGGTAGGAAAGAAAGGGTGGGTGGGAGCTACCTTTCACTGGAAGTGTAGGGATCTGCGGAGAGGAGGCTGAAGCTCCCTTACCTCGGGCTGCTTGTTTGGCACTGAGCATATCTTGCCTTGTTTGTTTCATAATTTTTGTTTGAAAATTCTAATTTTGATTCAGAAGTTATGGAATGGTGATAAGAGAGAACCCAGGTATCCCTCCTCCATCCTCCTCCAATATAATGTTTTAGCTAACTGTAGCCCATTAAGGAGCTTGACCTTGGACAAAACCCATAAGTAGACTGCAGGCCTATTCAGGACGTCATCAGGGTTTATGTGAATGCATTGCAGGCGTAGGAGTGTGCCTGGTCCATTGTCCATGCGTATAGCTTTATCTGTTTTAAACTTCATCTGCTCATTGCTTCAGGAATACCTGACTTATTTATTCAATATTTGAACATCTGCTATGTAGTAATTTTATTTTGCAGACTGAACATGTAGGATGGATAACAGTGATAGAGGCAGGAGGTGTTGAGGGAGACAGAAATCAGCCAGGCCGGGTGACCAGGATCCGTATGAATGTGAGACAGCCAGGGGCTGCTGGGTTAGAGTGACCCCAGTGGGAAGGTCCAGAAGTGAGAAAAGGTGGACTGCTTTGGCAGTGCCATAGTAAGAGAAGAGAAGAATGAAGTCATCCAGGATGGGTACCAGGTCTACAAGGGGCGCAGGTCCCAGGAGGAGAAGGCTGGGGCTTGAGCTCTCTGAACAGATTCCTTAATGCTCAACCAAATAAAAGCATGCAGAATAATTGGTTGATTGATAACTGTACTTAATTCGTTTTTTCATGTCCCGTCTTTTTGAGCAATAAAGACAGTGCCTACTACATATAAATCTGACCTGGGGGCGACTCCTTGTTGCTTCCTGACTGTCTTCCTCCTCCCAGGCAGGATGAGAATACCAAGACGTAAGAACACTGAAACCTTCTCACTGCGCACTCTGACAAACCAATGTTTCACTGCAGTGTCTGTGTTTGCATATCATTGGCATTTGTTAGACAGAAAGCTAGGTGTGGGTTGCTATTTAGATGTTTCCTTCAAGTTTGCTGAAGAAAGCAGGGCTCCTATTGGTTACTGGATCTTACACAGGTTCAGCAGCAACCATCCACCGAGAGAGGAATGTTCGCCTTTAATCGAAGCCCTTAGTATTCGGCTCTGACCTTTTGAGAATGTCATCAGGGTGGTATCCTGTTAGACACACCTGCAAAGCTTCCCTGAGCACCCCGGAAAAAGGTGTAACTAAGATGTCCCTGTCTTTTAGAACAAAATGTAGGAGAAAGAAGCTCTCCTCGCCTTCTCCTGTGGAGAGGTAGCCTGGCTTTGTAAAGGACTGCAAAGGGTGGAGTCCAGACACGTGTATCATGCAGATAGACCGGCAGGGTGGATAAGCAAGCAGCCAGTTCCCAGAATGCCAGGGCAGACGCGGCTGCTGAGGCCATCTCTGGGTTTTCCTTCACAGCTGTCAGGCAGTGTGAGCTGTGTTGTCTTCTCTGGCTTTTGGGCTGACCATCATGGGAGTCACTGTCACTCCATGCAAAACTGTGTCTCACAGCCCCCGTTCGAGCTGTTTATCTGGCCATGAGCATGGATCGTGACAGAGCAACTCTCTTAAAGGACTCAGACTGAGCAAGCAGTTATCTGCTAGCAAAGTGTTCTGGTTTTCTGATGCACACCATGGACCTAACTTCCAAATCCCTGAGCACCTGTGAGACGGACAGGTGGGGCGGCCAACAGTGTCCTGTGGGTGTGAGGCGGCAGCTTCCTTCCTGGGCCGCACCCTCCCGTGCGCTGGATGGACAGGAAGTGACTCTCACTCTCGGCGGTGGCTGCCGCACAGGGCTTCGTGGTGTCATCTGAGCTCTGTCCCCGGCCTGCCACTAGATCAAGCCCTTTCCTCTTGCTGGTCCTCATCTTCCCCATCTGTAAAGCAGGGGCCATGGGCTAGAGGACCCTCAGACGCCTTCACTGCCGGCGTGCCGCCCTCGCACACACATGGCTTGGTTGTAGATCTAAATTCACTGTCATTCAAACAAAGTGTTCTGACCCAGGGGATGGTCACAAGGTAGCATGGCCTGTAGCATTCTTCTTTCTGAGGTTTCCTGAGCTGCAGCTGCTCCGAAGTAGGAGCATGTCATTGTATTGTTAAAGTCATATAAGTTCATTTAACATGGCTCCATTTCTTTTTTAAAGGCCACTTCCTGTACAGCTCTGTTGGACATGCTCTGAATGATGGTTTGTGATTTTGAGATGAAAGTGGTGAGATTCCCTCGAAGTAGCCACACATCAGCTTAGCTTTTTCCTGGGAGGGAGGGAGGGAGGGAGGGAGGGAGACAGTGGCCCGGAGTTCCTTTTCCTAGGCTGTTTGGAGAGCTTGCAAACAAATTTGTTTCCTTTTGTCCTTTCCACTCTGCAAATATCGGCTTTGGCTCTTGGCTGGGACCGGAGCTGGATGGAGTGTGGCTAATCTTTATTTAAGGGCTTTATCTTCTCTAGGGCCAGATCAGGCATAACTTGTTGCTTCAGTCCTTGCCTGGGACCTGCGGCGGGGGGGTGGGGGGGGGCAGGCAGCATGCTCTGTGGGCTGAGGCTACATGGAATTAGGAAGGCTTCACACCTATGATAGAGTGCCTGGCGGTGCTAGAGGGGCTGCTGGGTAACTTATGGGTAGCCACTTGTTTTCAGGCCTCCAAACTTGCCTTTGAAACTCAGATTGTTGAGGAGCAGAATAGCCACGCCACTAGTTGAGGACAGAAGGAAAGGGTCGCCATCCTGGAAACAGCACTGCCAAACACGTGGTAAAGGGGCGGCATAGAGACAGTGGGCATGTGTAGTTTACCTGCACGCTGAGTTTGGGGAGAACGGTGTGCTGATCCTAGGAAAAGAAATCCTCAGCACAGCCCAAGACATGCAAGAAAGCGCAACTCTGACTATGTGCCCAGTGTGTTTCACACGTGGGAATAAGTGGGGGGGGGGCACTGCAGCCTATGGCTCAGAAAGAGACAGAGAGAGGGGAGGAAGAGGAAGGAGAGGGAAGAAACAGGAAGGGGAAATGAGAGAAAGACAGGGAGAGCCACTGCCAGGACAAAGGGAAATGATTCTCATGGCAAGCGATGGAGAAAATGCCAGCTCTTTCATAAAGGACTTGGAGGGCCTGAGTTTTGGGAGCAACAGGAATCGTACTCCCCTCTTTCCTCTGACATTAGACCGTACCATGTTCCTTCCTCCAAACGTCATCATCACTTCATCACCAAGAGTGATGTTAAGATAATGCAAACGTCCTGATTTAGCTCTGTGGCCTTCTACAAAGCCACCCACCCCTACTCCTTATTATTTCCCAAATGATTCTATAGTTAATTAAAAAAAAAAATGGAAAAGCATGGAAAGATAACCTCCATGAAAAGGATTCTTCCTGGTAGAGTTTCTGCAGAGGAGCTGATTTATTTCCATGACTGCCTGTCCAACAAGAAATACCATTGCCTGCTTATTTTTACTTCCCCAAGTTAGGTGCTGTTATTCCCCACTTTCCAGATGAGAACACTGAGGCTTATAGTGGCTAAGTAACTTGACCACGGCCACATAGTGAGCGTAGTGGACCCAGGCTTTGAAGTTAAGCATTTGGCTCTAGATTTCATGCTTGTGGTCACCTCACCATGTTGGATTTTGCTCAGTAGGCAGACCCAGGTATGAGGCAACTGAATCTGAGCCAGACCTCAACAGTTTGGGCCAGGGCTGAACCAGAGCTGCTTACAACCTGCTGGGTCACCTTGGCTGGTCTTCACATGCTCCTGACAGTCACATCGCTGGGGTCCAGTGGACTGGCTGGCAGCATTCTCAGCAAATCTGATTGGAAGGAGAAGTCAAAGGAGAATCACCAAAGAAGAGGCTGGCGGAATGTTCTTATTAACTGAGGTTACTGAGGGGTACGGTGTAGACTGAATTGTGCACCCTCAGTTGATGCCTGTGATGGTGCAGCTCATGGGCCACAGTGGGAGCTTCGGCTCTTAATAATGCTGGTGCAGATTTAGCCCCCATTTCCTAAGCATCTACCATGAACCTGCAGCCTGCGCCTGCTGCCTCTTCTCCATCAGTTACTGCAGCACTTCCCAAAGTCCTGGGAGGGGGCTGTTGCTGTGTGTGTGTGTGTGTGTGTATGTGTGTGTCCACGCGCGTGTGTTTGTACTAGGGATCGAACTCAGGATCTAGTGTTGGCCAAACAGGTGCTTACACCATGAGCTGGATTTATTTTTTTTTGTTTTTTTGTTTGTTTGTTTTTTTAAATTACAAAAATATTTTATTTAAATGTTACACAAAAATACGTACATAAAATAATTAAAAGTTGAAGTTAAAAATGCTAAAAATCCAGTAATTTACACAATGGTAAAATCAAAAGTGACGAGAAAACATGCGACATTTCCATTTGGCCCTGCCACCTGACAAAGCTACTGTAAGATGCGATATATAGCAATTGCTAGAGCAGGATTAAAGGCACATGGCAACACAATTTCCCTGCACACACATCCAGACATCTTAGATAATACATTGCTCATCTGTTTAAGAAAAGCAGCATTTATCAAAATAGTCAGAGCATGTTATATACCTACAATGAAACCACTACTTCTTCCAAAAATTAAGATTAACTTCTCAAAATAGTTATTTCTATGTAACACAGACTTCTAAAAAACTGAATAATCATTTGGGCAAACAGAAACAAATTTTATTCTAATTTCAACAAACGAGCTTCAAAGTCGAAGCTTTTCCCAGGAGTCCCAGGTATCACGTCGAAGACACAAGAACACACCACAGCTTTTCCGCTGTCCGCAATGCCTTCAGCAGGTGGAATGTCCAAGTGTTCATGTCCTCCAAGCTACTAGTATGAAAGTTTTCTTTAAGGGTTTTAAAGAAGTCGACATAATAGGTCACAATGATGGAGGCTAAAATCCAGAAGCCAGAATGGACATTAAGTCTCGGAAGAGGTTTCTCCTTTTTCTCAACAGCTGTAGAGCTTTCCCGCCCGGCGTCGCCCTCGCGGTCCAGCCGGATCCCGGCGTCGGTGGGCAGCAGGTACCGCCGACGTAGCTGCTCGCGAGCCCAGGGCGCGTCCATCTTGGCCGTGAGCTGGATTTATAGTTAACCAACTCTGAGTGCCTCCTGGGCTTGCATCCTTGCTGCCACGCCTTTCCTCCCTGGGTTCACTCGAAAGACACTGCCTGAGCACTTACTGTGTGCCAGACGCTGGGTCCACTGCAGAGGTGCCACAGAAAACAAAGGAGACCGGGGCTGTGGTTTCTGAGGTGTACGCAGGCACTGATGACCTGTGAGGGCTGGGGACACCCATGGAAATCAGTAGACTCCAGGGCCCAGAGAGGGAGAAGAAAGCCCTGAGCCTGCAGGACCCAGAGCCTCTTTTATGGCTATGAGTTAATCAGACACAATACTATAGACATTTAGATCCTGTAAAAAAGTTTAATTATTTATTGGTAATTAAAGGGAGTTTATTAGTGTTAAAGGGAAAGTATGATTAATGGCAGAATATCCAAAATGGAATTTTAAGGTTTTGGTTTTTTTTTTTTGTCTTTTTGAGACAGGGTCTCACTATGCAGTTCAGGCTGGCCTTAAGCTCACTTTGTAGCTCAGGCTGGTCTTGAACTCACAACAATCCTCCTGCCTCAGCCACCCGAGTGCTGGGATTACAGCATGCGCCACCATGCCCAGCTTGGAATTTTAAGGTTTTAAGCCTCAGACTTCCTGGCCATGGTGGTGCACATGTAAGTCTCCCACTCTGGGAGGCTGAGGCAGGAGGATTGCAGGTTTGAGTCCAGCCTGGGCAATTAGTGCCTTGCTAAGACCTTGTCTATGTGTCCATCAGTGAGCTGGGGATGTAGCTCAGCACAAAGGCCCTGTATTCAATATCCAGTACCCAACCCCCAAAAGCGCGTTTTTAAAATTTATTTTGTGTGTTTGTTACAGGGTCTTACTACACAGATGGGACTCGTAGTGATCTTCCTGTTTTCAACCTCCCCAGAGCTGTGATTACATGTGTGTGCCACCATGCTTGCTCTGCGCGCCCTGGGGTGGCCTGGTACAGCAAAAAATAGCGTTTCTTAAGATTTTCTTTATTAATATCTATTTGTATTACGTTTAAAAACAAGCAAACCCCGCCCCTGGGGCTCACTGAGATGCAATTGAGACTGAGCATGGTGGAGCGCTCCTGTAATCCCAACAGTTGGGAGGCTGAAAACAGGAGAATCACTACGAGTCTGATCTACGCAGTGAGACACTATACACCCTGTAGTCCCTGCCCTAAATTTATTTTTTTTAAAAAAAGAAAAAGTAAAACAAAACAAAACACACAAAAAACAAAAGACCCACTGCAGAGGCTGGGTCTCCTCTGCACATCCTGTGGCCCGGCCACCCCCTGCCCAGCCACAGTCCCAAGAGTGATGGCCCACAGAGGCATGCATCACTCCAGGATTTTTTTTTTTTTTTTTTTTTTTTTTTTTTTTTTTTTTTTTTTTTTTTTTTTTTTTTTTTTTTTTTTTTTTTTTTTTTTTTTTTTTACAGAGCTGGGAATTGAACTCAGGTCCTTGTGCTTGCCAGGGAAGCGTTTATTCTTCTGCACCATCTCCCTGGCCTCCCTGCTCTTTGAAGGTACTTTAGTACCTGCTTCTGCCCATGAGAGACCTGGGGCCTTTTTCTCCCTGCAGTCACAACCTGAGCCCCGTCCCTGAGACTCGACCTTGCAGCTCGGCCGGTGTGCAGCCTCCGGTGCCTCCGCTGCAGATCCCTTCCGCTCATTGCCCTCCGTGGGCCCCCAGGTTTCCTTTCTTCACGGTTTCTTTCCCCTGTCCTCTAGCATTTCAGCGCAGGCCAGTTGCGTTCCCTGGGGCCTGATCCAGGACAGCCAGGGTCCTCTGTGAACTGTGCTGGAGATGCCGCCGCTCTTCAGTCTCCGCCCTTCTCCCTGATGAGAAGACTGGGACCCGGAAGAAATCTCCCCAGAGTGACACTGCTCAGGTGCCATCCTGTGTTGTTCCCTTATGCTGGCCACTCCTCAAGCGCACAGGATCTTCAGCATAGAAGTAGTTGAAGAATTTGGATTTTGAGCCAGTTATCCAATGGAATTCCTGGAATTGCATACACAGCCCGAAGCACTGTGCTGTAGAACCTGTAGAATGGCTTGGGAAGCGCAGGCCATGCCTTTCCCGGGATCAGAAGAGGTCACGGCTTGGGAAGCGCAGGCCATGCCTTTCCCGGGATCAGAAGAGGTCACGGCTTGGGAAGCGCAGGCCATGCCTTTCCTGGGATCAGAAGAGATCTAAGAATTACCTGGGGCCAGGAATGGGCTCCGAGATAACTGAATGGTGTGGAAATGGAGGAGTATCCCTCCCCCCATTGCAGGTTATTGTTTAATGTTAAGAAAAAGTAACACAAAAAATCCCAGCAAATGTAGAAGTGCGTATGATACAAAACAATTCCCTGATGATCCACCAAGCGTAATATCAATGTAGCCGATTTTGCAGAAAGCCAGACTTAGATCTGTAGTTGTGGGAGGTGCTTCTCTCTGAGTTTTTCACCTTCAGCCCTCAGCCTGCCTCCTTTTTTAAGGCGCTGGATTTCTATTACATGAATGATCCAGGAGTTAGCAAACCCATCCATTTGTAGGGACATGGAGTTCATTTCTAGTTTTCCACAATTGCAAATAATGCAAAGGAATAATAATGTGGAAAACCAGACTGAGGAGCTCAGACAACAACCGTTTATTTATTGAAGAGTTCCGGAAGCTGGCTAGTCCCAGCTCAAGGCTCTGGCCCATTCGCTGCTTGATGAAGTTTCTCTTCCTGGTGTGGGGAGGCCCAGGGCCTTGTTCTTTCTTGTGGTTCTGAGAATCAAACCCAGAGGTGTTCTATTGCTCAGCTACACTTTCAGCCCTTTTTATTTTTATTTATTTGGGATTGGGTCTTCCTGCACAGCTCAGACTCAATAATGATCCTCCTATCTCAGCCTCCCCAGCACTGGGATTGCAGGTGTGTGCATCAGGCCCAGTTTTGGTGGCTGGCACAGCTTGCCTGGGGCTAGCACAGGGTGCAGGTCTGGGAATTGAACCCTGGTCCTTATGATTGCTGAGCTATGTCCCTGGTCCCCTTCAGCCCTTTTTAAACTATATGTTTTTTTTTCCCCCCCGCAGAACCAGGGATTGAACTCAGGCCCTTGCACTTGCCAGGGAAGTGCTTATTCCATTGAGCCATCTCCCTGGCCCCTAAACTGTTTTGAGACAAGGTCTTGCTAAATTGTTGGCCTGGAACTTGTCATCCTCCTGCCTTAGCCTCCCTAGTAGCTGAGATTACAGGTGTATGTGTCACCTTTTTGTCACAGCCCCCTTTTTTATGTGTTCTACCATGGAGGAAAGAGAAAGAAGAAGAAAGAGGAGGAGAAGGAGGAAGAAAAGAAGAAAGAGGAAGAAGAGGAAGAGAAGAGAGGATGATGATGATTATTGAGTGAGTGGGGAAGCTGCATTCTAAGGCCCCCGTGTCTTGGTGAGGACCAGGGTGAAGACACCTCTTGAGCTGGCTTTAAGCTGAGCATCCGCTCAGGTGAGAGTGTCAGCCTGCCCCTCCCCCATCCACAGCAGTTCCACTGCTGCTCTGGCCAGGGACACTTTGCCTGGTCTGGTCTGTCCTCCCCAGCTGCACCACAGGGAGGTAAACTTGACCAGGGAGCTGTTCCACCGAGCTCCACTCCAGCACCAGTTGAGCCAAGGTGGATAAATTACTTTTTTTTTTTGAACAATCACTGTTTGGAGATGCCCCTTGTCTCTGAACCAAATTGGGGAGAAGCAAGGTAATTGCTAGGCTGTGTCCTGCCTGAAGTGTCGGGGTCGCGTGTTAGGGATGGCAGCCGGGGACAGTCATTGCTTGCTGGACCCTTACCGTTCTCCCCTTGCCTCCTGCTGAGCTAGCCCAGAAATGTGCTTCTTATTTAGCGACAGGAACAAGTTCTGGACTTGGCGGCAGCTCTGGCTGTGGCTGGTGGAGGCCGAACAGGCATTGGGTTTGCCTCTCACAGATGAACAAATCCAAGAGATGAAATCCAACCTGGACCACATTGACTTCAAGATGGCCATTGAAGAACAGAAAAAATTACGGCATGACATGATGGCTCACGTGCACCCGTTTGACCTCTGCTGTCCCAAGGTGGTGGGCATCATCCGT
Organism: Ctenomys sociabilis; assembly: GCA_004027165.1. Lineage (NCBI taxonomy): Eukaryota > Metazoa > Chordata > Mammalia > Rodentia > Ctenomyidae > Ctenomys > Ctenomys sociabilis. Next base: position 266,569 of record PVKA01000059.1, read on the forward strand.
CTTGGTGCCACCTCCTGCTATGTTGGAGACAATGTAGACTTGATCATTCTTAGAAAGGCATTTGATCTGCTTTTGCCAAAGCTTGTTGGAGTCATCTCTCGGCTTGCTGACTTTGCTAAGGAGCCCGCCAACCTGCCTGCCTTAGGTTTCACGCATTACCAGCCTGCTCAGCTGACCACAGTTGGGAAACGCTCCTGCCTTTGGATTCAAGACCTTTGCATAGATCTCCGAAATTTGGCATGTGTCTGTGACGATCTGCGTTTCCGGGGGAGTGCAGGGCACCACAGGCAGGCAGGCTGGCTTCCTGCAGCTCTTTGAGGGCAATCACGATAAGGTGGAGCAGCGGGATAAGATGGTGACAGAAAAAGCAGGATTTAAGAGGGCCTTCATCGTCACAGGGCAGGCGTACACACGGAAGGTGGACATCGAGGTGCTGTCCATGCTGTCAAGCTTGGGGGCATCAGTGCGTAAGATTTGCACTGACATCTGCCTGCTGGCAAACCTCAAGGAACTGGAGGAGCCCTTTGAAAAGCAGCAGATTGGCTCCAGTGCAATGCCACGCAAGTGGAACCCCACGTGCTCGGAACGATGCTGCAGCCTCGCCTGTCACCTCATGGGCCTTGTCATGGACCCACTGCAGGCAGCATCTATGCGGTGGTTTGAACGCACACTGGATGACAGTGCCAACCGGCATATCTGCTTGGCCGAGGCGTTCCTCACTGCAGATACCATTCTGAATACACTGCAGAACATTTCCAAAGGACTGGTAGTATACCCCAAAGTCATTGAACCGCGCATTTGGCAGGAACTGCCTTTCATGGCCACAGAGAACATCAACCTGGCCATGGTCAAAGCAGGGGGCAACCACCAGGACTGCCATGAGAAAATTTAGAGTGCTGTCCCAGCAGGCAGCTGCTGTGGTTAAGTAAGAAGGCGGTGACAATGACCTCATAGAGCGGATTCAGGCCGATGCCTACTTCAGTCCCATCTACCCCAGCTGGCTCGCTTGTTGGATCCTTCTTCCTTCATGGGCCGGGCATTCCAGCAGGTACAGAGATTCCCGGAAGAGGAGGCTTATCCCCTGGGAAAGCCATATGCCGGTGTGATAGAAGTGAAAGGAGAATGAAGTCTGTAGAGTCTGAAGATTAATAAATAGAAAGTCATTGATGGTTTATTAAAAAAAAAAAAAAAGATAATTGCTAGGGAAGACGGCACAGTGGGGTCCCTGTTCTGGAAACCCTGGACCCAGTCTTTCTGCTTGCCTCCCCTCCTGCCTCCCTTAGATGACCCCAACAGCACACCTGTACAGCTTGGGGCACAGAGATAGAGATGCCTGTTTTTTCTCTGGCCTGGTCCATGGATGGCTCTGGTATCAGTCATGTACACACTAGTATGAATGTAAAATGGTGGTTTTTTTACACACTCGGCAGTAGGGAGTGGTGGCTGGGCTTTACATGGGCTACATATTTTAGGACTGCTTTATGTGAGACTTTTTAAGCCCCAGGTCTGGCTCCCTCTGGAGTAACCACATGATGTGGTCTTCTCTGTGGGGAGTGGAGCCAGGGAGCTGAGATTCTGGAACAAGGTGGGGGTGGCATCAGTGTGATCCTCTGCAATTTGAATCATTCTAGAAATTCCAAAGTCCCCAGTGATAGGAGGACAACTTTCAGAAATGCACATTGTATGGTTTAAAAGCTATTTTTATTTTTTGTATTTTAGAGAAGGGTCTGCAGGGTGTTCAGGGTCTCACTACTAGATTAGACTTGTAGTGATCCACCTGTTTACAGCCTCCCAAGAGCTGGGATTACAGGCACATGCCACCCTGCCCAATCTCAATTGCCCTCTTAGCTTGCTCCAGGGGCAGGGCCAGCACAGCAGTCTGGGGATCACCCCCCCCCCGCCCCTGTGCCTGCTTGTAGGCACTTTAATCCACTGAGCTATTTGGCTGGCCCTAGCTATTTTTATTTTAAAACATGTATTATATTTATAATCCAGGTGTGGTGGTGCATGTGCCTGAAACCTCAGCACTCAGGAAACTGAGTCAGGAGAGTTCTGTGAGTTTGAGGCCAGTCTGGGCTACATAGTGCATTCAAGGCCACTATGTAGTAAGACAGTTCCAAAAAACCCAAAACCAATATATACACAGTGGCAGCTTTCAAAACTGTCCACGTGGATAGAGAGTGGAAACAGAGATAAGAAAGTGAATCCAAAGTGTGAGGCCAGGCAGGCTGGGGTGATGAAGATTTAACTTGCAGGTCTGTCACCCCGAAGCTACAGCGACTCTGCAGAACGAGCACGGGGCTCTGGCAGCTGCCCATTCATCCCGGCTGGTTCCCAGGCTGACATCCGCGAGGTGACACATTACTGACAGGTAACACAGAGCACTGAAAACACATCAATCCGAAAGCTGCCCCAGGACAACCTGGTTAAATGATAACAACGTGTGTGTGCTCCAGCCCCGGACCCTGCACCCGTGGCCAGCAGGAATGACACTTCCTGACAGCCAGGCAGGATATTTGGAGCACTGTATTACCAGACCGCGTCCCCCGCACATGCTGGTAACTGTCAGCATCAGGTGCCATCCAGAGCTGGGTTGATGGCACAGAACTGGTGGGCTTCTGGGCCCACATCTGCTGAAAACAAATGCAGAGACCGCTAGAGAACGAGCCCCGCATTGCTCGCACAGAGACCGCTAGAGAGTGAGCCCTGTATCACTCATGCACTGGGGTGGGTGTACGATACTGGTTTTTAGGCCATTATGTGTCTAATTTAAAGTGTTTGGTCAATACTGGCTTTTCTCTTAATCTCTGTCTCTCTGTGTGTCTGTGTGTCTGTCTATCTCTCTTTCCTTCCCTCCCCCTCTCTCTCTCTGGCAGTATTGGGGAACGATCCGTCCTAGGAGTGCTTTACCACTAAACTTTATACCTAGACCTTTTGCAATATTTCTTATTTTGAGACAGGGTCTTGGGTCTGAGGAGATACCTCAGTAGAATAAGCACTTGCCTGGTAAGTGCAAGGGCCTGAGTTCAAGCCCTGGTTCTGCCGAGAGAGAGAGAGAGAGAGAGAGAGAGAGAGAGAGAGAGAGAGAGAGAGAGAGAGAGAGAGAGAGAATCTTGCTAAATTGCCCAAGCTGGCCTTGAACTTGAGATCCTCCTGCCTCAGCCTCTCAAATAGCTAGGACTACAGGTATGTGGCATTGTATTCAGTGACACTGATTTCTTTTCCTCCTCCTCCTCCTGGCCTTTGCTGATTGGTCTAAGATTTCTGCTTGCAAAATCTAAGAGGCCTGATATTCATCCAGCCTGCCTCAGTGATTGCAGATGGGGACACTGAGACTGTTATTCTTGAGAAGGATGCTTCCTGTAGGCCATGAGATGTCCATGAGTACCTGGGGAACAAAAGCAAGCCCCAGGGGACTGCCATGGCCTGGCCCAAGTTCCTGACAAGCTTAACAGAAAAATCTTGAAAATTATTTCTGTCTGACACACATGGTGCAAAGTTTTAAGAAGAAAAAATGGAGAATATTCTTTTTTGTGCTGGAAGGAACTTCTGAAGAAAAGTTGTGTCTCCCTTCTCTGGTCAGTGAAGACACTAGGGTCTGACAGCTTATCCAAGGGCTCAGAGCTCTAAGTGGACTTCTGTGAGGTTGGATCAGGCTCTGGGGGTTGTTGTTCTGCAAAGGGTGCAGGCCAGGATGACAGGAAAAAGCGACTGGGTCTGAGCTGAGTCCTCCAGGGAACTGCAGCGGGTGGGAGCGGAGACGGGCAGCTGTCTCAGCACGGTGGCCCCACAATGCCAGAGTGCAGGGCGTCAGGAGCGGCCCAGCCTGGGTCCAGCCTGGCTGCCTCTGGAGAGTGGGGTCGGAGTCAACATCAGGATAATCTGACCGCCTGGGGAGCACTGTCAGAGCCCAGGAGCCAGGGTCGTGCCCAGTGTGGCTGCTGTCACAGGGGTATCCTTCATGGTCTTTCCCCTGTGTCCCACAGACACCGTCTCTGCACCCCACAGTCTAGCCCTTGCAGACTGGTTCGCTTTAACCTAACCACCAGGGCAACCAGGTTTCCTGCACTTCCCACGAGCTCCTGTCCCCAAATAGCTCTGACAGGAAACTTTGCTCCAGTAACATAGAGAGACCATGAGTCCATGAGCCAGGCTGTCAGCCCCCAGGATGACCTGGCCAAGCCATGTGCATGTAGGACTGCAGACCTGGCAACCTCCTCAGCTCCCTCTCCAAAGGAGAATGCAAAGTGTCCTAGGAGTTGGCCTCCTGCCCCCACAAACGTGGTGGCTCCAAATGTCACCTTGGCATTTTGTTCGAAAAGATTCTGTCTTGTTTGTATCACAAGGAAACTAGAGACATGGACTTCAGAGCTTGTGTTTATCTCCCAACCCTCTGATTGACTTGTTGGTGACATGATGAGCTATGAAATTCCTTTCATGGATAAATATGAGCGTGGTCTTTGAGATTTTTATCTGTTGCAGCCTGAAGACTTGGTATTCATTTTGCACCAAGGAAAAGAGCTGAGACTTCTGTATTTTGTGAAGTATGTCTGTGTACATATAGGAAGAGGCTACAAGGAAAAGAGTAGCTCATATTAATTGATTTGAAAGAGTCATATGGATTTTTTTTTTGTGTGAAACTGGGGATTGAACTCAGGCCCTTGCGCTTGCCAGGGAAACGCTTATTCCACTGAACCGTATAAGAGCCATATGGATTTTTAAAACGTCATAGATAACCCAAAAAATTAAGGAGATATTCTGATGATGCTGCAATCAGATGCTGAGGTGCAGGAAGCACTGGGCAGTAGTGATGTGTCCGATCAGTAGAGCAAGGAGCCAATGTCCTAACAAAGGAGCAGGTTGGATTTCTGCAGGGACTCGGCCTCTCCTAATATGAGAAAGATTGTTGTGCCCCAGTTCCTGTTCAGTCTTGTGAAATACACAAGATGCAGAGGTCACCTCACTTTGAAGATTGAGAAATGAAGACACAGGGCTGGCCAATAGCTCAGTGGATTAAAGTGCCTGCAAGCAAGCACAGGGGCTGGTGGTTTGATCCCTGGGCCTGCCATGCTGGCCGCACCCCTGGGGTGTTCTGAGATGGTGATTGAGCCTGGGCATGATGGTGTGCGCCTGTAACCCAACACTTGGAAGGCTGTAAACAGGAGCATCACTCTGAGTCTGATCTAGTAGTGAGACCCTGAACACCCTGTAGGCCCTTGCCTAAAAAAATACAGGGGGAAAAAAAAGAAAGAAATGAAGACACAGAAAAAACATGACATAGTCCTTTGGGGGCAGAGGTAGGTTTTGAACCCAGGGTTTCTTATGTAGAGAAGATATTTTTCCCCTTTTGCTGTTTGACAAGGGCATGAAGAGAGGCCAGCGACTCCTCTGGGCATTCTCCTCTTAACCTGTGGGAGGAGAAAAGGGAAATGAACAGAAAGCAGGCAGATCTGGTCAGTCATGTCATGAGTGTCTCAGGGTATCGCTGGCAGGGTGCAGGAGACTATGGACGCTGCTGGTCCCCACTGGCCGGGTGGAGCACACAGACATGGAGTTCTCAGCATCTGCATCCACAGAGCCCTGTTTGCATTTTCACAAGTGACCTCCTTCACTGACAAGAGGAAAGCCAGTCGGAACACTCTGATGGGCTTATTCACATGGAAGTTATTTTGCTGATTTGCTCTTAGGAAGAATAGCACTCTAAAGGAACCGACGTGAACAATGTGCTTTTGAAGTGAAGAGCATATTTTTCATGTGTACGTGAATGATAAAGACATCTAGAATTGGCTATGGACGTTGACTTTTAACTGCAGATATTTATAGACGAGTCAGGAGAAACAGACTCAGTGCCAGCGACACAAATTGGTGTGGGCCATTGTTTATAAAGAAAGATCAGGTTTTCTATGCTGAGCTGGAGGGAACCTGCTTAGGCTCCTGGGGCGTGGGTGTTTCCTAGGAGACTATATATTTGGATGGTAGGGAGCTGGTAATTGTCTTTGTGGTAATATGAGGTACCGTGCGGTACCCTTCAACAAGAGGATGTGAGAGTTGGAAAGCAGGGGAACATTCAGAAAGATGCATTCTGCCACCTGGCATTGCTGGATATCAGAGTGAAGTTCAGGTCCAGCCTTCATTTCTTCATTAAAATGCCTTCTGAAAGAGCCTTTAATTTCTTTCTTAGTTCGCATACTCATCTCTGTGGAGAAAATTCTAGACTTTTCACACTTGTACATTGCGAGGGAAGGAGGTAAAATGAGGGTTACCTTTCCGCAGAGCGATTTGGCATCGGATATCCAAGGCTTGACAACATGAATATTCATTGACTCTGAAACTTCTCTTTTAAGAATTTATCATAAGGAAATCTCTCTCTGTGCAAGAGTGAGAGGTGATACACCCCTTGTTATGCTTTATAGCCCGATGCTCCCCAAAGCCTCGTGTTCATGGGTGGGGCTTCCTCCTTTTAATTATGGGTCTCAGGTATGGTGTCCCAGGGACAGGAATATAACTAAGACACCCCTGTAATCCTGGCACTGGGAGAATCAGAGAAGAGGACCCCAAATCTTGAGTCCAGCCTGGGCAATATAGTAATTTAGGAAAATGGAAATAACTTTAAAAGGGCTGGTGAAACAGCTCAGAAAAAAAGAACCTTGATTCCACTTTAGTACCACCACTGTCAAACAAAATAAAACTAGCTAAAATGTAGCTAAAATGACATAACTCATAGGAACAAAAAAAAATAACCTATATACCTACAAAAAGATGAGTAACTTAAGTGATTGCTTACAGCATATGAGAGTGCGCAATTGTTCATTCTCTCTGCCATTCTTTACTGAGGCCTGCTCGTTGGTGGGGGGTATTGCATAGTGACCCCCATGGCTGATCCGGTCTCAGCTCACCCAGAGCTCATGATTGCATTGCAGACACAGACTGCCTACAATGTGAAGTGCAGAAAAGCAGGGTACAAAATATCCATGCAGCATAATACCATGAGGCTGTTCTCTTGCATGCACAGGAAAACCCTGACGTTGGAATTGTCAGCAGAGAGGCAGAAGCTTTGAGTAAAAAATAGGGTTCCTACCTGCTTTTGCTTTTATGCAGTTTTTTTTCCGCAGCAATCTTTATGGCCTTTGTAACTTTCAGGAAGGAGGAGAAGGCACAGAACCCTGGTTTTAGACCCAATTTGTAAGGGTGCCTTGCATGGGCCAGGACAACCCACTGCCATCTGAGCAAGGTAGGAGACCTTCAGGGGCCAGCTCAGTGCTCTGAGATCTCAAGCTCTTGTCTCTTCTCAGGACTCTGGGAATGTGCAGCCGGGCTGCCCTGCCAAAGCCCCAGCCCAAGTGCTTGGGTCTCCCCTGGTCCTCCAGGAGTCTGGTGGTGTATTCAGGGAAGAAGTGGCTTTTTGTTTTAGGATTCAATCATTAAACTGAAGAAGCACCTTGTCCCCAGCACATAAAACCCAGCTATGCTTGGTGTCCCTGGACCCACCAAACCTCATTGTCCCCCAGGGAGACAGAATGGTGGTGGCCCCATTCCTTGAGCCTAATGAAGGGCACTCGCTGGACACAAAGTGTTCTGTAGAGGTTTTCCTGGCTACGTTCATGACATCCCTTGAAGTAGGTGCTCACCGTCCCCACTGAATGGGTGGAGACCCTCTTGTGGGGACCCAGGCTCATGGGTCAGGCAACCTGAGGAGATCGCATGTTGGAAGAGGCTGGGATTTAAACTCTGGTCCGTCTGCTCCGAAGCAGCACTTCAACTGCTGCTCGGCACTGCTTCCCATGCTAAGAAGTGACTCTTTTGTGACCTCAAAACCTGATATCTAAGGCCAGGGGAACGTGGGAGGGGTTTGGAACCCACCCAGTGACAGAAAGCAGGCACCTGAGGAAGCAGGAGAGTCCGGTGGGTACGATCTTACTTTCCATGAAACCTGGTAATTCAGAGAAAGCTGGTGTGGTCTAGCTGCCTTGCTGGGGGGTTACAGGGACGAAGTGGCTGTTGGTAGAATGGAAGTGACAGAGATGGAAGGAGAAGCAGCCATCCTCATGCTCCCCAGAAAGACCTTTTCCCCTGCTTGTGATTGGAAGTCAAAGGCCAACTCTTACACTGTGTATACTCTGTCTCCCCAAAGAGTGATGATTTACACCAAGACGTGACCTTTCCTGAAATATTTTTCTAGCAGGGCTCTAGTTTTGTTATGTGTCAGCTGATAATAGATAGTTAAGACAGATGAGATAAACAGGAAGATTGAAGCTAAGATGAAGATAAAGATAATTTCTTTTCTTCATCAAAAGGACACCTTTTGGATATGACAGATATTATTTCCTGTGCTTCAAGTTCAAGTCCTCTGAATTTGTTTCTTCCAATTTTTCTTATATGACATGGAAAAATTAATGTTTCTAGAATACCAATTCATGTTGTCGTTACCACCTTCCTTAGGATATACCATGGCTGGCTGGTGTGTAGGATAACATCTAAACTTAGGGGCTTGGACCACGGATTCCTCCGGGTTTACCTTTCCAACCATTTTCTCTGTTATTCCCTGAAGAAACCCTTTACTTGGGTATATTGGCCTATTCCACAGTTCTCTGAATATGTTTTCAGAATTTGTTTTAGCTTCTTCTACTAAACACGTCAAGTAGTGTACTCTCTTATCCTTTGTCCCTTTTTGAAAAAACTTTTACTTAAAAAGTTGGGGCCAAGGAGATGGCTCAGTGGAATAAGTACTTCCCCGGCAAGCGCAAGGGCCTGAGTTTAATCTCTGGTTCCACCAAAAAAATAAATAAATACAATAAAAATAAAAAGTTATACTTACTCTGCCAACCAGCTTTGTAGTTTTCGTCCTGTCCCGTCTCACCCCGTCCTATCCCATTCCGTCCTTCTTTACTTTTTTTAGGGTGCTAGACACGGAACCAGTGGAACTTTATATATATGTTAGGCAAATGCTTTACCACTGAGCTATAACCCTAGCCCTCTTTCCCTTTATAAAACACAAAGAGGGCCAGGGAGATAGCTCAGTAAAATTAGTACTTGCCTGGCAAGTTCAAGGATCTGAGTTCAATCCCCGGTTTCAGGGATGGGTGTGGAGAACACACACACACACAAACAGAAAAACACAAAGAAACAGACAAACACTGGAAATAGTCCTTGAATATAAATGTCTGAGGTGATGATCTTTCTTGGCCCGTCACACGTGGTCTTCAGTTGGTGTCCCACACCTGGCAGATTGGTGCACGCGTGTTACAGAGGCTGCGGAAGCACCAGCTGAGAACAGCATGCACAGGGCAGTGGCTAAAAGGGAGCGCTTCCTGCCTCAGCAGTAAAATGCTGCTCTACCAAGGGAGGATTCTCATCCTTCAGAGAAAAACAATAGCCATTTCTTCCTGTCGCATGTGTGGGGTGTCAGCTAAGTATTTGTCATGCTCCTGCCACCCATGTTGTGAGTGAAGCGGCAGCAGAGGTGGGAATATTTGTGTGACTTCATGAAGCTGAGCCATTGGTAGAAACAGTGCTGGGCCCCAAGTGTCTTTTCTGCCACTTCCATCTTCTCTCCCTCAGTGCGGAGGAGGGCAAAGCCTTTCTTTAAAAACTCTATGCCTTTTAAGGGACCCGCTAGTCGGTATTTTAGGCTGTGTGGGTTCTTTGGTGTCTGCTGTGAAGACCCAGCTCTGTCGTGGTTCAGTGGCAGCTCTGGTTAGCGAATGGCTATGGCTGTGTTCCAATAAAACTTTATTGACACAAACAGGTAATGAACTGATTTGGCCCAAACGTAAGTTTGAGATATCCTGCTTTAGAGGACTCCCTCTTCTCTGCTCCTGATGATGGGTTGGCGATGAGAAAGGAAGCCTTAAGTTATAAGAAAGTCATTTTCTGTTTGAACTCAGGGCAGGGCCTACAGTTGGGTGTAGGCCAATGTATGAGTTACATTCATGGCTGGTGCTTAGGATACAATGGAGAAGCTGTGGTTCTAGGAGTAAGAGGTTGTAGGCCCAACAAGCACCAGCTAGGCAGTCTCCTCACGAATGGGGGCCTGGTCACAAGACAGATATGCTGGGGACACTTGGAAAAGTATTCAGGGCAGATGGGCCCCTGACCTAAGCAGTCTGGCTGAGTTTTCTGCTTTTTTCCTTGCACGGCCGGCATGTTTCATCCTGTCCTGAGTCCGTGCCTCAGACCTGCAGGCCCTCCCACTTCTCACAGGTGAATGTGGACTGCGGGAGAAATCACAAGTACGGCCATTGGGTTGCTGTGACTCGCTCACTCCTCACCCACAGTGATGAGATGAGCAGACATAGCGTGGCCCAGGTGACATCACATGTCAGGAAGTGTGGCCAGTAATGGAGACATGGCTCCTTGAGAGGAGTGGGTAGTGTTTCAGCAAGTGTCCTAACAGCCAGTGTGCTCAGCTCAGCCCTGTGCTGCTGCAGGAGGAAGACACGCTCTGCACGTGTTCTACACACCGGGCTGGAATTTGGAACTTTTGTCATTAAGGCTGTGCGGGTGTGTTCCAGTTCTGTTAGGAGAGTGCTGTTTGTCCTTCCTGGGAGGGGGTTCCAGCCAAGGACAAAAAAGTTTTTCAGTGGTCTTCAGGGAGTTGTTGAAAATATCAGGAAATTCTGATTAATTCCAGGGAAAAGTTTCGTGGTTCCTTCAGAGTTTAAACTATAAAGAAAGTAATGAAGGAAGAGTTCAGATTATTTTTGGAAAATGAAATGGTTTTAGATAAATGTAGTAGGACAGGAATCAGAGACACAAAAATGAACAAACCATTTTTTTTTTTGTTGTTAATACTGGAGATTGAATGCAGAAAGTGCTGAGCTCCATCTCAAGCCCTTTTTATTTTAAATTTTATTTTATTTATTTTTTGAAACAGGGTCTTATGTGTAGTCCAGGCTGACCTTGAATTCACCATGGAGCCCAGGTGATCCTCCTGTCTCAGCCTCCCGAGTGCTAGGATTACAGGCATGCACCACCATGCCCACCCAGCCTTTTTTTACTTTGAGACAAATTCCACTAAATTAATTACCCAGACTTACCTGGAACTAGCGATCCTCCTCCCTCAGCCTCCCTAGAAGCTGAGGTTGTAAGTGTGTTCCCTGGACCATGTATTACGCAGTGCCCCCAGTGCAAATGATTCTTTTTCATTTTCTGCCAGCTCAGCCTGCCTTGAGGGCAGGGCTGGCATGGCACCTGGTGCTAGAGATTGACCCACGGTCCTCTGTGCCCACCTAAGCTTGCCTAGGCAGGCACTTTAGACTGCTGAGCTATCTCGCTGGCCTGCAAATGATTCTTTATCAACTGTTTTATTTTTCCTTTTTTGTGGCACCCATGGTCAGACCAGGGCCTTGGTCACACTACTGAAGTGCTCTGCAACTACACCCTTAACTCCCTGAGGCAGCATTGAGCTCTTGTTCCAAGTCCTTTACATTTTGACCTAATAGTAGTAATCACTTGTATAGCTACCAGTGATTGCCTGTGGAGTGCACCCTTGTAGGTCTAGGGACTTGAAGGGTACTGCTGTGCTCTCCCTCTCAGGTTCACTTAGGCCCACAGCACTGTATCCCCCTTTGCACCACTTTCCCAGCCCTTACAGAGGTCAGGGCTGCACAACAAAGTAGCTGTAGTTGGGGTTGAAGGTGGGAGTGTTTGCCTCCTGATAAAGTCACTGAGCCCCAGGGCAGAGCGCCCAGCCTTCACTAGGCCTAGACTTGGGGAGGTGTTGAAGGATTCTTTATTTCCTTAGATATGTTAGCACCATAGCCCCCCACAGGGGTCACACTCTGGATCTGTCTGTCTCTGTCTCTTTAGGATGCTGTTTTCTATAGTGAGAATAGCGAGATCATTTGTTTGATGCTTAAACATGATTGGTTGAGGTTTGCTTTTTAGAATAAAAGCGTTAAGCTTCACAACTGGTTATTGCTAATGCCATGTAAATTTTTAAGTCTATTGTCAAATTTTGGAAAATGTCTCTTGTGTTTCATTCGCATACGAGCTGTAAGGTTTTGTGGCATCTTAAGTTGTCCGGTATAGTGGTTTATCTGAAATATAGAAGATGTACATTCAATTCAGAAGGGGTCATCAGGGTTTTGAGCTTTAAACTTCAGTGTTTCACAGTAAATGCTGCCGAGCTAAATGTAATCTTAGTTATATTCACACAATAATCGCATATTCAAAGTCATTACGTAGCTACTTTGGCTAGCCTACCTCCTGTTGACCACTTACCTCCTGTATTCTATGACATCAGGCCGATAACGTCTCAGCTGCACGGTAGCTAGTTGGTCATGTCGCTGTTGTGCTTCTGGTCATTTCTCCATGAGCACCTGATCTCACATGGACTCCTGGGGACACACTGCTGAGATAGTCTTCTACATTGCCCTTAGAAATCAGCCCAGCTTCGAGATCAGCTCTGAGACCTTGGTGGGAGTCATGATTTGCTTTAGGTTCTAACATAGACCTGACCTCCCCATTAACTCTGGATTCCAGACAGTTAATCCTCATTCATGAATATTCCATTCATCACTGACTATTAACATGGCCAAGCTTTACACATTAAGCAATTTTTAAAAAATGCTCAGTGATAACATAATTTGGTACAGTACTTTTTTCCTAAATCATTTTACTCTTATCAAGTCCAGCCACTAAACTTGTCAAATTATAGTTTTTTTTCCCCTCCCTGTATTTTGTGACATTAAAGACTTGCCCAGGTGTGGTGGTACACACCTGCAATGCCAGCACTCGGGAGCTGAGGCAGTAGAACTGCCACAAGTTCGAGGCCAGCCTGCGCTACATAGAAGACCAGCCAGAACTCCACAACGAGATGCTGTCTCAAAAAGCCAGAGAAAGTAAAACAGGGAGGGAAAAGGCTTTCAGGGGAAAAGTTGGAAAACTGGATCTACCACTAACTCCCTAGGTTTCTGTCTCCATGGCTGTTAGGATGTTTTGGTGGCAAGTGACAGGAAAGCCAGCTTGTGAACATTGGAGGAAGTTCCAAAGGGAGCTTTCTCAAGCTGCCCTCTCTGCAAGAGAGCAGGCCCCTGGGGTGGTGATGGGCCCTTTGAACCCAACCCACAGGGCTGGAAAATCTGGGGTGCTATGGGGGAGAGAAAGAAGAAGCAATGCTGGAGAGGAAAGTCCAAATGTGCAGTCTGACTAGGGCCCCCAAGTAACTTCTCTGGCTTCAGTTGCTTCATTAAATTAGGGGCTCATATGACATCATTAGTAAAGTTATTCCTAAGGCTAACCTTGTAGATTTTATTTTCTTCTTATATTAATTGGTTTTTGTAATGAATAAACCTTTTTTGGCCAGTGCTATAAAGCTAAGATCATAATTAGGAACTAAATAGCTCTGTTTAGATTAAAAGATAAACCAGTGGAGCCAGCAATTAGTAACTTTCTTCCTATCTGTGAGTTGGAGCAATGGAGGACGTGAGGTGCAAGACCCAGAGAGTGGTGGATAACAGAGCTCTGCTTCGACTCAGTCAGTGCTGATTCTCTGTAGGAAATGTCATTCCTTCAGATGGTGACCTGGGACACTGGGGCTGAGCTCAACCATCAACATTCATGGCATTGCTGCAGTGGGGTGTCACAAGAGAGCTGTGAGAATGGACAGGCATGGTGTCACACACCTGGAGTCCCAGCCCTTGGGAGGCTGAGGCAGGAGGATCGCTGTGAGTTTGAGGCCAGCCTGGGTCACATAGTGAGCTCAAGGACACATCAAGAGACTGTGTCTTAAAAGAGAAAATGAAAAAGAAAGAGATGCTTCCTATGGAGTGAGAGAGCTCATACTGGTGGCAGAAGCCAGAGTAACTCTAAATGGCAGTGGAATCAGATCCCTGTGGTGAGCTGAGAATGAAACCACAGACCTCAGCTTTCTGCTTCATCCACTTTCTGTGGAGCTTTAGCTAATCTTCTGATGAGATTTCAGCTATAACACCAGGAAGGCTTTCAGAGAAGCAAATGTGGGTAATCTGTGAGCGAGTGAACTCTTGTTTTGGGACACAAAGAGGGCACGGGTACAGGAGAAGGCCCTGTGATGAGAGAGCCTGTTCTCCCCCTGTCTCCGGGACATGGCTGTGAGAGGGCTCTGGAATGGCTGGACGGTGCTGGGGGCCTCCCTAAGAGAGTTTTATCTTCATGCCCAAGATACACAGGGAGAATGTTAATCTGAGGGGTGGTGTGGTTGGTGTATTTTCACCATGGCTGTCTGTTCTGAATGTGCTTGCACAGCTGGTAAAGGTTTATCTGTATCTTTAATTCTCTGTCATTAAGAGTTTGGAAGATAGTTCTAGTGTGGTAGGATATGGCATTTCTAAATTGGTAGACAGCATCCATCTCATTCTAAGTGCAAAGAGCAAGAGAAAGTATTCAAAAGTGTGTGTGAGTTCTGCCACATATGTGTGCTTTAGAAGCATAATTTGAAGTGAAATTTTTAATGCTTTGTCCCTTTATTCACACAATATTGAAAAAAGGTTTATTTGATGAACTGGCAGTGTAGGTATGTGTTGTGGGGTCATTAGGCTAAAGATTAGCACAGAGTACATTGTTCTGAGAGCTGTCAAATGGACACATCACAGCTATTTGTGTCTTCTGAAGGTTCAGGCCTCTTGACTTATGAGCTTCCATGAACTTTTCCGAAAGCCTTTGTGTGTGTGTTTGTCCGTATGTATATAAGTCTATCTGTCTATCTAGGGCCTAGCTGCAAGGCAAGCACTGTATGACTGAGCTATACCCAAGCCTCCAAATGTTTGTGTTTTAAGATCCAAAGAAAAAGGGCTGGCCAAATAGCTCAGTGGATTAAAGCACCTGCAAGCAGGTGCAGGGGCTGGGGGTTCGATCTCTGGGCCTGCTGTTCCAGCCCCGCCCAGGGGGCACGCTGAGATGGCAATTGAGACTGGACATGGTGGTGCACACCTGTAATCCCAGCTCTTGGCAGACCCTTAACAGATGGATCACTATGAGTCCAGTCTAGTAGAGAGACCCTGAACACCCTGTAGACCCTTCCCTAAAAAAATACAAAATAAATATCCAAAGAAAAGCACAGTATTAGTGTATGGTAATTGTCATGGATATGTCGATGATATTCTGTGGGCATGCTGGTTCATTTAGTAAGTGATGGCCATTTTTATGTGAGCATCAGAGCTAGCTGAGAGAGGAGAAAGGGTGTCTGTGTTTGCAAACATCTATGCAAAACCCAAACCAAATACAGAACTCTGTGATGAAGAGGCCCCAGAAGTAGATTATGGTAAGTTACACTGTATAATCTTGAGCTTGGAGCGCATCAACAGATAGGGGAGTGCAGTGCAGGGAAAGGCATGCTCTGCAGGCCAAAGACAGGTGTGGTACATGCTGGTCAGCTCTTCATGACCATGACAAAATATCTGAGGTAGGCTACTCATGAAGAAAAGAGGTGTCTTGGGCCGGTGATATAGCTCAGCAGAGTTTAGGCTAGGGCGGGGGCCAGGGTTCCATTCCCAGCACCACATGCTGTGCTGGCCCTGTCCCAGGGCGCACTGAGCCCGCCACGAGACTGGGTGTGGTGGTGCATGCCTGTAATCTCAGCACTGGGGAGGCTGAAAACAGGAGGACCGCTATAAGAGCAAGCTTCATAGTGAGACCCTGTACCAAATACTTTAAAAAAAAGAAAAGAAAGAAAGAAAGGAAGGAAAGAAAAGAAAGAAAAGAGGTGTCTTAGTCCACATAAGACTTGGAGGCTCAAAGTTCAACATAGTGAAGGCTCTCCCAGGGGCTCGCCCTCCTCTGTCCAAATCCCATCATGGCGGGCAGTGCGTAGAATCATCTGATTACAGCTGGGTGGGGCCAGGCTCAGGCTTTTATGAAGACCTCTTCACAAGGGCTCCCAAGGGGCAGCTAGAGAATACCCTGTCTCCCCCGAGGGCAGTGCTTCAGTGACTAAGGCCCTTCCACTAAGTCCCACATCTTCCAGCTCAGCACACTGGCAACCAAGGTCCCAACACATGAACCTCTGTGGGACAAAAGTCCATCTCACCCTTCCAGGCACCCCTTGCTGTCCTCCGGCCAGGGACATAACTCCTTTGAGGCTCAGTGTCCTTATTTGCCCACAGGACAACAGCATCTACCTGTGAGGTAGCAGGGGATGAAATGAATAATGCAGCTCTTGGCACCGCGCCTGGCCTGTGGGAAACACTTGTGAGCTTTTGTTATGTGTGTTTTATGATTCCTTGGACCGCAGTACTCGGGTACTTGCTGTTCATTGTGTTGACTGCTGTTGTTCGGGTGCCTTGGATGTCCTGAGGCAAAACTGACATCACCTTGGGTCCTCCCCAGGGAAATCAAGAGCAGCCTGTGTGAAGACAGCCTTGGACATAACAGGTCTCTCACCAATCAAGGGAGAGGCAACTCTGCCTGTGAGACTCTGTGCCAGGAAGGAGGAAGGACGCGTGGCTCAGTTTCAAAGGAGTATTTTGCCCATATCCTTCCACGGAGAAGTAACAAGAATTCAGGCTTCTAGGAGACCTTGCTGAAGACTTTTGCTTTTCTTTAGCTGAAATTAGGGTTTTACATCACTCACTTGATCAAAGTGAAACAGAAAAACAAAACAAAACACCATCATGCATCTGTGAGGACAGAGAAATTGTACTCAATTTCCCTGAACTAAAATGTGCTAAAGAAAAAACAATAGTCTATAAAAACAAAGGAGTGAGCCAGCCAAAGAGCTCAGAGGAATAAAGAGCTTACAAGCAGGCACAAGGGCTGGGGGTTCAATCCCCAGGCCTGCCACGCTGGCCTCACCCCAAGGGCATGCTGAGATGGCAATTGAGACTGGACGTGGTGGCACACACCTATAAACCTAGCTCTTGGGAGGCTGTAAACAGGCGGATCACTGCCAGTCCAATCTATGCAGTGAGACCCTGTAGAACCTGTAGACTCTTACTAAAAACAAAAAGGAGTACCCAAAACAACTACAAGAGAGGCTTCTTACTAGATTCCGAAACATGGATTAAAAAAGTAATGCTAAATACATTATGTAGCATTATTTAGAGGCTAACCAGATTGCTGGCAGTAGGTGGCAAAGTGCTTCGCTATAAATATTTAAAGACTCCTCTTTCTCTACTTAAACTTTTGCTGTGCCTTTCAGACAACAGACATGACTGGACACACCATTAGTTCATGTGAAAGAAACAGAAAAAACAAACAAACAAAAAACATGGAAGGTTTTCCCTAGAAATAGTTTGGCTAGGGTTCAGGCCAAAGTCAAGACTTGGGACTTAATTTGCCTGCAGTGCATTATTTCTTGTGTCTCTGACAAGCGTCAGTCCTTAGGACCATTCGTTTCCGTCATCTTGAGGTGTGTGCAGGGCGGATTTCAGCTTCAAACTTCTCTGCTTTCACTTTTGATTGGTTCGAACCTCCATCTGGTGCTGTTTGACTGTGAACTTTTTTTTTTTTTTTGTGGCTTTTCTGTGGCTCCTTTTCAAAGTATTCAAAGCAGTTTAAAAATACATAATGTTCTGCCATCTGACTAACAGCTAATGTAAGTACTTACTTGGGGACTGGTTTTTTTTTTTTAAAGAAAAAAATCTATGAAACACATTCAACTCTTTTAACTTTTACGATGTCTTGAAAATACGGTCATAAGTGAGAGGGGAATAAAAAAGAAAGAGGCTTGAAATACAGGACGGTTCAGTCATAGTCATAATACTTTTAGTAGCAACAGTAGTAGCAAATAGCCCAGATTATAAAAACAGAAGAGCTAAAATTCTTTATTTAATATTAAACAGGAAACCGAAAGTAATCTGCAGCAATGTGGTGAGTTTTCAACAAACCTGCTGCTCTGTTTATCTTTGCTGAGAAAAGCTTACACGAGACATTTCTCCCTTTATTCACTTACATTGTGTGTTTAATGAAAATCTTAACCAAAACATGACCATTAGTAGCCGGTTCTATATTGTAAGGTTTTGAAGTAACTCATTACCACTAGATCCAAAGGAAATTTGGAAAAGAATTGAAAACCTCTCAAAGAGTAAAAAAAAAAAAAATGCTTTGCACTTTTGTTTCGCCTTTGTGTGGGCTGTCACTTACCCAACGTGTGCGTATGAATATTCTTTCTGAGGACCTGGGCTTCATTTTAAGGTCAGCCTTCAAATTCTAGAGAATATAATTTGCTGCTATTTTTAGGACATCGTGATTGCTCGTAATAACTAATGGAAAAAAATTCAACAGAGAAATAAATGTGTAACAGCTGTGTCTGCTTAAACTTGATTAAAGGCAGTAAAAAAAAAAAAAAGTCAGCAGAACAATAATGTGACAATAGATGAAGGAAACACAAGTATTCTGCTCCTTGGGGGAAATTTCACAGACATAACTTGCTGCGCTTCGGAAGGCCAGCCATGTCTGTGTTTAAAGTTTACTTTTCTGTTTGTCTTGAGTGGGATCAGTGTTGTAGTGAATAATTTATAGCCAGCATGAATGAGCTCATTAGTCACCTTTTCAGACTTTAAATGAGTTTTGTGGTTGTCGTTACTCGAGCCTTCTGTTCAGCCGGAGAGCAAAATGACAGTTTGGCAGTTGGCTGCCTTGTTGTGGGGGCTGCCTGCTCCCGCTCAGATCTGTGTTGGTTTTTGTATTTCATTGAAACCTCCCCTTTCTTCCCCTGTGCGGGTCCAGGGACTCTCACACTGCAGATGCCTTTTGCACCCCAAGCTTAAATGAGAAGTTTCAGAGGGATTTAAAAGAAAAAAAAATCTTTTGGTTGTGTTTGCCAGAGAGAATGAAGTGGATGTAATGAGGCTTTTTCCTCCCAGCGACTACTGTGTATTTTTTATTCCCTTTGTGCTTGGTTTGATATTCAAGTGATTCAAAAGCTGAGGTGTTGTCACACAGCGGCTGAGGCGGCCTCTCCAGTGGTGATAGGTGTTTGAGACAGGGGATGTCACTGGAGTTGGGGAGGGGGAAGGGTATTTGGAGGAGGTTGAGTTATTTCAATTCTGAACAGGAACCTGCCAGGGATGAAGAAACTACAGCAGAGCAGCAGAGCTGGGAGGCCAGATTTCCAGGGCAGGAGGAAACCACATTGTTCTTATAATGGTGTCATCAAGAAGACTTTTGTTTGTTTTGTTTTTGTTTTTTGACACAGGGTCTCGCTATGTAGTTTGGGGTGGCCTAAAACTTACTATGTATCCGAAGATGGCCTTGAACTCATAGTGACCCTCCTTGTCTCAGACTCTCTGGTGCTGGAATTACAGACTGCACCACCACCCTTACCGAGCCCTTTCAAGTTCCCAGCCAAAGTGAATGCCCAGGATCACTGGGAATGGCCATCTCTACATCCTCTGGCACCAGTCATTATGCAAAAGTGACCCACTGTAGCTGCCCCTTGGAAACCTACCTGGGAGTCTGCTGTGTGCCAGTAGGGGTGGAATTTCTTTGGAACAGATGTCTAAATGTTCATTCCTCTTTGAACTGCCCTGGGCGGCACCAGAGAGCTCTGCTCTTTGCTCCCTGGGACTGGACTTCATGTGGGATGTGAGTCTTGGTGTTTGGGTAACCTCTGCTGGCATTTCGGGTGCATGGTGTCTCTGCTTTCCTGCTGACATTTGCTATGAGCAACAGGCACTGGTGGTGGCCGCACCATGTGGGCAGCATCCCCCTTTCCGGGACCCATATTGTTAGACAGCTGGCCCGGCACTGTGTGAGGCGTGCAGGAAAAATGCTCAGGCTTCCTGTGAGGAAGAAGTGCCAACTTAAAAAGGACGCTTGGTTGTGTGGGGGCCAGAGCTTTGAAACCAGTCAGAGTCACATGGTTTTTAGTACAGAGAAATGAGGTGCTGTTGGACGTACCCGCACACAGTTAGTAATCCATTTGGCTACTTCCTTTCCCCCACCCTGAGGAGAACGAGCACTCACATGCAGTCCTCCCTCAAGATTTATGGACATGTTTGGCTCTCACTCGAACTGCAAGGCCCAGTGTGGTTTGGGGAGCTATGTGTAGTATGTGTGGGGCTTTGAATTCAGTCCTCAGCACCACAGAAAAGAAAAAAAAAAAAGCAGAAGAGATCCTATTTTGAGAAAGTAGGGGTTTCAAAAGAGAAAGCTTCGGTGAACTTTGCCATCCAACAGAGAAGAAATATCAGATTTGCTTGTTGTAATAGGTTGAGAAAGTTGCTGATCTTCAGAAAGGAACTTTGCACCTTGGGGGAAGTATGTGGATAATATTTTAATCTGTAGCTTGTTTCTCAGAGTGTCTGTTTGGTGTTCATCCAGTTTGGAGTTTTAGTTTCATTTAGGAAGTCCATTGTGGAAAGAAGAGTAATCTTATACAGACAGAGCCACGGAAACTCCAAGACTGAGGTACTTGGTAAGCTTGTGAGGAGAGGAAAACAATGAAACACTTCCAAACGCCGCAGGAAGAAAGCATGGTGAGCTCTTGTCTTGGGCTCATCTACCGAGTTGGTACATTCCTGCCTGGGGTTGATGCAAAGGAGCCTGGTGTGTGTGTGGGGGGGGATAGAAGTGATCAGTATTTTGGACAATGATGCAACAGGCCATGAGCAGACAAGAAGTACAAGGCAGGGCTCCTGCCTCTCAGGGCACCTCTAAGGTCTTGTTGACGGTTTATGTCCAGTTGATTTATTTTTCATTACAAAGGTAGACCACATTGTATTGATGATGACATGGGAGCTGAACTTGGGGAGTCCTTGGTTTTATTTTATGCAGCACCATTTCATTCTGTTTTAAAGTTCACTGTTTTTTGTTTCCTTCCTTTCTCTTTTTTATAGAGATTGATACTCCCAACCCCTTTATTATATATTTATTTATTTAGAGACAAGAGCTTCCTAAATTGCCCGGGCTGGGTTTGAACTTGTAGTCCTGCCTGAGCCTCCCAGAATGCTAGGATTACAGGTGTGTCCCAGCACCCTCACTTACATCCTTCCTGTTTTATATCCTCCGATTTTTCCAGGCTTGAGGCTTGCTTGCTTCTCTTGTTTTTCCTGTCCTTGACTCACAGGAAGGCCTCCAACAAGATGGCAAATTCTCTAAATCAGTCTTTCCTCCCTGGCTCCAGTGTGGCTCTCTAGACCCCTGACCAAACACGTATTCCCTGCATGACTGTGCATGCCTCCGTGGGCCTCCGGTTCTTTTTCTATAAATGATATATTAAAAATAAGTCCTTCACCCTTTACCTGGTTAATGTGAGGCTGAAATGGATAGTTATTTGCAATGTATTAGAATACCAACGGGCACCGTTTGTGTGCTGCGTAAGTCTGTGTTGAATACAGTCAATCCTTGTTATTGGCAGACTCCCCATTTGCAGATTTGCCCTCTCAGCAAAATTTGGAATAAAACTGAAGGCACATGCACATGCATCCATAGACATGCAGAGCAGCAAAAAAGTCCGAGTTGCCCAGCGTGCACATTCCAGGGGAAGGCTGAGCGGGGAGGGGGGGGGATTTTGCTTGCCGTCTTCAGCTTTTGTACAGTAAACAGGCATAAGTTTCTGTGGTCTGTGTAGTACCACATTTTTTGCATTTTTGTTGATTTTGCTGTTGAAAATGGCACTCAAGTGGGGCTGAAGTGCTGGCTAGTGTTTAGAAGTAAAAGGCGGTTTTGATGTTCCTCAGAGAAGAGACAAGCTTCATGCAGACATGAGGCATAGAACTGTTATCAGTGAGTTCAATGTTAATGAGTCAAGAAGAGTCTGAACATCCATCTTTCTGTCTTTCTGTCTGTCCATCTATCTGTCTGTCTATCCATACCTATCCATCCCCCCACCCATCCACCCATCCATCCATCCATCCCCTCACCCATCCACCTATCCATCCACCCATCCATCCACCCATGCATCCATCTATCCATCCATCCATCCATCCATCCATCCATCCATCCATCCATCCATCCATCCATCCCCCCACCCATCCACCTATCCATCCATCCATCCATGCACACTAGGTTTAAGCTTATTAAATGTGATTCATTTGCATCAGCCTTCCAGAGTTTATGCACCACCACACCCAGATCTGTAGAATTTCTTGGAATTGAAATACAGTAAAAATAGCATTGTGTACTGATCAGTTGATGAAAATATTGTGACCAGAGGCTTGCAGGAACCCAACCCTGTATTTCTCCTAGGAGCACACATAGAGTCTATGAGAGAGTGAAAAGGACTCAGACATGGGAAACTTTGTTCAAGACCACTGGAAAAAAGCAAATGCATGAAAGTGAAGGACACCAGGCTGCTGTGGCCCATATATCAGAAAAATGTCTCTCAAGCCAGTTATTGTCGTTTGCAAGTGTTCCTGATTGGAAGCATCACAAAACACTGTGCCTTTTAAATGCATTGCCACACCCTTCAGTTCATTTATTGGATCTGTCTGCTTTGCTTGTCAGCCACTGGTATAAATGCTAGGTGAATGAAGCTAAATAAAACAGACAGGAATCCTGCTTTCCTGGTGCCAAACCTGCATGCGATAGGCATTCTGGCGGGGAAGGTCTACTATCCTGGTATGGTGTTTGCTTAGCATAAATTTCTAGGATTCGGCCATTTAGGGTTGATGGCAAGACCCATCTGAGTTCTGATTTATCTTGTCAAGTGACCCTTTCGTGTAGTTGTACCAGTCCACCTTCCCCCAGCTGTACCCATGATGCATGGTTGTTCCTTTTACACCTCGGTTAGTCTGATAGGTGAACTGAAATACCACAGTTGCTTTAATTTTGATTTCTTTTATTGTCCCTGAAGGTTGAGAAGGTTTTCACAGGGCTGTTCTTGTTTTTATGACTCTTTAGGAATTTGCTTGTCTCCTTGTGTCTTAGTTACATTTCTCAACACTGAGATAAAATGCCCAAAACCAGAGATAAAGAGGAAAGGTTTATTTAGCTCACAGTGCAAAGAGGTTTCAGTCCATTGTTGGCTGGCACCAAGGCTGGGTAGCATTACAGACGAGAAACAGTTTGTGCTGGGTGGAAGGAAAGCAAGAAGGGAGACCGTAGCTCTTTCTATCCCTTATATCTTGGGCAGGCTCTTCCGGGTAGGTAGCAGTCCCACCCTTAATCCTAGGGCCCTTGATCTTTGTTTCACACTATGAATCGATCCCAGCATCATTTGTTCTAGATCCAGGCACCTCTGAAGAAGTCCTGCCTATCACTGCCCTAGGCTTTATGGGGCTATCTACGCGCCTTATTAGAGTGTTAATGTTTTGCTAATAGAGTTGTAAATGTTGACATTTACAATATTAAAACAGTAATCAATTTTCTTTTTCTCTTTTCTTCCTCCTTTTGCTTCTTCTTTTTCTCTTTTGGTAGTACTGGGGATTCAATCCAGGGCTTTGCATTGAACTGTATCCCCAGTGGCTTTTATTGTTTTTTTCAAATTTTGAGATGGAGTCAGTACTAAGTCCTTAAACTGCATAGGCTGGCCTTCAACTTAATCTTCCTTTCTCAGCTTCCAGAGCACTAGGATTACAGGCAAGCATGAACACACCCAGCTAAACCAGTTTTATATGTTGGAAGCATTTACATATTTTTGCCTGGCAAGCACAAGGACCTGGGTTCAATCCCTGGTACCACCTGCCATGCTGGCCCCAAAACTGGGCATGGTGGTACACGACTATGATGCCAGTGCAGGGGAGGCTGAGACAGGAGGGTCACTACAAGTCTGAGCTGTGCAGTGAGACCCTGTACCAAATACATAAAAGATTTAAAAAAAAATTTTAAAGACTGTAATTAATGTTCCTTCCAACTCTATGAAACGCTGCTATGGTTTGGATGTGGGAGACAGTGGAGGAATGTTTAAGGCCTCTTGGGAGGTCTTAGGTCATCAAGCGTGAGCCTGGAAGGGACTGTAGGCCCTGTCCCTTTCCACTTTCGCTTCCTGGTCATGCAGTGATTGGTTTTGTTCTGTCACAAGCTCCCATTGTGGTGCCTTAGGTCCAGAGTATCAGAGCAGAGTGATCATGCACTAGGACCTCCACAACTGTGGACCAAAAATCAATCTTTTCTCTTTGTAACTTAATTACCTTGGGCATTTTAGTACAATGATCAAAAGCTGACCAACAAAGGTAGATTTTGCTTTAGTGTTCTCTCTCTCTCTCTCTCTCTCTCTCTCTCTCTCTCTCTCTCTCTCTCTCTTGTTTTGCTTTCTTTTTGCTTTGTTTTGTTCTATGTTTAAAGACAGGGTTTCACTAATGTAGACCAGGCTGGTCTCCAACTCAGTGATCCTCATGCCTGCCCCTCCATAGTGCTGGGCCAGCAGGTGAGCACCACCAGACCTCGTTTCAAAACTAGGTAAGAGAATGGAGTACCTTGACAAAAGTTATCCAAGTAGTAAGTGGTAAAGTCTGAGTATGACTGCACTGTGTGTTTAAGTACCACAGAACTGGATCGCACTGGTCTCAGTATTAGGTTTGGTGTGTTTATTTCTGTTTGCTTCATAAATGCTCACCAAATCACCTGTCTCCTCCCATCTTTAATGCCTGGCACTGTATCTTTGATTATTCCTGCGTCCTTCAAATTCCCTTCTTTCGTTCTGAGCAGAGATGCTAGATGCTTAATAAATACTTGTTGAGTGACTACATTGACTAAACCTTGATTCTAGATCATCAGCTCACACTTGTGCTTGCACCCAAAGAGGAGCTGACAGGTTCTGTAGTTCCATGCTCCCTCTAGCAGGAGACTTGCCAGCTCAGGCCTGGTTGGGGCACCTGAGCTAGTGCCCTTCACCCCCCCTGTCTAGCTCTACTTGCTCTGACCCTATCCCTCTTTCTTCCTCCAGTGAACCTCCCGCCTCAGTTCCCTGCTGAAATAATGCTTTTTATTTGTTTGCTTGAGACAGGGTCTTGTTGTGCAGTTCAAGTTGACTTTAAACTCACTGTGTAACCTAGGCTGGTCTCGAACTCATTGTGATCTTCCTGTCTCAGTTCCTGAGCGCTGGGATTACAGGTGCACACCAGCACACTTGGTGCTGGAGCAGTTCTAAGAAGCCTTACCTTAGGTTCTGCCCTTCAGAATCAGTCCTGTAAACACTAATATGCTAAAAGAAAATCCCAGAGATGGCCAGAAGACCCAAATGTTGATCACTTCCAGCTCACTAAGAAGTTTTACATCTTGTAACTGAGGGTCTCTCTCTCTTTTTCACAAAAGAGAAGTGAAAAGCTTTTTTAACTATGAAGAACAGTGTTCAGACTCTTAGATTAACTGAACAAAAAAAAATCTTAGCAAACCCACAATTAAGAAGTGATCTTTGACTGTAATCTTCCCTTTCCTCCAATATCCAATCATTTGACAGGTCCTCTTGGTTTTTCTCTTGAAGACTCATGAATTTCGTTTTCCATCTGGCAGCTTCTTCTTGAACTCAGTGGGTCTCAGAGTATGGTTCCCACTCAGCCGTAGTGTTATCACTTGAGAGCTTTTTAGACCAGCAGGGTCTTAGGCCCCAGCCCAGACTCTGGAACCAAAAAGTTCTAGGGGTGGGGGCCAGTTAGCTGACTTCAAGCAAGGCTTCTAGGTAACTCCGTTGTGCGAAGCCTTGAGGAACAAGGCGCTTGACTCTGATGGCTGCTTGTTATCAGAGCATCATAAGTACATTAGGGGTGCACTGCAGAAAATTTGGAAAATATAAAGAAGCCTGGAAGGAGAAGGCAGAAAAGTGAAACAAACCCCTGTAACTCCCAGGGGAAATCACTTATTTAGCATTTACGTTACAGCTTTGCCGCCCTCTCCATGCTCGGCTCGGAACTCTGGGACTCACATATGCCAGGCAAGCACTTTGCTGCTGAACTACACCCCCCCCCCAGTCCTCTCCCAGTTTTTAAAAATACATTTTAATTATTTAATTTTTTTGGGTACCAGAAATCAAACTCAGGGCCTGCTTGCGGGCAGGTGCTGTGCTACTGAGTTTCATCTCCACCCCTAAAAATCCATTTTAAATAAAGTCTTTATTATCTTTGTTTTTGTAGGGGCTCAAGCCCAGGCCTTCCTTCCCTTTGGTGTAACTATAACAATTTCTGAGTTGGTTAGCCATGCTTTGCCTTTCCATTTTTCTCTCTTCAGCCCAAATTATTCTCAAATCTACCGTCTCTCACCCTGTTGGGCCTAGCCCGAAGACAACAACTTCTGGGCTTGGAAGCCATCAGTGAGCTACTTGCTCTGCAAATGGTGCACAGGAATTGCTCACTCTGGCCTTCCAGGCATTTGCCGATGCGATGCTTGTACTCTTAGCCATTAATATATGCACTCCTTGGGAACAAAGACTTTGTCACTTGATCTGGACATGGTGGTGTGTGCTTTGGGAAGGCTGAGGTGGGAGACTGCAAGTCTGAGCCCAAACCTATGCGAGTTAGCAAGACTGTCTCAGAAAGAAAGTTTTAAAAGGGGCTGGTATATTGCTCCATGTGAAGAAGGTCCTAGGTCCAATCTCTAGTACTGTTAAAAATATACAAAAACCCCTGCAAAGGGGCTAGGGAGATAGCTCAGCAGTCTGAGCACCTGCTTGGCAAGTGCAAGGACCTGGGTTCCATGCCTAGTAATCCATCTCATGTCATAGCAGCCCAGGCACCAAAACTGGACATGGTTGCGCACATCTATAATCCCAGCGCTGAGGGGGCTGAGGCAGGAAGAGTCCAAACTGCATAATGAGAAGCTGTACCAAGTAAACGAAGATTAAAAGAACATTTTTTAAAAACCCTGCCATCAATAAAAAAACAAAACACTGAATACAAAACAAAACCACCTTGGGGCCGGGGAGATGGCTCAGTGGAATAAGCGCTTCCCTGGCAAGTGCAAGGATCGGAGTTCAACCCTGGTTCTGCAAAAAAACAAAAACAAACAGAACAAAACAAAAACAAAACACCTTGTATCTCAGGCATGGAACACAATGCCAGGTATTTGCTAGGAACTCAGTAAATAAATATTTGTTCAGTGGATGACAGTATCATCTATAAGCACGATTAAACCCTATTTGATAAATCAGTTTGCGCCTTTTGTCTCGCCTGCCTGGGACAGCATGGTGTAAGCAGGGTCCCATGTGCACCCTCCCGAAATGCGCACACCTGGCCATCCTGCACTTGGCCTCACACGGTGTGGTGTCCCGATGGCTTTGGTGGGCAGCTCCAGTCCAGCAGCTCTGGTCTAGGACACTCCTTCCCCACTCCCACGTGCCAGACACTGTACCATCTGTATTCGCTATCATCCTTCTAAAGTCGTGTTCCCTGCCTTCCCCAGGCCTGCTCTCTCACCAGGACCTTCTCTTAGCTCTCAGGAGATAGGCCAGAGAAGAGGGAGTCGCCCGACTCAGCCTAGGCCAATCAGGTCGTTTCCTCGTGCTTTAGCCGCCCAGTGGAAGCTGCAAGGTGTGCAGGTGCCAGGGATTAGACGACCTCAAGACTTGATGCTAGCAGCATGGAAGCTCACTGCAGGGAGAGGAGGGGAGCAGATGTACAGAGGGCAATAGGAAAGCTGTAGGGTCTCAGAGGAAAGAAATGGACAGAAGAACTGCCTGACGACTTCCAGGTGCACAGAGCCCATGGTGCAGCCTACACTAGGCTTACTTATCCTTTTTTCTGGAGTCGGTTTCAAGGAACCCTGACTGGAAGCCCATCTTTCCTGGCCTGACGATTCGCTATCTGTTTTGAAAGCCTTTCAGGTCTCCCAGTCTGCAGTGTGTGCCCCTGCTCATCCACTCAGCTGTCCCTGCCTAAAGGGGAACCAGGACCTCTGCACTCCAGTGCAGAACTGTGGACAAGGAATTGCAGCTCCTCATCGAATGGAGCCGACCACTCTAGGATTCACGTCTTCTGACTCCCAGATGCTCTGTATTCTGTAGCCCAAACCGAGGTCCAAATGGAGCTGTGAAGTGGTTCCCACAACCCTCAGGCAGGATATAAGAGTTTCTGAAACAGAGTTCCAGTGCATATATAGGATTTTGATATCCAAAGTAAAACCATAGTTTAAGCGATTTGGTTTGAGACTTGGTGGAGTCTAAGACACATGGGTGCTATTCAAGAATAGGACTGAACTGAGATTGGGGCTGCTTCTAAATCAGTGTTGCCCCCTCACCCTTTTGTCAGGGCGCATGGCCCAGAGCCAGGGCTCTGTGGAATGCCAAGGTCGAGGAGCCCATGCCACATCCTCTTGGCTCTTACTGAAAGTCCAGACCCCCACTTCCGACAGACAGGCAGGTAGGGCTGGCATTGCTCTTTCTCTTCAGGGTGATTGTTTGTTATACCTCTTGTCATATCTACAATGGGAGAAGGAAATTTAAAAATGTCTTTGAATGCAAGAAATCAAAAACTGGCAGAGGAAAAGGAAGGCAAGCTAATTAAAGGCACCTTCCCACCTTGACTGTACCTGCTGCTTATGGCTTCTCAAGACCCAAGCTTGCTAGGTTTGTACATTGTTTGCTTCCCTCGGATGACTGGTTTAGACTCTGGGTGCTCGCAGAATTTTAAGAATGACATAGTCCACCTAGGCCAGGTGGTACCTGCCTGTAATCCCAGCATTCCATGAGGCTGGGGCAGGAGGGTAACAAGTGTGAGCTCAGCCAGGGCAAATCTGATTGAGAGAGACTGTCTTAAAATTCAGAAAAAGGGCTAAGGCTGTAGCTCAGTGTGGAAGCCCTGGGTTTAATCCCCAATACAACACAAACAAACAAGAAAAAGGAAAAGAATGACATTTTCCAGCTGGGTGTAATGGTGCACACCTGTAATCCCAGCACTCTGGGAGCCCGAGGGAGGAGGATCACAAATTTCAGCCCAGCCCTACCAATTTGGTGACTTAGCAAGACCTTGTCTCAAAACGAAAAATGAAAGGGGGTGAGGGGAGAGTAGGAATATAGCTTAGTTCAAAGCCCTGGAAGAAAAGAAAGAAAAAACGAAGCTGGCAGCTGGGTGTGATAGTGTATGCCTCCAATTCTGGCACTCAGGAGGCGAGGGTGGGAGGATTACCAAGAGTTAAAGGTCAGCCAGGCCTACATAGTGAGTTCAAGGCCAACCTAGACTACGCTGTGAGCCCGTTTCCAAAAAAAGTGACATTCTTTGTACAGTATTCCATGAATAATTATTTTGGGCTCACATCTCCTCTTTGAATGAACTCATGAAGGACTGGGGTGAAAATAATGTGCCATCAGTACCAAATGTAGAGATTTGTTGCTATAATACGAATGAGGTTGGGGAGGGCGGAGCAATTTAGGAGCTGGCCAGGGAAGGGGACAGTTTCTTCCTTTCCAGTCCAGGAAGGGGTTTGGGGGAGTCTGTTGCCAAACGGGGGTGGACATAGTTTCCTCATTTCAGTTTTGGTTTCCCCAGTAGAGTTAAGCTCTTTAGGGAGGACATGCTGATGGAGGGTTGGGCCACAGTAGTCTGAGTCACAGGAGACTCAGATTATTGTATCCAAGCTTTGGTTACCAGTTTCGACTCTCAGAATCTCTGGAGTAAGCCTGCACACATGATCAAATTTTCTCTGCCATTTTATACCTTTTACTTCCTTTTTTCTTGTTCTTGTCACGCTGGGAGTCGAACCCAAGGCCCTGATACTGAGCTGCACCCTGACCCCTTTATATTTTTTTTAAGACAAGGTCTACTTAAATTGCCAGATTACTCAGGTGGGGCTCAAATTTGCGATTCTCCTGCCTCAGGCTCCTAGAATGCTAGGATTACAGGCCTGCACTACACTGGCTGGGTTGCTTCACTTTTGCTGAGTGACTCTGCGTCGGTCACGTGTGCCCAGTAGTAAAGGGGCGGGGCTTCTCCTTCGGAAGAGTCCCTCCTGAGTGCTGGGAAGTAGAGAGGTGTGGGTGAGTCCAAAAGACGCTGGTTTCTGAAGCTTTGCGGAGGGGCTGACTCTCAAGATTATTGGGATTTCCTTACTTTTTGAACCAGAAAACTTATAAGGCGACATTTCCTGCCACTCTATGGTCCTGTTAAGGGCACTGCATACTGGAGCCTGCGGTTCACCATGACTCTTCCCCAGCTCAGGTGGGCGCAGCCAGTGGGGCGGGGGCAGAGAGCCCCACTTCTCTGTGGAGGAACCTACCACCGATTTAGCCCTGGGAGTGGTGGACTAGCGTCGTTTTATTTCTGTCACCACCAGAGTGTCCTGTTGGACCCTGTGCTTTCATCATCTGCGAGGCAGTTGGTTGGCGTGGCCGTAGCAGTGGGTGGTCGTTCTCTGGAGTTCTCTCTCCAAGCCTGCAGACTCGGAAAAGTGGCTGCCACGTTTGCTGGGTGCTTGCAAATTGTCAGCCTGGCTCCTGGGAGCTCAGATAGGAAGGAGCTAAGTAGGACTTGTGCTCACTGCAGGCCCGGAAGCCCTTTGGAGCTGGGCATAACCCCCTGGAGAGGCCCCTCCGGCGTGGCCTTCAGGGCCTCCTCGTCGGTAATGGCCACCCTCCTTCCCTCGGCTGTCCCTCGGCCACCTGGCTTGGACGCGACGGTGTCTTTCCTCAGGGGCGCGAGGAGGGCGCCGAGGGCCCGGGTGTGCCGCCAGGACGCTGTAGCTCGGCCCGGGCGGGATCGCTTCACCCTCACAAGCCTCGCTCGCCTCGTAATTCTTTTTATTTTTACTTTCAAGCCATGTAAGGCGCGTGGATGGGATGGGAGCGTTCGCGCGACACGCTGCCAGCAGCGCAGCGCAGCGCCGCCCGCCCGCCCCACCTGCCCGCGGCCTCGTCCCCGGCTCCCAGGGCCCACGCCGGCCGCCTCGGCCCCACCGCACTCCGGGGCGCGGCAGGGCTGCCCGCAGGTCTGCGCCCGGAGCCCGGGCCGCCTCCGGCCGCCGGCGGCCCGGCCCACGTTTTCCCTCTCTCCGGCTCCCTCCGCCCCTCCGCTCCGCCGCGTCCCTCCCCGCGCTTCCCCTCCTCCTGCCTGGTCATGTGTCGCCTTTTTTTGTTTGCAGTGGAAACAATTTCTCGCCGCTCGGCGCGCCCCGGCCCGACGCGCCGCGGCGGAGGCGAGAGGGAGGCGGGACGGGGCGGGGAGAGCGGCGGGGCCGGCGGGAGGACGCGCGGCGCGCCCGGCGGACGCCGCAGGTCCCATGCCGCGCCGCGACCCCCGCACCCCTGCCGCCCGCGCCCGCGCCCGCGGCCGCCCCCCGCCGCCCGCCGCCCCGGGCTCGCCGCGCCGCGCCCGCGCGTCCTGAGCCGGGCCACCGAGCGATGCCCACTGGGCACCCGCGAAAGTTTCTCGGCTCCGCCGAAGGGCAGCGGCGCCCCCGCGTCCCCGCGCCCCGCTCCGGCCAGGTGAGTGTGCGCCCCGCGTCCGCCGCGCCCGGGCTGGCGTGGGGACTCTGCGGGGGGCGCGTCCGAGGGGCCCTGGGGCGACCTCGCTACTCTCGGAGGCGGGAGCTGCGGCGGGGCCGGGCGGGGGCCGGGCGGGGGCCAGGCGGCGCCGGCACTCGGAGCCCGCGCGGGGAAGTTGCCGGGCCGAAGAGTTTCCTGCCCCGACGAGCAGGCTGCTGCCCTGTGTGTGCCTTGGATTCCGAAAAGACGCCCGAGCGCTTCGGAGTTGGTATTGTCTGCAGAGGAGGGCTCTCCGCCGTTCCGACTCGCAGAAGGGGTGCCGATCAAGTAGAGACCCCGGGATGAGAAACGGGCTCCTAACAAAGATCCCCCCTCCCCCAAACTGTGGAAGCTTGGCACCGGCTGGGAAGGTCTCGAGAGACCCCCGAGGCCCGACCTCACTTCTCTGCGTCTCTCTGAAACCTTTCTTGGGCTCCGGATAAGTTGGGGGACGGCGGGCTTTTATTGATTTGTTTTTAAGGCTCGCCGCGGTGCGGCCAATAAAAGGTTTATGACATCTGAC
This sequence comes from Ctenomys sociabilis, assembly GCA_004027165.1. NCBI lineage: Eukaryota > Metazoa > Chordata > Mammalia > Rodentia > Ctenomyidae > Ctenomys > Ctenomys sociabilis. Next base: position 298,335 of record PVKA01000059.1, read on the forward strand.
CGGCAGTGAAGGTATGCGAGCTCCCAATTGCCCTGTATACGCGGAGAAGAGCAGTTTCCCGTTGCCTGGCAACTCTGCTGATTGACGTGGGAAGCAGCCAATCGCTGCTCTCCCTGGTCCCCTTGAAACATTTTTGACAAGTACAGTAGAAGGGAATGGAGCGCGTGCGTGCTTGCGCGTGCATGGAGGTGTGTGTGTGTGTGGGGGGGTATTCCCCGGTCACCCAGACTCCAGACTGCCGGGTTGGGCTTAGGGAGGATTTCTCAACTTTTAAAAGTTCACGTTGAAGATCTATGGAGAACTGGGCCACAAGGTCTTTGGCGGTTATTTGGAGACATTCTGATACCAGGCAAGAAACTTAAGATTTTCTACTGCATTTTCTCCGGGGAGGTGGGTGGGGGTGGGTGGGAGGAGGTGATGACAGAGCAAGTCATTAAAAACACAAGGAAAAGAGGGTG